>QANY01000733.1:113991-127750 GCA_003255025.1 Datisca glomerata
TATATATATATATATTTATAATTTTTTTCTTTCAGTTATTACATAATATAGTTTTTACTTTATTCTTGCATTTTTATAATCTCAACATTTTATGTTTTCTATAATTTGACATCCTATAACTTATCTCTATTTTTTTACTTCCATTTTATTGCAATTATTAATATTAATTTCCTTTACATGTTTATTTATTTAGCATTTTTGCATCGTTATGCTTATAATGTGATTCTTGCATTATTGTCTTATTATTATAATCAATGTTCATGTATGTGTGGATTATAATTTTAATATTTAGATTTAGATTTTGTTACTTCTATTATTTAATTTTCACTAAAAAGGCCGACGATGGACTTTGAAATTTTTGGGATACCAAACTTCTCGAACTCTGAGGTGAGGAGTTATTCTTGGGATACCGAGAATAACTCTAATAATACTTTGATTTAAAAAGATATGAGAATACAAATTTTTTTTTTCAATAGTCTTTGAATTACTCATTAAAAGTAATTTATTTTGTTCATTTCTATTATACAAAATTCCTCGAAATGGGACATTAAAAAATAAATCTCTTTAACTTTTGCATTAAAATAAAAAAATGGATAGCATTTGATTAAATTTGGTAACCATTTTATAATGGGTGTTGTGGGGTGCTAATACCTTCCCCACACATAAACGACTCCTGAACCAACTTTGAGTTTTCATAGACTAAAAATTTTCATCTTAAAATTGGGTGACCAATCACACCCTAAAATGATTGGTGGCGACTCCAATTTTTTTTCCTTAAAAAATGAATTTTTTTTAATCGCCACTCCGTGTCGCACGCACCTTGTGGCAGCTTGGCGACTCCACTGAGGAGCTTAACAATTGGTCTAACCATCTTTAGATCAATAGAGAGTCAATCCAAAATTTCATCCTATGTTATCCTTTTGTATTGGTTCTTGCTTCATTTATATGATTTATTAATTTTTTTCGTAACTGTAGTCGTACATAAGTTTTTTTTTTACGAAGTATATATTTTTACATAATTTTTACTTTCACACATACACACTAGCCCTATACCAGGGGTTTCCTTTTAGGATTAGCGAGAATGAGTAGTGGAATGCCTTCGTAGAATTGAGGTTTCCGTGCAGGCTCATGAAAGTTCTCACTCAGGTCGACCCTTTCGGGATACCGTTTGGGGGCCCTGTTACTCTATTCAGATAACAGTGTGGACAACATGGGAGCCTATTAAGAGATTTTTAGATCCCAACCACACATGTATTATGTTTTTAGAGCCCACATCATGACCAACGTTAGATTTCTGCTAAAATCATGATCAATTTTGTGCATGTATATATGTCTTGTGTCACTTAAACATGTCTTCTCTTCATTGTTTCACTTCTAACTTCATCTTTGTGTTTTGCATACATGCATCATGCTGCGTGATAGGATTGTAAAGAAGTAATCAATTCATTCATATTTTAGAGACCATGACTCCCACTTCGAGTGTGATAGAAGATCAAGTTACGGTAGCCCAATGGTCAGAGGAGTCGCAGAAACATAAAGGAGATTGTCTGAAAAAGGAAGACGTTGTTCTTCTACCATCAATCAATAAGACAGAGTTCCCACGCATTGACTTGGAGAGGTTGAAGAAGATATGGGAGGATTTTTCATCAGAGCAGAAAAGCTTGTTTGTCGGAAAATATGGTCACATAGCTTATCTATTGTACATTGTAGTCAACGTCCCCGTCCTGGAAGCTTTAATACATTTCTGGGACCCTCATTATAGATGTTTCACCTTCGGAATAATTGATCTTACTCCCACAATTGAAGAATATCAAGCACTACTGAATGTCCCATTGCAAAATGCCGACAAAGTTTATAACTATGACAAAAAGCTCACGTTGAAGAGAGCTTTGTCTAAGCTCTTGGGTACTGTCCATGCTTCTGAGATTGAGAAAAGTTTGAAAATTAAAGGGGGAAATGAGTGTGTGCCATTGGATTACCTCCTAGATCTCACCCAGAATTTCTTGAAGGAGGATAAAGGCATGACCCTTTACGCTCTGTGTATTTATGGCGCCGTGTTATTTCCAAAGATCCAAGGTTATATGGATGATAAAGTGATAAAAATGTTCCTTCAAGTCGAACATGGGGTTAACCCTGTTATCTCAATTCTCGCTGAGACTATCCGTTCTTTGAATCACATCCGAGGGTCTGGAAAAGGAAAGTTCATCGGCTCCTCAACTCTTTTGTGTATTTGGATTCTCAGCCATCTAAGATGTCCGCTAGATTTCAAGTGTCCTCAAGTTAAGTTCTCAAGTCCATGGGTGAAGACGAGGATGCCTATTGCAGAATTTGGAATGGCCAAATGGAATCCGCAGTTTCCCAAAAAAGGGGCTTGGCTCTCATACCTATCCAAGTTGAAAGATGAGAATGTTATTTGGAAAGCCCATTGGATGCCGTTAACACCAATGATCTACAGATGTGGTGATTTTCAATGGGTTCCGCTCCCGGGACCATGGGGTTGTACTAGTTATGCTCCGCTAATGGCACTCCGTCAATTATACATGAGACAGTTTGTCCCCACCACGCATGCATTGAAGGATATTGAGGTTAGTTATGATTCTCAAGAAATTGAACTAAAACTACAGCAGCTGATTGGAGCTTGGAAAATAACAAGAAGGATGCGAAATGAAAAGAATCGCATGAACTGCACAAAGGAGTATGAAGCATGGCTTGAGAGTAGAAACAAAATAATTATTGCCTTACCAATTGAGGATGTACCATCAGCCAAATCACTGGAAGTTCATCAAAAGATTGCTAAAAAGGAGGAGCTAGATGAGTTATATGAGGAGCGTCAAAAAGTTCTTGCCCTTTTGGAAGAAAACAGACGACTAGCAGTCGAGGCGAATTTGTCTGAGAAGCACAGAATCGAAGCTGAAGAACGACTCAAAGAGTTAAGAAATAAGGTTGAGGATCAGGCGTATCTAAAGCGGAAAAACTCAGAGTTGGGAACTGATACTCGCCAATTGGGCAACAAAATTAGAAAGATGGCGGAAGACAATAAGAACTTGCGAGGGGTAATCTACGAACAAGAGGATCAAATTGTGAAGTTAGAGAGGGAAAATAAACTGGTACGAGAAATTCTAGAAGAGGTGAAGGGAACTGTTGATAAGAAAAATGCGTACATCGTCGAGTTAGAAGAGCAATATGACGCCTTACGACGAATCGTTGATAATTTACAAGTTGATTTAGAGAATCAGAAACTTAAAAAGACTGAGTCAACAAATGATTCCGAAGAGTTATTGAAAGTCATCGCAAGCCTTGAGCACCAAGTTAGAGCTTATCAGAACGTGGCAGAAAGGTTGGCAAGAAACAATGACGCTAATGTTGATATACTGAGATATGATTATCAGTTGCTACAACAAGAGTATAACTCGATTCGACAACGATCTGGGCAGGCTGTGGAATGGCTTAAAGGCATGGCTGTGAGAGCGGGCAATTTGGCGGAACAAGCTTCATTTTTGAAAACAAATGTCTTGCCCATCCATCCTAATGGGGAGAACTTGTCTAAATTTTTGGAAGAGGTCAACCGGGATTTGGGTCATTTTGGTCGTTTTGTATGAACTCATGTTATGAAGTAATGTAATTGACTTCTACATACTCAAATATAGTGGATGGCTCTACTAATTGAATGAAATTGATTACTTTAGAACTTTCACTTTGCGCAGTATCATTTCTCATGCATAAGTTTACTCTCATTATTTCTTCTTTTTATTAGCAAAAATCTACATCTCATTGCTTTATTTTTATTTTAAAGAAATTTTTCAAAGATAGCCCGACAACTTCGACATCCCTATCGAACTCGAGCTCAAGTTAGGGTCATGGACGAGCAGGAAAGAGAGCAATCACGAGAGGAAATGAAGGAAGAGATTAGGGAGCTAAAAGAGCAAATGGCTAAAGTCCTCGAACTCTTGGCCGCAAGTAAGGGAAAGGCTTGTTTTGAAAATCCGCAAGGAGCTCAATCATCACAAAATCAACTGCCAAACGATACTCCACTTTACCCTCCTGGGTTCACTCCAACATATCAACGTCATCAGGTTGACCAGTTTCAGCACGCTTCACCACCAATAAATATCCAGCATCATCCATTTCCAAATGTCCAGGAAACAATGCAGACAGGAAAAACTGGGTACAACCCATCCGCGATGGCATGTGGTCACAACCAGACTTTCACTCCACAAGGTGAACTTGTTAACGAGCCAATCATCATAACCGATGTTGATGACCTAAAGATACATAAGCCTATTACCAAGCCAAGTGATGACCCACGATCGAAAGATAAATTGGACTTTCTGGAGGAGAGATTACGTGCTATTGAAGGTTCTGATGTATACGGTACCATTGATGCCACCCAATTATGTTTGGTCCCTGATGTGAACATCCCACATAAATTCAAACTACCTGAGTTTGAAAAATATGATGGTAGTACGTGCCCCAGAAGTCACCTTATTATGTACTGCAGAAAAATGGCTGCTTGTGCAAATGATGATAAGCTGCTGATTCATTTCTTTCAAGATAGCCTGATGGGAGCCGCATCTCGTTGGTATATCCAATTGGATAACCAACATATTCGAAGGTGGAAAGATCTAGCAGATGCTTTTTTAAGACAATATAAGTACAACATAGACATAGCCCCTGATCGTTTGGACTTACAAAGGATGGAAAAAAAACCTACAGAAGGCTTTAAAGAATATGCACAAAGGTGGAGGGAATTAGCTGCTCAGGTACACCCCCCATTGTCAGACAAGGAAATGGCTGGAATGTTTATTAACACCTTGAGACCTCCATTCTATGACAGAATGATTGGAAACGCTTCAAACAACTTCTCTGACATCATAGTGATCGGTGAAAGGATTGAGTATGGGATAAAGAATGGAAGAATTTTGGAAATTATATCAGATACATCGTCAGTAAAAAAGGGGCCTCCATTGAAGCGAAAAGAAGGGGATGTGCAGATGATCAATTCCGGGTACCCATCACAAGCTGCGAACCCGGGATCAGGATTTTCAAAGTATGGGGAAGGACCCAAGTCTACGACATCATACGTGGCTAATACCTCACAAATTCCGTACAATTATCACTCTCAACAATCAACATTTCAAAATAACCCAAGGCCCGGTTTCAGACCACCGGCCCACCAGCAAAATATTGGTCAGGCTGATCAGCCTCTGAGGGGAAATAGAAATAATCAACGTTTTATCCAATATGATCCAATCCCCATGTCATATACAGAACTCTTACCTCAATTGATATGGAATAATCAATTGGTGCCGATTCCTTATGAACCTCTACAACCACCATACCCAAAGTGGTATGATCTGACTGCTCGTTGTGAGTATCATGCTGGGGCAGTGGGACATGCGACTGAGAATTGCACGACATTAAAAGGTAGAGTACATGCACTGATCAATGCTAGATGGTTGAATTTTAAAAAGGCAAATGGGAATCCAGATATCAATTCCAACCCTCTACCAAATCATGGGAATCCTGCCGTGAATGCAATAGAGGAATATTTTTCATATGGAAAAAGGGACGTGGAAGATGTGAGCACGTCAATGGAAACACTTTTCCATCTTCTTTCTAGAGCAGGGTACACCTATCCAACACGCTCAGAGGATGAGTGGGTTTCTAGGAAGCCTATGCATGACTTCGATTGTTTGTTTCATAAGAATGTGACGGGGCATAAAATTGAGGAGTGTGCTGATTTTAAAAAGGAAGTGCAAAAGTTGTTGGATGCAAAGATACTTACGATAAGTCATAAAGGAGAAAGGGAATACCAAGAGGATGACTCTTTAATCCTCATGATAACTAAAGAATCATATGAAGTTAATGTTGAAATGTCGTCCTATATCCCAAAACCTCTCACAATACGTTACGAGGAAAAGTCAACTCGCACCACTACGTCTTATGCTCTGATGCCTATCACCATTCAAATACCGGGTGCGTTCGCTTACAAAGATTCAAGAGCAGTACCCTGGATGTACGGATATGAGGTTATTACAAGCAGTAACGACAAAACTCAAGAGCTAAATCTGTCTAACCTCGATCTCCCCATAACTAATATTTCAGGAGTAGGTGGGATGACGAGGAGTGACAGATGCTACACGCCAGAAGTTTTGAAAATGGATAAAAGCGATGTGTTTGAAAGGCAAAGGAAATGGAAGGCCAAAGAAGGCAACAATGTTCATGAATTCCAAGGAGAAATGCATGGCGGCCAAGTGATAGACCCATATATAATAAGAGGTACGGAGAAAGAAATAGCAGTGTCTGAAGAAGAAGTATGTGAATTTTTTAAGCTCATCAAGCAAAGCAAGTATAAGGTGATTGAACAACTTAATAGCTTACCAGCTCGCATATCCTTACTGTCACTCTTTCTGAATTCTGAACCACATCGCCAATTATTATTGAAGGTTTTGAATCAAGCATATGTCTGTCATGACATTACGGTGGAAAAGTTGAGTGGAATTGTGGGAAATATTACCGCACCGAATTTTGTATCTTTCACAGATGATGAAATCCCGGCCGATGGTACTGGGCACACCAGAACTTTACATATATCCGTAAAATGTAGGGATTATATTGTTGCAAAAGTATTGATTGATAACGGCTCATCTATAAATGTAATGCCAAGATCCACACTGGCAAAGCTCCTAGTGGACGCGACACATATGCAGCCGAGCATGATGATAGTAAGAGCATTCGATGGTACCCGAAGAGAAGTAGACGGAGACATAGAGATACCTATCCGAATTGGACCATGCATATTCAATATTGTTTTCCAAGTGATGGACATAAATCCAGCATACAGTTTCCTTTTGGGTCGACCATGGATTCACTCTGCTGGGGCAGTACCTTCTTCCTTACATCAGAAGCTGAAATTCATAATGGATCATAAACTCATTTGTATATATGGGGAAGAATATTTTTTGGTATCCAAGCCAGCCACCATGCCGTATGTCGAGGCGACATAGGAAGCATTGGAGTGCTCATTTCGATCATTTGGGATTGCGAACACCACGTTTTTGCTAGTGGGAAACCATCTCCAACGCCAAACCTATCAAAAGCATCTCAGATGGTTGCAAGGTTGATGATCAAAGGGGGATACCAGCCAGGTAAGGGACTCGGGAGTGAGCGTCAAGGCATAAAAAAGTTAATTGACTGGGACAGGAATGAGCAAAGGTTTGGACTTGGATATAGACCGACCAAGGCTGATAGAGGGAGAGTGGAAGCTCAAAAGAAAGAAAAAATGATTGCTAGGCTTGAAAATAGGGAATTCAATGTGGAAATGACAATCATACCTCATATTTCTAAATCCTTTAGAAGTGGAGGAATTTCATTCGAAGAACCGGTTATAGTAGAGCAGTACAACCTTGAAGATGATATCGCCGAGCTTTCAATATCCACAATCCTGGGAAAATCATCAAGTTCAAGTACAGAGAACTTGGTTTTTCGATACGATTCAAATCATGAACATAACAATTGAGACGTCACCGAACTACCAATGCTTCTCGAGAATTTTCAAGAGTAATGTGTTCATGCCAAAATTCTAATGATTATAACCAATGCCTTAGAAATTTCACCGTTATGGACCTATGTTCTCATCTATTTCATGTCATCTTTTTGAATGAAAATCTAAAAAACTTGTTTCGTCTCCTTTTGCTGATGATAAATATAATTCCAGTTTCTTTTTGTTTCTTCCGTCTATGTCTTCTTTTTCCATTTCTGAAATGTTGTCCATACTCATGCATTGTTTATTTATTTTTATTTTTTTTTCTTTCGCCTTCTTTTCATCCAATAATCCGATTCAGGTTCGAGAACGGTGATTTTGAAAACAAGAGCATAAGCAACAACTTTGACAATCTCATTCTTAGCGTAGAGTCTGGTGAAAGTGACGAGGATAATTTCGAACCATCTCCGAAAATGTTAAAAATGGTAGAGTCAGATGAAAAAATAACTCAACCATATCAAGAGTTAACGAAGGTGATAAATTTGGGATTGGAGGGAGAGACGAAAGAAGTCCAAATCAGCACTTCTATGACAAGCCAAGGCCACCGAGAATTAATTGACTTACTCAAAGAGTATATTGATGTATTTGCATGGTCTTACCAAGATATGTTAGGTCTTGACACTGATATCGTGGTTCATCATTTGCCACTTATACCCGAACGTAAACCAGTGCGACAAAAGTTAAGGAAAATGAAACCAAACATGCTGATACAGATCAAAGAAGAAGTTAAAAAGCAAGTAGATGCGGGTTTTCTAGAAGTAGAAAAATATCCTGAATGGGTTGCTAACATAGTCCCAGTGCTGAAGAAAAATGGGAAAGTAAGGGTGTGCGTCGATTATAGAGATTTAAATCGGGCAAGCCCCAAGGATAATTTTTCATTACCCCATATCGATGTCTTTAGTAGATAACACTGTGGGATATTCAACCTTCTCTTTCATGGATGGTTTTTCGGAGTATTACCAAATCAAAATGGCTCCTGAAGACCGTGAAAAGACAACTTTTATAACTTTGTGGGGGTACATTTTGTTATAAGGTTATGCCATTTGGTCTGAAGAATGCAGGGGCAATTAACCAGCGAGCAATGGTAACATTGTTTCATGAAATAATGCATAAAGAAATCGAAGTATACGTTGATGATATGATTACCAAATCACGTCAAGGAGAAGATCATACGGTCACTCTACGAAAACTATTTAGACGGTTGAGAAAGTTCCAGTTAAAGCTTAACCCGACAAAATGTACATTCGCAACGTCTTTAGGGAAACTACTTGGTTTTCTCGTGAGCAAGGAAGGAATAAAAGTTGACCCTGATAAGATTCGAGCCATCATTGATATGCCACCACCTCAAACTCAAAAGGAAGTTAGAAGTTTCTTGGGGAGATTAAATTACATAGCCCGTTTCATCTTACAGCTAACTGCAACTTGTGAACCTATCTTTAAACTTCTCCGCAAAAGTGATACAGAAGGATGGAATGATGATTGTCAAATTTCTTTTGAGAAGATCAAGCAATACTTGCAAAATCCACCCATACTTGTTCCTCCAACTCCAGGGCGTCCACTCATTTTGTATCTTACAGTAACAGAAAAATCCATGGGTTGCGTACTTGGTCAGCATGACGCTTCTGGAAGGAAAGAACAAGCAATATACTATTTAAGCAAAATGTTCACAAATTATGAGGCTAATTATTCGATGTTGGAGAAAACGTGTTGTGCATTGGGCTGGGTTGCTCATCGGCTTAGACAATACATGTTATACCACACCACTTGGTTAATTTCGAAGATGGACCCTATCAAGTATATCTTTGAAAAGCCATCACTTTCTGGACGGATTGCTAAATGGCAAATGTTACTCACAGAATATGATGTTGTATATGTCACGAGGAAGTCAATAAAATGAAGCGTACTTGCTGATTATCTGGCAGATCAACCAATGCAAGATTATGAGCCTATGTAGTTTGATTTCCCTGATGAGAGCGTTTCAGTCATATTCAAAAATGAAGAAGAATATGCAGACCCAGAATTGTGGACAATGTTATTTGATGGTGCATCTAATGATGTAGGACATGGAATTGGGGCAATCCTCATATCACTTAAAGGAATTTTTTTTCATTCACGACAAAATTATGCTTTGACTGTACAAATAATATGGAAGAATATGAGGCATGTTCCATGGGAATTCAAGCAGCTTGTGATATGAAGATAAAGAAGCTTCAAGTGTACGGAGATTCACTATTGGTGATACGACAACTGAACGGAGAATGGGAAGCTAGAGACTCTAAGCTAATACCTTATAAAAACATGTCATTAAGTTAAGTCGAACTTTTGAAGTGATCTCATTTAACCATATACCCAGAGAGAATAATCAAATCACAGATGCGCTGGCAACTCTAGCGTCCATGTTTGCTGCAGACTTTAAGGAAGAAGTTCAACCCATAAAAATTGAGAGGTGAGATTTTCCTGCTCACTGTATGAGCATTGAATAAGAGCCAGACACAAGACCTTGGTATTACGACATCAAACAGTATATAAAGAATGGAGAATATCCATCCAAGGCTTCTGAGAATGATAAACGCACTATTAGAAGATTGTCCATGGGTTTCTTCTTGAATGGTGAAATACTCTACAAAAAAAACCATGATATGGTGCTCTTAAGATGTGTTGATGCGAGGGAAACGAATCAAATCATAGAGGAGATTCATGAAGGAATTTGTGGAGTTCATGCTAATGGATATATGATGGCCAAACAAATCTTGAGAGCATGATATTATTGGTTAACTCTAGAGTCTGACAGCATCAAGTACGCCAAGAGATGTCATAAATGTCAAATTTATGCGGATAAAATTCACGTACCCGCATCCCCTTTACATGTAATGGTCGCGCCTTGGCCGTTCTCTATGTGGGGCATAGACGTCATTGGTCCCATCACACCCAAAGCCTCAAACGGGCATCGCTTTATTTTGGTATCTATAGATTATTTTACCAAATGGGTGGAGGCAAGTTCTTATTCAAGTGTAACCAGAAGTGCGGTTGTTAAGTTTATTAAAAAGGAGAAAATTTGTCGATATGGTCTACCTGGAAGGATCATCACAGATAATGGTACAAATTTAAATAACAAGATGATGAAAGAATTACGTGAGCAATTCAAAATTAAGCATCATAATTCGTCTCCTTATCGTCCGAAAATGAACGGAGCAGTGGAAGCAGCCAATAAGAACATAAAAGGATCATAGAGAAGATGACGGAGGTTTATAAAGATTGGCATGAGATGCTCCCGTTTTCACTGCATGGGTACCGCACATCAGTCCGAACATCAAATGGGGCAACGCCATTCTCTTTGGTATATGGCATGGAAGAAGTCCTTCCAATTGAGGTGGAAATTTCCTCCCTCAGAGTCTTAATGGAGGCAAAATTAGAAAAAGCAGAGTGGGTACAGACACGACATGAGCAATTAAATTTCATCGAGGAAAAAAGATTGACGACATCATGTAGAGGGCAATTATATCAAAGAAAAATGATGCACGCATATGACAAAAAATTGCGTCCCCGATGTTTCCGAGAAGGAGACTTGGTGTTAAAAAAGATACTCCCATATCAAAAGGATCACCGAGGGAAGTGGACCCCAAATTATGATGGACCTTTCATTGTCAAGAAAACTTTCTCGGAAGGAGCTCTCATGCTAACAAACATGGATGGAGATGATCTACCGCACATGGTTAATTCTGATGCAGTCAAGAAGTACTTCGTTTGACCACTCTAAGTATGAGAAAATGAAGTTAAAAAAAATGCTAAAGCTGTCTCGAATATTGGAGAAATTCTTCTTACATTTTTTTCTTCTATTTTTTTTTTTCCAAACCATCGTTTGTAAACACTGTTCGTCATCAATGAAGAGCCTTTCTTTTCTTCTTTCTTTCCCAGTTGACAAATACATATACTTCCTCTTCTCTTTCTTTCCATTATTTCTTATTCCTCTCAGTTCTAAGATATCATTAATTACTCTTGAAATAACTCAGAAGAATAAACTTGGTCAGTTGAAAGCTAATTGAAAAAAAATTGGAACTAAGAAAATTGACCTGATTGTAAAGTAAAATCTAAAAAGTCATCACGAGGAAGGTCAATATGCGCATGACAAAGGCTAAAGCGAAATTGGAGGATTACCCAATTAGAAGTACAGAAGAGAAGCAGAGAGATTATTTACCACTGACATGGAGCCAAATACTGGAGCATAAACTAATAAATAAGGATGTATCATTTTCCTAAAAATATGCTCGATACTTCATTGTGAGTCCATGATCCTAGGTCAAGTGATTGTTCTAAAGGGTGTTGGATATGTTTAAAAATCATCATATAATTTTCTTATAAAGGTTCACAATCATGCATAGCATGCACGCATTCAAAATCACTACTTTACATTTATGTTCAAGAATTACAATTCATAGACATACACCACATTAGTTGTTTGAAAAATTCAGGTGCATGAATCACTTAATGATATTCTTTCGAAATTCACACATGACCTTCCAACATTTAAAGCATGCATTAGTCTAGCTTTTGTTGTCATGAGACTTGCATAAGTCAACTTCAACATCAATTAATATGGTTAAATCGAACCCGAATTGAGTCGAGGTCGAAGCCCGGTGTCAGCGCCGGGTCCATTTCCTTTTCAATTAATGTGGTTAAATCGAACCTGAATTGAGAGGTCGAAGCCCGGTGTCAGCGCCGAGTCCATTTCTTTTTCAATTAATGTGGTTAAATCGAACCCGAATTGAGTCGAGATCGAAGCCTGCATCCACCCAGGTTCATTTTCCTTTTCAAATATCTTCGGTTAAATCGAACCTGACTTCATCGCGGTCGAAGCCGGGTGTCAGCGCCTGGTCCACTTCAAATATCTCAGTTAAATCGAACCCGCATTGAGCGAAGTCGAAGCCTGTGTCTATCCAGGTCCATTTCGATCCATCTCATAGAACCTTATTTAGTCGAGGTTTCTATTCCCTATTTCATATATTATTGTACCGATCAAAATACTTATCTACGCCTTTGTACACGTTCTAAGATCAGAAGCGTGCTCAAAGGGGGGCAGCTGTAGATACCATATTTTATCCGGCCTAATACATGAAATATACATGCTTTATATTTTGGCTCTTATAATAATCCAAGACTATATGTATAATTTGAAAACTAATCCAATACTAAAATAAGAAAAGTGGTCCAAAGACTAAAAAGTAAAAATTGAAAAAAAGGACTAAAAAAATAAAAATTGAAAAAAAGACTAAAAATAAAAAAGGCAAACCCTAATTTTGCCTATAAATAGGAATGCAGTCTTCACTTAAGTGGAGGTTTTTTGGGAGAGAAAAAAAGGGGGAAGTCATTTTTTTAGAGTAAGAAAGAGAGAGGTTGGAAAGAGAGGTGATTTTAGAGAGAGGAAGAGGTTCTACACTTCTATTATCTTCATCTTCTTCCATTTCTTTTTCTCAAGGTAGCTTAATTGTTTGGTACATTTTTTCATAATATATTTTGTTCATATCTCTTTCTTCATATGAATTTAGTTGATATCTTTTGTATTTTGTTATATACATAAGTGGATTGTTTCATTCCCGATCATTTCTCCTCATTTAAATCTTAACATTTTAATTTTATGCTTTGATGATTTCTTTACAAGTTGGATATTGAGATGTCTTTGTCATCAACTTAATTAATGAGGATGATGATTAATTTTTTAGGGGTGAAAAAATTAACCAAATGTGAATCAACCCTTTTAATGGGTTGAAAGTGTACATTTGATGCAAAGATCCCCTAGGATAATTTTCTATAACAATGCATAAATTAGAGAGTAAAACCTCTATACAAGATTATGCAAATATCTAAGTTGTGAAACTTTTAATTTTCCTACAAAGTTTTTTTTATTATGTTCATCATTTTGTGACACTTGTTTAAACTAATTATCATCCATGATCATCCCCTTTGCTATTTGATTAGCAATGACTAATGAGGGAAGGAAAGAAAAATGGCAATTAGTGGACTAAGTAATCAAAAAAAAATTAGACATATTTATGTTAAAGAAATATATGGTTTATTTTTCAACATTTTTTTTAAATTTATTTATTTAATAATATTATTATTATTACTATTATATTATATTATAATATATAGTATTATTAAAAAAAACATAAAAGGGATGCAACAGAGGAACTTTCCTCTGTTGCAGCCTATATATATATA
>QANY01000733.1:131458-213882 GCA_003255025.1 Datisca glomerata
AATAAATATCCAGCATCATCCATTTCCAAATGTCCAGGAAACAATGCAGACAGGAAAAACTGGGTACAACCCATCTGCGATGGCATGTGGTCACAACCAGGCTTTTACTCCACAAGGCGAACTTGTTAATGAACCAATCATCATAACCGATGTTGATGACCCAAAGATGCATAAGCCTATTACCAAGCCAAGTGATGACCCACGATCGAAAGATAAATTGGACTTTCTGGAGGAGAGATTACGTGCTATTGAAGGTTTTGATGTATACGGTACCATTGATGCCACCCAATTATGTTTGGTCCCTGATGTGAACATCCCACATAAATTCAAACTACCTGAGTTTGAAAAATATGATGGTAGTACATGCCCCAGAAGTCACCTTATTATGTATTGCAGAAAAATGGCTGCTTGTGCAAATGATGATAAGCTGCTGATTCATTTCTTTCAAGATAGCCTGATGGGAGCCGCATCTCGTTTGTATATCCAATTGGATAACCAACATATTTGGATGTGGAAAGATCTAGCAGATGCTTTTTTAAGACAATATAAGTACAACATAGACATAGCCCCTGATTGTTTGGACTTACAAATGATGGAGAAAAAACCTACAGAAGGCTTTAAAGAATATGCATAAAGGTGGAGGGAATTAGCTGCTCAGGTACACCCCCCATTGTCAGACAAGGATATGGCTGGAATGTTTATTAACACCTTGAGACCTCAATTCTATGACAGAATGATTGGAAACGCTTCAAACAACTTCTCTGACATCATAGTGATCGGTGAAATGATTGAGTATGGGATAAAGAATGGAAGAATTTTGGAAATTATATCAGATACATCGTCAATAAAAAAGAGGCCTCCATTGAAGCGAAAAGAAGGGGATGTGCAGATGATCAATTCTGGGTACCCATCACAAGCTGTGAACCCGGGATCAGGATTTTCAAAGTATGGGGATGGACCCAAGTCTACGACATCATACGTGGCTAATACCTCACAAATTCCGTACAATTATCACTCTCAACAATCAACATTTCAAAATAACCCAAGACCTGGTTTCAGACTACCGGCTCACCAGCAAAATATTGGTCAGACTTATATTCTTCCCCATATATACAAATGAGTTTATGATCCATTATGAATTTCAGCTTCTGATGTAAGGAAGAAGGTACTGCCCCAGCAGAGTGAATCCATGGTCGACCCAAAAGGAAACTGTATGCTGGATTTATGTCCATCACTTGGAAAACAATATTGAATATGCATGGTCCAATTCGGATAGTTTATGACCCATTGCCATGTGGACAAAGGAGACCTATTCAGGGGTTGCGAAAAGCGGTAGAAAAGCAGCAATGAGTTATAGGCTGAAGTCGCGAGACACCTTTAGAATGGGGATCAACATCTCAAGAACGGGGATCGTCACCTCAAAAACAGGGTCATCACCTCAAGAACGGGGCCAGCACCTCAGAAACGGGAGAGAACATCAGAACGGGAAAGATTGACTAGTTAACAGGAGCGGACGAAAGGGGTTTAGATCATCAATCAAGTGACTGTGATTGATTGGGTAAGTTGAAATGACCTGGATGAGACAGATTGGCAGGCCACCAAGTGGCTGTGACTGATTGACTCGAAGCCACAAGAAATCATCAAGTGGTTGTGACTGATTGGTGGCTGAACGAGATAGATGAGAAACAAGAAAGAGAAAGGGGCCCATACGTAGCAGAGTGACCATCACAAACAGACGTAATCCCTAAACATAATGAGTACTTACTTTTATATTGTTATTTTGATCAAACCCATTTAATTTTGGGAAGCCTATATAAGACCAATGTATTAAACGAAAAGGGAAGAACATGGAATACAACAAAAAAATACACATTCAATACAAACTCAAGCACATATAATTCAGAACATCTTACTCCTTACAATCACTCATTCCTGAACTCTCTCTCTCATTAATAGTCATATAAGTCTATCATTATTAAGACTTTTCTGTTCAATCCTTAATTAATGAAAAAAATCATTTCAATGATATTATGGGGAATTTATACATTGAACCATGCATTAAGGCCTTTAGACTTTCCGTTAAAAATATTAGCAGACCCCACAAGTTTAAGATACTCGTTTACTTTCTATCGTTTGAGAACGGTCTTTCATTATGATCCCCCTAAGGCGAGAACGTTTTTTAGATAATAGGAACATGTCATAGCATTAGTTGAAAAACTCAGCACGTTCTACTGATTAAAACTTAACTATTAATGAAAAGCGAGAAGGAAGTCACACAATATAGGACAATAAATAACTTTCAATTTTTATGTCTCAGGCACATAGAGAGAGACACAAACATAAATGTTTAATTATCGGTTGTTTTTTTTAAAAGAAATTTGTTTAATCATCTTCTTGGCAGCATTAATTAAACAGACATGGTTGTCGTACAAGAAGATGCCAACTTATGTGTTAATTATGATGAGTTTCCCTGAAAGATTCCCCCTGCAATTATTATACTGGGATCCGAGACGATTATATTAATTTTAAAACGTATTATTTGTACTAAATAATAGCAGCCCATGAGCTTGCCAAGGGTGCTATCACTTGGGGGTATTCTCAAGTGTCGCATTTTGGTCCGAGGTTTAGTTTAGCGTTTGTTTTTCTTTGTACGAGTTTCTTTCGTAAATTTTCTTGTATGAGGTTAGACAGAAAATATAGGTGTACGTATTTGGATAAATGTTAGTTTTTGTAACGTTTTGAGAATGAATAATTTTACACTGATTAAGTGATTGATCATGTTTTAAATGATTAAGTGATGTGTCAATCATTTATTATTTAATATTTTATAACTCATAAAAATAATTTAATAAATTAACCTATTAATCATTGATATATCACTTTGTTACTGAAAACTTGATCAATTATTTAGTCAATATAGAATTAGTCGTTGAAAATTTGATAACTCCCTACAATTGACCAATTTAATTTACCATAATAATTTTACTTCTGTTTTAACTAAAAACATAATTTAAATCTTAACGCCAACGAAATTCCTAGAAATACTACATGTTTATCAGTATTAATTTAATTTTTTACCTTATCAGTATTGACTTTTCGGTCTACCATTTAGAAAAGTAAAAATTCTACGACCTAGAATGACAAAAAACTTAGAAAACCAAAGACCATTTGTAATGACATTTTCAATTAGAAGTCCCCTCATTTTTCTCCAATGGTAGTATAAAATGAATGATAAAATAATCAAAGAAATTAATTAAAGCCAAGCAACCTGGCAGTTTCAATTTATAATGCAAAATAACCAGATCTACTAGAAGATCTAGCGATTTCACTTAAAAACTAAAATAAAATAAGAAAGAACCAACTCCCATAAAACTAGCTAACAATATAATAAAAAAGACTATGCAATGGCATTTTTGGATACACAGATAAAAGTAAAAGTGAATAAGTTTGTGACGTCAAAACTTGTACATTCTTGCAACATCTTAACTGTACATTAAATCTAACACGAAAAGTTATCTATGTGGTGTTGTTTTTTAAGGTGAAATTATCTTAGACTTATATTTTTCGCTCAAAAGATATTCTCAGTCAAATTGAGATTATTTCTTCCGTACCCCATCATGGGGAGACTTAATAATTTTCCTGCTCCTAGTCATTTAAAAAATGTAGTATAGGACTACTAGTAATCTTAATTTATCAAGAAAATAATTCTATATTAGAGAGAAATAACCAAACAAAACATTTTAGAGAAGTTATCTCCTACCATGTATATAGCTAATCTCATTTACCATTAAGCTAACAATATCACTACGTAAACAAAATTTAACAAAACTAGTACAACTTTTACCATTGCTATTTAAGGCATCGGTGGCCTGTGTTTATTTTTTAAGTAATTGCCTCAAGATACGTTTTGAAACTCGTTTTAAAAAACTATCAGTTTTTTTTTTAATTTTAGAGAAATATATATTTTTTTTACCACGTCAACAATCTTTGATTGACTGAGATTTGAAGATATGATATTTCCCCTGAATTTACAAACTTTTTAGTCTCATTTTATTTTATTTTTATTAATTACATCAACATTTAATTAAGGATATTAATTTTTTTCTTGTGAAAATTAATCGGATGTATCATATTCCAACAACAGCAGAAGCTCTTCTAAGTCGAAAGACATAGACATCAATCTTTTGTTGTTAAAGAGAGAGTTTAGAGTCACCAAGTGTGTATAGAGCATATTTCGATAAACTCCATGATTATGGATCCGTTCACCAAGATTTATTGCCCAAGGTGTTTCATGAGCATATTACTGATATGGATGTTGTGTTACTTGATGATGTTTTGGTTTAGTGGGGGTTTATGTTTTGGATATTTTTGTTTAGACACCTGTTTATGTTCAAGATTCTGTAGAATAAAGAAGATGATTTATTTAAACTCTGAATGTTTTATTTTCTATTTATGGTTTAACATCAAGATTGGAAAGGCTAAGGTTGATCGCATTGAAGAGTAAAGTCGGATCAATTGGAAATAGATATGTTTAAGGTCACATTGCATGTAATTTTCATATTGAACATTCATACTTGATCTATGTTATTGAATATATCAGTATGGTGACCATTGATCACTACAAGAAAAACCGTCTTTGGCGGTGGTTTTAACCGACGCCAAAAATTTATGTGGCGCTTAGTCAACCGCCACCAAATCGACCGCCATAAAGATTTTTTACGACAGTTTTGCCAACCGTCGGAGGACCGCCGGCAAAAATGTACTT
This sequence comes from Datisca glomerata, assembly GCA_003255025.1. Taxonomy (NCBI): domain Eukaryota; kingdom Viridiplantae; phylum Streptophyta; class Magnoliopsida; order Cucurbitales; family Datiscaceae; genus Datisca; species Datisca glomerata. The sequence continues at coordinate 136,224 of QANY01000733.1, forward strand.
TTACCGTGGTTTATTTTTATGTTTAGCGGTAGTTTGAAACTGCCACCATAAGGTGAATTTTAAAAAAAAACTGAAGCTTATGTCCCCTTCAGTTGCACTCTTCACAAGAAGTGGCACAAGTATGTCTCCTTAAGATTTTTTTATGATTCCGACATATAGATCAATTAACCCCAAAAAAGTATGTGGAGCATGATTGTAAAACATAATTAAAGAGTATCTCGGTATTTAACCTTCTCTTTTTAATGATAACAAGTCTAAAATATAAGCAAATAATTCCAAAGGCAGAATAAAAATATAAGCAAGCAATTTTAAAAACTAACATCAATTTATGATTCAATGTAGAAAAGCATGTAGTTCTTGTCAATATAAACTCATGTTTACTAGCATAGCTTTCACTTACAAAAAATAAAAATACAAAGTAATCTCGTAAATTCATAATAAACTGCATATTAATTGTAAAACAAAATAAAAATACAAGTAATAATATATGTCTATTTATTGAACATGAACCAAGTAATGTACTTACAAATTAATTTTAACCCACCTTATTTTCTAATTTTTATGTTCCTCTCAGTACTCTAGGAAAATGTGCATCCCAAATATAGATTCAAATGAAATATGAATGAATCTACTACCTCATCAGCTTGTAAATGTATGAACATTTGAAACCTGTAAATTGACCAGAAAAGAAAGTGAGAAAATCACTACTATTTTAAAAAAGAAAATCAAAACTACTATGAGTAAAATCAAGGGTAAAAATAAAAATGAACAACCCTACAATGAAAAATAAAAAGAAAAACCATTGAGTTAGAGAAAAATTACAAAAAAATTTCAAGAAATAAGAAAATATTGGCATCATGCAGAGACATTCCTCTTATCTCATAAGAAACTAATGCACAAGAGTAATACTCTTATCTCATCTTTTTACTTATGCTATGTCAACAAGCAATGTCTCTTCTAATAAGAACGATGAGGTTTCTAGGATTTTTAACATTCCTCTTAGCTCTCCTAAAGTATCTTATTTGAGGCTGCCTGTTGATTAGGGGAGTTCTAAGGTTGATATTTATGCTTTCTTAATGGAAATGATGGATAAAAAGACTTCTCTAGGGCAAGCTAACTTGTTGTCCCTTACAGGTAAATAAAGTTTGTTAAAATATATTGCTCAAGCCTTGCCTATTTATATAATGTCATCTTTTAGGCTGCCTAAGAAAGTTGCCCAAAAACTTCAAGCAGCCAGTATGCGGTTTTGGTGGTCTAGGGGTGAGGATGGTAGAGGTACTAGCTGGGCCTCTAGTAAAAAGTTGACTAATAGCAAAATGAATGGTGGTCTTGATTTTAGGGACCTTGAGCTCTTTAATTTAGAGATTTTAGCTAAACAGACTTGGTATATCTTAAATAATCCTAACAGCCTTTGTGCCAGCCTTCTTAAAAGTCTTCATTTCCGTAGAAATTCTTTTTTGGATGCTGATATTGCTAAGTCTAGTTCTTGGTCATGGAAAAGTCTTTGCTATGACAAAGCATCTACTAAATCCTACTCCTACTGGAATGTTGGTAATTGTGCTAGTGTGAATATTTGGAATAATAATGGGTCCCAGATATTTCTAGGATTTATGAGTTTAAAGTTCCTAATCTTAATATTGTTTATGATCTCATGCCCCCTTCCTCCCCTTGCTGGAATAAACATCTTATTGATTCAGCTTTCCCCCTTAGATTTCGAATAGTATCTTATCTAACCCCTTTTCTAGCTATGTTAAGACTGATAGAATTATTTGGCCGTGTAAAAATGGTTTATTTACTGTCAAATCTTGCTATTACTTCTTGTAGAATGCTAAATTCAATATTAGTAATAATGCTACTACTTCTAGTATCCTTATAAATTCTAAGTTCTAGAATTTACGGGGCAAAAAATTATTCTAGCAGAGAGAGATAGAGAGTTGACGAACGACGATGGGTAGAAGACTAACGACGGTGAGTAGCGATTGGGAGACAGCGCGGCTAGAGAAATCACCTGAAAGATGGTTCGGCTGGAAAGTCACATTTTTTACGGTTTCAAGGGAAAAGACGCGAGCAAGGGAAAAGGGATTTTAAAAGAACTTTTAGCGGCGGTTTGTAAAAACCGCACAAACCGCCACCATTCACCGATTTCTTGTAATGTATAGCGGCGGTCTTGGCAAAACCGCCACTAAAAGTTTTACCACTTTTTTACGGAGGTTGCTATAACCGCCACCGTAAAACCGTCTTGAAATATCATTTTTCTTGTAGTGGATAAGTCTAGTTACGAATATGAGTATAACAAAGGTCACTATGATCTTATGCTAATATAGGAAGAAGGATCAGATTGTATCTAAATGGATGTTTCAAGTCTGATAGCTTTTTAGTGCGCACTTAAAGTTATATGATATTATTGTTTCAAAAAGCATATGTAATCCAAGTGTGAGATTGTTAGAAAAATAGATTTTCTATTATGGGCTAATATATTTACAATTATATTATGGGTTACCTAATATATCTAATGAGTATGGGTTTTGTAATGTGTAGAGACCCAGTATAAGTCAAATTAGGGTTGATAGGATTCTATTGACCTAGTATATAAAAAAGGGCTTTTGGCATCGAAAGCCATTTATAGAAATAATTCATAAAAATGGACATTAGATAATAGTAGCTGCAAAAATAACCCACAAATTGATATATTCCACTAACTGAAATAAGAAAATACTAAAATCGCCTTAGTTTAATAATGGATCAAAATATCTAAAGTCTTTGTCTTCTCCTTCAAGAAACCAATCCACGGGAACTTCCCCTAACGAATTATGCTTCTTCCTCCTTCACGTGATGTGGCTAGCAGACTGAAACCCCTGATGAATGACCTCAGATCGGAGTTTGATTGGCCCCAATTCGAGCGTCACATCACCGACGTCGGAGCAATCAAGTTGACTCCAGATGATGACCTTACTAAGTTCTGATCAGCCTGTGAGGGTCTGAACGCTTACGAAGCCACCGTTGATGGTGTGGCTATGGGTATATTCTTTTTACCATTGTGTTTTCCTCCTCATTCATCCTACTACTCTTTATATTAATTATATTGGGTTTTTGATCTACAATTTAGACCCAATATTTTTTAAACCAACATTAAATTTTTAAAATAGACAAAATTTATTATTTATATTTTAGTCTGTAAAATTTGAAATGTCAAACATTTTCTGATTTGTCATTATGGAGCACGATTATTAGTTAAAGTATTTTTAAACGTAAAATAACAAAAAAATGTCAACTTTCCGGAAAACATTTTTTATAAAATGGTCCAAAATGACATAGATAAATAACTTATTTACTAAAACTATACATGGGTAAAGGAATAAAAATCTCCGCCAATTTTGCAAAATAAACACCCCACCTTTTCTGCTATGAATGTCAAAGCATCATGAACCATATAATTTGAGGGGAAGACAACCACTATTGCAAATTTCCCCATGTTACTTCTTTTGCCTATTTTTGGTTATATGGCTTTTCTTCCCATAAATAGCTCTTTTCCGTTATATTTCAGTATATAATTTTCAAACACATGTTGGTTCACATAATTTTGCTGATTTTTGGCTGTAGTTGTGTTGATTATTGATGTAAATCTTCACATATGAAAGAAGTGATTGATAATATGTTTACAATGTTTGTAAATATAACTTTTACATTAATTGTAAACTCAATATTGTTTACTTATAAACTCAATATTGTCTATTTATAAACTCAATATTGTTTACTTATAAACTCAATATTGTTTACTCATAAACATGATTATGTTACATTATGTAAACAAAAAGATGTTTACTTTACTCGTAAACATAATAATGTCAACACATACATTACTTGTAAACATAATAATGTTAAATGGCTTGTAGACATTATTTCATATTGTAAACAAATTTTATAAACATATTATTTACCTAATAAAACTTAGTAACTTTGATCTTTTTAGTAGAACGAACATAAAACTAAGGAACTTTGAACTTTTCAGTGGGATGAACTAGTTAGAAACTAGAGTTGATGGCAGAGTACAGCCAATGGATATTGCATCTTCCTCCAAACTTAAAGGCACAAAACAAATAACACAATAGTTCAAATACTTGATACCGAGGAAGAGTCATATGAGAATGTTCAAACAAATGCATTGGTAATGAATGCAGAATGTAGATTAAATTGCATTAATTATAAATATTTTTTGTATTATCCAAGTTGAAAATGAAAGAGCATAATAGGAAATGAAGAGAAGAAATGAACAAAGGGAATGAGGAATCAAGAACAGCATTTTCTCTCAGCTGAAGAGGGAACAACATATGCTCCCAACAAGTAAGTACATAATATTTGTTGTTAATGACAATATAGTCTATTAACATTACTTGTCTTGTAAACATATGTTTACATTTTGTAAAAAAATATTTATTTGTTTACTTAAGAAAACTTAACAAGTTTGAATTTTTCATTGCAGAAAAAACCACTTTCAAATAGAAGAAATAGTACAAGATTATAACCTATTGCCTCTTCCACAAAATTTATGGGCAAATAATCAAAGTTCAAATATATAACAGCAAGGACAATACGAACACAATTGAGATTAATGTTGAAAAATGATAATACTATATTTTACATAGTATGAAATGATTAGACAACTATGAATTGTGCAAAGAATATTATGATGTCTACTCAGTTTAGATTCTTACAATTATGAGTGTGAGAAGTTATTTTCTCTGAAAGTGATGTGATCTATAGCACTTGATATCTTAAAACTAAAAACATTCATATTAGTTGTAATTAGTTATGTTCTAATTTTCTCTTTGACTCATGGAATACAATTTGTACTAGTTAGACATATATTTATATGATCTTGAGTTGCTTGTTTACAATGCTAAAACTAATATTGATCACAGTATGTTGCATCTGCAGACTCCATATGCTAATAATATTTTTACAACTTGTAAACATATATTAACCACACATTATTTTGCTCAATATCAACATGACGGTATAAAAAATTAATTGTCACTAAGTAATATTTTCCATTTTCAGAAAAATGGATACACAAGATTATCAATGTTGGAATTGAGATTCATAAAATTAAAGTATGTTGTATTCACAGAATCCCTAGGCTAATAATATGTCTACAACTTGTAAACATATTATTAACCACATATATTTTGCTCAATGTCTAAAACTCTATATGCATTTAAGCGTTCAACTAAGTAATATTTTTATTTACATATTAATATATAAAATTGTTAAACATAATTATCAATGAGGAGAACTTGTAGCTAAACTTGTTCAAAACAAGTGTATCGTGTATCGTAACGTATAGTGGAATTGTAAGAAACAATCAAATATATAATATAACATAACATAATATAATATTTATTTATTGTAAAGAATAAATTCATAATATGCATTACCTAATGAATTTAAACATTCCAAAACGTAAACTTATATGGTACCTCCAGATTGACCATGTGATCACTCATTGTGAGACCCATTTAGGATGATCCAATGGTCAAAATATTATTTACCCATACATGGGAGGTACATAGAATGACTCAACCAGGTGTCTTCCCCTCACCATTTGGTCTATTAATTTTAAGACACATCTCTCTTTAACCTTTCATCTTCTTCACATGAGTCTTCTTCTCCAACACGTTTCTTCAACCTGTAACATGCCCTCTTGAAGTCTTCAAACTTGTAACACGGTCCTTCCTACTCGATTCACATTGGCCCAAAACTTGCAAATCGGAAGATTAACTAAAAATAGGATCCAAATTTTGATTGTATCGAAGGAAAAATATATGTACTCCTGAATCTTCAAAATTTGATTCACTAAAAATACGATACAAATCAGCAGTTTGAATCTCATTCTCGTGACCTTCAATCAATAACAATGGAGGAAAAATTATATCCATGGCTTCGATCAACAAAACAACGCCTAATGTAGTCTTGATTCTTCATCAGGAGGATAAAGTAACAACATAATAGAAAAAATGAAGCTAATTGAGTATTTAGCAACTCTAGCCCCTAAAATCAGTTTGCCCATGGGCAGGAAGTGTTCAGCAAGATAAGTTAGAGATTTAGTTTTAGTTAGTTATTCAGTTTGAAGGTAGTTTAGTCATTTTCTTCAATATAGACGTTGTACACATTTCTTTATTATCTTAGTACTTTGGCTTTGTTGGTTTAATGAGCATTCTACTCTCTTTATCTTTCTCTCTTCTTCTTGATGTCATCTCCTTCTTTCTCTTTTATTAATCAAGTCTCTTCTCACCTTCCTGTTTCTCTTCATGGTATCAAGGCCTTCTGACTAATGTCAATCATCAGGGTAGACATTGAAGAAAACCTATCTTCTTCAACACAAGAAACCATCAATCTTACTCCCATCAACCATCAACCTTCCTCAACACAAGAAACCATCAACCTTCCTCCCATCACCGTGAATTCAGAAACTACTCCTCATTCTCCTATTTTTCTTCTTCCTAACATATGTAACCTGGTCTCGGTTAGATTCCAATAATTTCGTACATTGAAAATATCAGGTAACCTCTATCCTAAAAGCACACATGGTGTTCGGATATGTGGATGGCACAATTAAGCGCCCATCAGTTTTCATGACTGTTAATGAAGAAGATAGCAGGGATCCAAAATATGATCAGTGGGTCGCACAGGACCAGGCTCTCATGAGACTTATCATTACAACACTCTCTTCAATAACTCTTTCTTATGTAGTAGGATGGAAAACTTCAAAGGAGGTCTGGGACTCCATCGAGAGGCGCTTTTCTTCAATTTCAAGAACCAATGTTCTTCAACTTAAAACAGACTTACAGTCTACCTCAAAGAAGGCTTCTGAGAACATTGGAACCTACATAGAATGTAGAGGATGAGGATACTCTGATCTAAACAATAAATGAATTCCCAAGTGAGTACAACACCATTCGAACGACCATAAGAGTAAGGGCAGGACCCTTATCACTAGAAGAGCTCCATGTCCTTCTCAAATGAAAGGAGCAGTTCTTGGAGAATCAACAAAAGCATGCTGAGAATCCCTTTCAGAACACTGCCTTTCTTACTTATAACAACAATAACAACAGATGATTAAATAGAGGTCATGGATTCAGAAACTTTAGCGGTAACAAAAATAATTCTGGGATAAGGGGTCAAACTCAAAACTGGAATCCTTCATCCTCTATTCTTGGTGCACCACCTCATCACATCTAACAATTCTTTAATAAAAATCCTAATAGGAACCAAGAAACCTTCTCTAACACACAAACATGCAAGGTCCAATGGCAAATTTGTCAGAAAATGGGTCATAATGCATTGGATTGTTATTAGAGGCTTAACTTCTCTTACCAAGGCAGAAGTCCCTCCAATAATCTCTCTGCCATGACAGCCCAAAGTCAAGTTTCACATTTCTTAGATCCACAGGTATGACTCACTGCCACGGGGTGTAACACCCATCTCACACCTGACCTAAGTAATCTCACAATAAACACTGAATATAATGGTGATGAGAGCATCTCGGTTGGCAATGGACATTCATTGCCTATATCACATACAGGTTCTAGCACTCTTTATAAGTATTTTCCTATGTCATAGATATATTATGTGCCTAAGATTTCCTCTAATCTCCTATATGTGCATAAATTTTATCTTGACAACAATTATGCATTCAATTTTGATGCTTATCTCTTTTGTATTCATGATAAGGTTACATGACGAATTTTACATAAAGGACCATGCATAAATGGCTTATATCTCATCCCTTCATCTATTCAAAATCATATTGTGGCATTTCTTGGATCTAAACATTCTGATTTTCTTTGGCACTATATATTAGGCCATCCCACTACTAGTGTTGTTAAACAAATATTGAATAAGGCCAACATTTTGTGTACCTCTCTAAATTTGGGCAATTGTATTTGTATTAGTTGTGTGATAAATAAAATGAGCAATTTTCCTTTCAATGCTTCTAATTGTGTCTCAACTTCTCCTTTATCTATTATACACAGTGATGTTTGAGGTCATGCACCCACTACTTTTTCTCTTGGACATCGTTTCTATGTGATATTTTTTGTTGATATGTCTAGGTTCACTTGCCTTTTTTCCTATCAAACATAAATATAATGTTCTCATTATTTTCAAACAACTTAAACCTATAGTTGAGAACATTTTTCCTACAAAGATCAAGATCTTTATATCTGATGGAGGTGGTGAATATACCAGCCTCCATTTTCAATCATATCTCACTAAGAACGGCATAACACACCAGAAAACTTATCCTTACACCCCTCAACAAAATGGAATTGCTGAGAGAAGGTATAGACATCTGGTTGAGACAGGTCTTACTATGCTACATCATGCCTCTATGCCTCATACATTCTGGAATTATGCTTTCTCCACTGCTGCATACTTAGTTAATCGAATGCCTAGTACTGTTTTAAAGAATGAGACACCTTTTGACAGACTCTTTGGAAAATCTGCTGATTATAAACATCTTAGAGTGTTTAGATATGGATGTTACCCTAATCTAAATCCTTATATTCACAACAAATTCAAAGCTAAAATGGTACAGTGTATTTTTTATGGGTTATGCCTTGAACCAAAAGGGCTATCTTGGTTATGATAGAGTTAATAGAAGATACTATGTTTCTAGGCATGTGTTATTTGATGAAACAACCTTCCATTTTGGTTCTTCTATCTCTAGTATCTCTTATATAGGTATTCCACATGATCTCACCAAGGTGAAAACTTCTCTCTTACCTTACTTTTCTTCCCTTAATTCATCAGGTACTATCTCTCATTCTCCCTCTTTATCTGCTACTTTCAAATCTGCTGATAAATTCGTATCTGATTTGTTCTATTTTTGGAATAGCTAATGAGCTTAATATTGGTTCCGGCTTACCTATTTTATTCATTGATTCTGCTAGTTTACCTGCTGAAGCTACTGTTCTATCTCATGTTAATGATCTTGCTGCATCTCATGATACTGCCACTCACACTACTAGCATTAACACTAGTCTGCTTGATGATGCTGATTCACCCATTTCACATATTGTGCACACTGGTGATGATACTTCTTTGCAACCAATTTGATTATCTTCCAAAATCCTTCCTGATCTCTAATCTAATTTAACTGTTGATTTACCCCATTCCAGACCCCACCCTCCCTCCCAACTTATATTCAATTTGTTCACCCCATGCAAATCAGATCAAAGTCTGGTATCTCCAAAAAAAAAGCCTTCCTTGCTTATTCCTCTCCTAGTGAACCTACTTCCTCATTGTTGCTGCCAAAAGCTTTAAATGGTCAAAAGGCATGCAACTTGAGTATAATGTTTTGCTTTCACAAAACACATGGACCTTGATTCCCTTACCTGCTCATAAGAATTCCGTTGGTTATAAATAGATGTACAAGTTAAAGTAAATCCAAGTGGAACAATAACTCGATATAAAGCCTTATTGGTGGCCAAAGGGTACCACCAACAGACTGGTCTAGACTATGGAGAGACATTTAGCCCTATTGTAAAAAAACAAACTATTAGAATTTTGTTATCTCTTGTAACTACTTTCGGTTGTTCCTTGAGGTAGTTAGATGTTAAGAATACCTTTCTCCATAGACACCTTGATGAGGAAGTCTATTTGAGTCAACCACCTGGTTTGATTGATCCTAACTATCCTAATCATGTGTGTCGGCTTCACAAATCCTTATATGGTCTCAAGCAAGCACTTAGAACTTGGTTTGAGAAATTCACTAGTCACATTTTCTCTTTAGGATTTGTTGGTTCTCTTGTTGATATCTCCTTATTTGTACATGCAACTCTCATTCTCTTACCTACGTTCTTCTCTAGGTTGACGATATTATGATTAGTGGAACTAATAATGCATATATTGATAACCTTGCTTTAACCTTAGAAAGTGACTTTGACATGACTGACTTAGGAGAATTAAAGTATTTTTGGGCTTTGAAATTCATAGGACAGCTTCTGGAATTTTTGTTAATTTGTCCAAATATGCTAGGGACATTCTTGCTAAAGCTGAAATGCTAGCACTAAATCACCTCTGTCCACTCATGTTCGTTCTTCATTGTCTGATGTTACCCTATATTTCACTCGGCCAAACATATGTTTTTATGTTAATAAGGTATGTCAATTCATGCATTCACCCACCACTGCTCATTTTACTGCTGTTAAAAGGATCCTTAGGTATATTGTTGGAACTATTGGTCATGGCCTCCTATTTACACCTGGTTCTCTTCACTTGCAGGCCTTCATAGACGCTGAATGGGCTAGGGACCCCTCCGATAGGTGCTCTACTTGGAGTGAAGAGAAGCAGTCCACAGTTGCACGTTCTTCTAATGAAGTAGATTATAAGTCCTTGGAAAATACAACAGTTGATTTGACATGGCTGAGATAAGTTCTTTGTGATATGCACATTTTTCAGAAGCATGCTCATGTCCTGTACTCTGATAGCACATCAGACATATCCTTAGCTTCTAATCCTGTTCTTCATGCAAGAACCAAACATGTGGAGATCGATTTCCACTTTGTTCGAGAAAGGGTTATGAAGAAAGACTTGCAAGTTAAATACATCCCCTCTGAAGTTCAACTTGCATACCTTTTTACTAAACCCCTCAGTACTCCTAGATTTTATTTCCTTAAAGACAAACTTATCCTCAAGCCGAGGATAAGTTTGAAGGGGGATGTTAAGCAATAGGAGTTAGAGATTTAGTTTTAGATAGTTATTCAATTTGAGGGTAGTTTTGTCCTTTGCTTCAATATAGCCGTTGTACACCTTTATTTATTATCTTAGTACTTTGGCTTTGTTGGTTTAATGAGAATTCTACTCTCTTATTCTTGCTGTCATCTCCTTCTTTCTCTCTTCTCGATCAAGTCTCTTCCTACCTTCCTGTTTCTCTTGAGGAAGGATATTCTGCAAATTATTGAGATTCGATTGAGGAAGGAGGCTATTTTCAATTAGTTGGTACATCTTTCGAATCTCTTTGTTAAAGGAAGTAAGGGTCATTTATACATGTAATAGATTTGAGAGTCATTGTTACATATTATTTGACAAAGAGGGCCATTTACTATAAATTTCATATAAAATAATTTATTTAGGGAAGTAGTCAATTTTCAAAACATAAGAAAGAGAATGATCGAAAAAATTGTATTTGCAAGAATAACCATTTTTTGAACTGTAAAAATTTTATATACAAGTATAATACGGTATATGTTTATAGACCATAGTATATTTTTATATGTCGTAGAATATTTTTATATCATACATAATAATTATATATCATGAATATATTATTTTAGAAATCACCATTACCAAAATCCTTCTCACACACAAACGAATCATTTCCCACACAAAACAAACCCTCGGAGCGGAGATGGGAAATAAGATTGTCGATTCAATATAGAAAGAGAAAGCAATTGAAGAAAAAGTCAAGGAAAAGAAAGTACCACAACTACTTCTCTCTTTCTTTGTCATTTTTCTCTGGTACTTCCTCGCCATTCCGAAGGAATTTCACCAATATATGTACATGATTTAGCCTGAATCTCTGAACTCTGAAGCCCTAAGAAGAATTGAGAGAATTAAAAGAGAGAACTTCAAAGTTATGATCTCTTCTTCTTCATTTCACTTAATTTTCTGTTTGGTTTCAGATAAAACCTAGGAAAATCAGTTCAATTTACTTTAATTGTTTTTAATTATCTTCCGATTGTAACTACCAAACACTGTTTTCTTTCTAATTTAGATTTATGTTTAAAATTTTGATCTAATCGTTTAACGAAGATTCAAAAATTAATTTGTAGAAAATGATATCGACAAACAATAGCAAAGGCAACAACAAAGCTGAAATTGGCTAAGGGCAGGCATAGCCTCAAACGAGAGAATCATAATGGTGCGGTCCTTGAAAATCTTCACTCTACTAGAGCTAAAGAGCAGGACGAGGAATTTCAAACCGAGGTCGAACCATTAACCGCTCGGAGGAGCTCGTCGAAAAGAGACCTAATTTCTTAGATCTGGTGTTGAAGATTCAGATTTTTAATTATTAAAATTGTCTATAATTGCAAAACTAAATATTTTTGGCCAATTACTAAAACCATTAAAAATATATAGTCTATTCACTATAATTTCCCTAAAGAAAATTAGAGGGGTATGGTCCCCTAGTCATATCATTCACCGTTGATTGTTCTTCTCCTCTTTCTCCAAGGTTCGGGTTGGGTTCCGGGTCCAGGTACGGGTCTGGGTCTGGATCTTGGTCCAGGGTGAGGTCGGGATCTGGGTCCAAGGTTCGGGTCTCGGTCGGGGTCAGATCTTGGTCCGGGTTTGGGTCAGGGTCAGACTATGGATCTGGGGTCAGGTCAAGCTCGAGGGATCGGGGTCCAAGTCCAGGTAGTGGTGGCAAACAGGCCTAGCATGGCTCGTCAGCCCTCAAACCGATCATAGGACGACCCGTAGGAAATATAGGCCCACCCATATTGAACTGTTGAATCGGCCCGTGAAATCACAAGTCGGGCCTAGAATGGTGTTGGCCAGATCGACTAACAGGCCGGTCCAGTTAACCGGACCGACCCGTGAACAGTGTTTTATTAATTGTTAAAATTTTTAAAAATTGTAGATGAGTAGATTTGAACTTTGGTAGGAAGAGATGAAATGTATATGAATATCATTAAACTAAATATAAGTCATGTTGTAAATTTTAGATAATTTTTTATTACTTTGCAACCTCAATATAAAAATCTATCATAATAAATAAATAATTATAAACAGTAATAATAATAATGGTGAGTATAACACTCTAAGTACCATAAAATTAATTTTACTTATTTAATTTGACAGTTGTATCATTATAAATTAGGCACTTCCCAATTAGGTTGCCATATTCCCGGTGCGGACTGGACCGGGCTACATAGCCAAAGTACCCAGCCTCGTGAAGGCCTGGGATTGGCCCGCGGGCCTTAACGAAACACGATAATGTTCATATCCAGGTCAGTGATGGCTCGGACTTTAACGGGTAGATTCTGTCGGTTTCATGGGCTGAATTGGCTCACTTGCCATCTTTAGGTCAGGGTCGGGGTCCGAGGCTAGGTAGGGGTCAGGATTGGGATCGGGATCGGGTTCGGGGTCGGGTTGGGTCAAAAGAATCGGGTGTTTGTACCACAAATATTTTTGTCATCTCTATTTAGAGGGTAAAATGACACTATAATTTAGATTAAAAGCAACAAAGATTTAAATTAAGATTTGTAGTCCCTCATTTTAATTTAGATTATAAATCCACAAAAATATGGATTACAAATCCAATTAGGTGGTGGATCTCACATAAATTTTATAATCTAGAATTTAGTAAACATGGATTTTAATTACAAATCCAAATCAATAAGATTTGTAATCCAAATTCGCCAAGTAAACGCGTCATGAAGACGTTAGTGATATGGCCTCATTTGATATTTTTTTGTCGTCATCTCAGAAGGACAAACATAAATAGTGAATACAAAAGGATATTGAAGATTTAGCTTTAAGAACATACTTGAGAAGAAGTTGCATATGTCACGCCCAGTATATCGAATTCCGATTGTGATTCCACGTCCAAGAACTGAAGATGTGTTCAAGCAATCTACAAAGTTACCCAAGCTCATCCCCAACCCTAGGCGTCCATGTGCATTGTACTTGTAGCGAATGAAAAGCTGTAAACCATGTACACGGGAAATAACACAAACTTAGTTCTCCAAATAGAATAGAGACATAGGAATGGAGGCATCCCTCCTTCACTCTTTGATGCAAATTTCGACAACTTGAAGTGCTAATTTCCGCGCTAGCTACTAGCTTTTACGTTTTTGCAATACATAATACATATGCATAATACTTTAGAAATATTTCACCTTTAGTCACTGTGCTTTCATAATTTTTTCACCACATTGCTTTATCCAGCACGATTTCGTTTAACAAAAAACGGAGACATTCCCTTATTACAATTTTTCACCATTAATGGTTTTTCTGCGTCTAGTGCAAAGTCGAATCTCGTTATTAGACAGATCCTCATCTCTTTAAAAAGGTTTGGAGAATGAATTTGGTTCAAAAGAGGGGTTTAATGGGCATCGACACCGTCATCATCATCATCACTTTCACACTCTCTTAAATTAAAGTCAAAGAATATTCTACGTTTTGAAGTTCTCACCAACCTTAGAGAAAAAAATGACATTTTGTCTCTTTTTTAGGTGGCTTAAGGTGCTTGCCTATCACCTTTTCAGTCACACATATTTCACGTTCTCAAGCTTACCTATTATAGATTATGTCACTCAATTACACATGACCTGAAATCCCCTAAACACAAGGCATAAACCACGATCATTGTTACCCTATTATGTCTATGTAACTGTTTGTAACAGTCAGTCATGAAAAATAACATGTGCCACATGTGATCAAGTTTAGCCTGTAATATAGGCTCTTATAATGTAAGTAACTAAGCTCAATTGAATACAACCTCTCTTAATCATCAAATATTTAGTCATCTCTTTTCCTGTCTTCGTAAACTATACTTGTAAATATCAGTTTATATCGAGCGGTGTTTTTATTTAGAGCCAGAACCAAGTTCAAGAGTAATAACTTATTTAACGAAACAAAATTTCTCGTATCAGATTAAACACGACATATGGTGAAGAAAACGAAGCAAACCTTTCAATCCAACCTCCGCAACTGTATGAAGAAATGAGGACAATGATTAGATCAGTGTTAACAGGCATGGATAGTAATCTTTATATATGCAAAATAACTTATTCAGTCTCCTAATTTAGTCTAAAATCAACTATTTTCACTACTTATTTACGATGATAATTATATTGACTATAATATAATTGTTTATTGTCAACGACTTTTTTAATTTTCACTACTGTTTTAAGGTGATAATTATCTTCATCCATTTTAGTGAGGTTTCTTTTGTTTTAATTAATCTTGATTTCTTTTCAGGTTAATATTCTCGGTAGGTTGTATTTATTAGTCGATGTTTTATTTATAAAATATAGTTGATGTTTAAATTTTTAATCTTATATTGATTTTATTAATCATCTAGGGAGCAAAATCATTTGTCAAATATGTAATAGACACTTAAATCTAACTAGTTTTTCAGACATGCGTTACATGTAAATATAAATTTTCATAAATATTATTATTATTATATGTATACTTACATTTTTTTAATATATGCGTTTTCGTTGTGAGATTAATTGAAGAAAGAAGTACGGATAAATAGTTATAGATAGTTTTTAGATTTCTTATACTTAATTAAGTTTTATTTTTAATGCTCATTAGATAAATATGCACACAAAAATGATAAAAATGTAATATTAATAAAATAAATATTGAGTTATTTGATATTTATGTTTTTATTTATTGTACAGGTAAAATTTCACATGACACGTGGTAAGATCTAGACTGAAGACTCTATCAAAGAGAAGATAGAGCGAAAACCCTAGGACTAACTAGACAGTTATGAAGAACAGACCACTCAGACGAAAGCACACAAATTGCTGACGTGGGTATCTAAAAAGAAGCTAATAAAGATCATTAGATTGATCAAACAGTCAAGATTTACTTAAGTTGTTAATGTTGATAACCTAGATTTCAGAAGAATATTCTGTTGATCTTATTTTCAAATAGAATTAGATAAACCGTATCATATTTTATGTAACTGATTGAAGACCTATAAATAGAGGTAAGATGTAACTCCAAATAGGAAACAATAACTCTCAACACCCATTAGGTTTGTAAACCCTTTCATCATAATGAAATACTATCAAAGTCTCCTCGTGGTTTTTCTTCCCTTAAGGGTTTTCCACGTAAATCATAGTGTCTTTATTCTCTCATTCTCTCTCTAAATCATTCTCTTGATTTTCATATGATGATGTAGAAAATTCATGACTGATTATCAAAGACTATGAATTTTTTCCTTTACATTTGGTGCTCTTGTTGAGAGATGAGAAAAAAACTCAAGAAATCACTTCTCAAAACGCTCAAAACCAAACCAAACGCTCTTGACAACGGAACCAAGAGCATGAAAGGGTATGGAAACGACTATAGAACTGAAAGAGAAGAACAGTAAATTCATTTATTACATATTTGATCGGTTTATTACTATTGTACGATTATTATTATTAAAAAAATTACTAACCCTATTCGTTGGCGATTGAATCTAGAAATTCAACAAATACAATGAGGGGGTGACAACCACATGAACTGCCACCCACAGACTGAAGGACGATTAAAGCTCCGCCTACGATAGCCAGGCCAAGAGCTACAAAACAAATTTTGTAACAACCGCCAAAGGAGATTGTTTTGGATTGGCAGAATCCTCCATTGCAGAAGCCTACGAGCCACGAGCAGCTGTGAAACACATCGGTAACAACCAGCTCAGGGCGTCTGTCAGGTCGCCGACGTCCTTCACCGCGCAACCACTCACCCACGACGTCGTCGGACCTATTTCAGACCGTGATAACCTCCTCTATTGTCGAACGAAGAGTCTCATATCTACATCAAGTGAAATATTTTCAGACCCCACGATATCCATAGAAGGCTTCAGAAGATTATTTTTGGTGATTCAGAGCTTTTTTTGGCCGGAAACAATTGGTGGAGGCGGTCGCACCCGCCCTCACGCACCACCTCTAACGGCTGTCATCTTCTCTACTTGTTTTCCAATCACTAGGTTGACCAATCCAGTCCATATCTCGTTGGTCAGTTGCCCATGCCCAAGGGAGGGCTCACTTCAAAAGCCCAATGGAAAGCTCTCTTAGCCCGCAAAATAAGGAGCACTGTTCGACTCGCGCTTCAACCCGCGAATCAACACGTACTAAATTTGGACGCACGCGTGACCCGAGCGTAGAGGGCCCTTGTGCACGGTCCTCACCACCTTATGGAGCCCAACCACGCGGCCCATCTTTCCAAGCAGATCTGTGTGGCAATCCAAGACCCGTAACTCGCGCTCCAGGCTCGACCCGCGTGTCCTAGGCGCTTATGCCCAAGCCTCCAACAAGCCCAGCTCCTTGTCTAGCTCCTCATAGGCCCAACGTTGTTCCCTCCTTCAAATGACCTACTTCTACTCCTCCAAGTAATTTTGACAAGTTCTGAATAACAAAAAATGGCAGAGCAAATATGCAATAAATACAACATTCAAGGGAAGGAGAATAATATAATATTTGCATCAACATTATTTAATATCTCAGACAAGAATGAATTTCAAGATTCGGATGCAAACATCATAGATCGGATCTGCATACTTTCTCAAAATTAAGGGTCTCATCGATGATCTCTATTAAAATTATGAGATTTGGTCCATGAGCTTTCAAAGCTTTCACAAAAAAATACAGAAAATGAATTAGTTCAACCTCATTCAAAATTCAACTACGGCGAAGCTACCGCTTTACGCACGGGTCGTCTTATACTAACATATGAAGTACATCAAATTGTAAGCTAAGTATTTATTTTTAAATTATTGCTTTGCCTTTAAATACATATTCAAATATATATATTTATATATGAATTATGGTATGAACATATCGTATAATGTCTTGAGAAATATATTTACGGAATCGTTATAGGATGTTAAATTAGTAGGAATTGATTCTACACTAATTGAGTAGGAAATAATTAACTAGCTCTCTATGTTTAAATTTTACCATACTTCAATGTAATTATATAAATTGCATTTATCCTGTTTGGTTATTTATCTTGATAAAATTCATAGTTTGATCCCTCTATGGGTAACCTGAGATTATTAATGTTATAAACGGTATTCAAATTGATTTGATGCACATATTACATGATGAATGCCTTTATGAATTTTGAATTCTAAATTTTGAATTTAATCTTATCTCGAGTTAAAAAAAGAAAAAAAAAAAGAAAAAAGGAGAAGTGGATCCCTTAACGGTTGATGAACGAACGGATGAACTTTAATATGCATATTTTTTGGAGACTAGCTCTTTCCGATTCTATATGCAAAAGTGTAGGAAAATAAAAGATGAACAAACAATGAAAAGGGAGATGTCCTGACTAGGGGAACATAGACGTCATGATGATGTCAACAGAAATGTCATGACGACAGAAATGGAAAATGCATGGCGATGGGAACGAGAAACGTTGAGAATGAGAAATGTTGTGGCAACGAGAATGGGAAACATTGTGGCAACGCAAATGAGAAACGTTGAGAATGGGAAACGTTGTGGCAACGGGAATAGAAAACGTTGAGAACATGAAATGTTATGGCAATAGGAGCAGGAAACGTTGAGAACGGAAAAAGTTATGGCAACAGGAACAGAAAATTTGAGAATGGGAAACGTCGTGGCAACGAGAACAGGAAGCGTTGTGGCAATGGCAATGAAAATGTCATGGCAACGAGAATGAAAATGGCAACATGTACAATAGTGGAAACGAAAATAAATTGGAAGCCAAAACAGAAACGACATGGAAACAGAACCAGAAGTGAAAAAGGGAAAATAATAGATGAACGAGCAATGAAATGTAAATGAAAACTCACAGAGTAATTTCACAAACCAAAAGAAAGAATGAAGGTGCATGAAGGGAAAGCAGAAAAATGACTAACGAGTAGCGGACAACAAAATTAAGAACTTGCAAATGACATTAAACTTGAAGCTAAGATGGTCTTTGACGTAGAATCCATTACATATCAATCAGGTTCAGCTTTTAAGCTCTACTGAATGAAAAAGTTCTATATAAAAAATCATACATTATTTGAAAGATACAAAAATTAGCTTCCTGAAGAATTTTGGGGAACTCACTTTGGAGCTTCGGGCAAAAGTTATTGCAGTTTTCATACAAGTTTTTCTGAAAGAGGATTATGCAGAACTGCCAACTTCAGAAATTAAACTGTAATAACTTGGGGACGATTACATTCTGAATCACATCAGAAAGATACAAAAGTCTAATTCTCGGTAACTTTAACGGAATTTAGTTCAGAGATCGTGATCAAAAGCTATAAAAATTCTCGTGGAGGAAGTTCAGGAAAGAAGACTGTACATAATTGTCAGCTTCATTTATTAAGCTTCATCAACATATCTAAACTTATGAGACATATCATACGCCACTACAAAGCTACATAAATCAGTTTTTTGAAATTCTTTACGGAATGAAATTCGAGCTTCTAAAAGAAAGTTACGGTATACTCATTCCCTACTCATTTCATTAAAATATTATATATGGTGCTGAGTCAATATTCTTGTCGTAGATATTTGTGTACAGGAAAAAGAAAATTAAATGGGAGAGACTCTAGCAAGAGCCCGATAGTAAATTTAGGGCTCCTGAACTTTGTGAAAAGCTTATGTCATTGGGAGTGTCTATAGACATCGTTCACGGAAGTAAATATAGGGCCCCTGAGCTTAAAGTTTATATCATTGGGAGTTTCTACGGACATCGATCTCAAAAGAAAACGTGTCGTTGAGCTCACTAAGGGTTCATGTCCATGAAATCTTTTACTTTATAAAGAAAACGGGTTTCTAAGCTTACCAAGAGTTCATGTCCATGGAAAATTTTACTTTCCAAAGGAAATGTGCCCTTAAACTCACCGAGAGTTCATGACCATGAAAGCTTTTTCTTTCTTAAAGAAAGGGGCCCATGAGCTCATTAAGAGCTTAAGTCCATGAGGAATGGTGTCAACAAGTTCACCCTCTAAAAGAATCCAAAAGCAAGAATCTGAAAAGAAGGAAGAATTACAAAGGAAGAAGGTCTCAAGACATCAAAATCTTGGAAAGAGTATTCAACACTTTAAAAAATAAGCAAAATGAGAAAATGAGGAATTTGAAAGCGAGGAAAAGAAAGAAAACAAATGAAAATAAAGTGAAAGCAAATGAATCTTCAAAATAAATTCAAAAAATGGAACCAGATGAGACTTATGAGGCCAAATGATTACTGATTGTGTTGGCTTCATCTAAGAAAACTGAAAAGAAGAAATGAAGAAATACTAAAAGTGGAGAAATGAAAAGTGAAAATGTTGAAAGAAGAAGTGGAAAATGAAAAGAGAAATAAAGGAAAGGGAAAGTGAACAAAGAAAGATGAAGAAAGAAGCAAATTAAGATGAAAAACATAGGAAATTTGTTAAGTCTTGAAGAAATGAAAATTACAAAAACATATAAAAGACTATGGTTGTATCAGCAACAGCAGCATCCTGAACAGGAAGATTAACAACGGCCTGTCAAATAGCAGCTTGAAAAACTATGTTCCCAAAAAATACTTAACGGAAATGCTCAAATCAAGTCCTCTCAATACCAAGCTGAAAATGCTCTCAAAACAGAAATGGGGCATGATTATTTATATGAACCTAACTCCTTAAAAATGTGCAGTTTGTAAGGCCCTCTCAAAGCAAAAATGAGGCCAAAGTTCTTTATTTGAACCTAAATCCTTGAAAACGGGCAGTTCATAAGTCTCTCTCAAAGAGAAAACGGGGCCATGGTTCTCTATTTGTACCTAAATGTTTGAAAATGGTAGTTTGTAAGTCCCTCTCAAAGCGAAAATGGGGCCATGGTTCTTTGTTTGAACCTAATTCCTTGAAAATAGATAGTTCGTAAGTCCCTCTCAAAGCGAAAATGGGAGAAACTCTCCAAGGAGCCCGTAGCAAAGGAAATGAGAGAAACTATACAATGATCCCGTAGCAAAGGAAATGAGAGAAACTCTAGAATGATCCCGTAGCAAAAGAAACGGGAGAACCTCTCCAATGAGCCCATTCAAAGGAAACAGGAGAAACTCTCCAATGAGCTCGTAGCAAAGGAAATGGGAGAAACTTTACTAATAAATGTTGAACATCAAACTTAAATTCAGGCGATGCAATTATGAAATGGTACACTCGCTCCTTACTCATTTCAATAGATTATTATATTATTTTTTATAACATTCTTGTAACATATCATAACATACGAGAGAAGGAAAAGAAAAATGAAGAAAATGGGAATTTTTTTTATCAATGATCCCACAGTGAAAGGGACGAAAATGCATAACAACAAATGAAAGAGAAGTAATCATCATCAACAAAAAGCTGACAAATAAGTTACTCGATAATCGCAAAGCATCTATAAACAGGAATAGAAGAACATAACAGCGTAAATAAAAGAAGAAGTCGTCGCTAACAGTAGACAGCCAAAACGTTTCGTAGAAAGCTACATTGCATGTTTCCAAGAAGCGCGTGAGATCATAAACATGCATACATTACGTTAGAACAAGAAAAGATGATCATTACAAATCAACGAATAAAATTCTGTTGAGTGTAATAAGGTGCAATGTACAGGTAAAATTTCACATGACACATGGCAAGATCTAGACCAAAGACTCCATCGAAGAGTTGATAGAGCGAGAATCATAGGATCAACTAAACTAATCAGACGAAAGCACATGGATTGCCGATGTGGCAATCCAAAAATAAGTTAATCAAGACCATTGGATTGATCAAACAATCAAGATTTACTTAAATTATTAATGTTGATAAGCTAGATCTTAGAGGAATATTCTTTTGATCCTATTTTCAGATATAATTTGATAAATTGTGTCATATTTTATGAAACTGATTGAAGGCCTACAAATAGAGGTAAGATGTAACTCCAAATAGGACACAATAACTATCAACACTCGTTAGCCTTGTAAACCCTTTAATCATAATGAAATACTATCAAAGTCTCCCCATGATTTTTCTTCCCTTTAAGGGTTTTCCACGGACATCATGGTATCTTTATTCTCTCATTCTCTCTCTAAATTATTCTCTTGATTTTCATATGATGATGTAAAAAATTCCCGACTGATTATCAAACACTGTGAATTTTTTCCTTTACACTTATAATTACTCTTCCAAGATTTTAGATTAATAATTAGGAGAAAATATCTTTAAAGATGATAATTTAAACAAAATAGTTAAAAAAAATTTCATACAAATAATTGGGATAATAAATATAAAATAGTTAAAAAACTTTTCATATGAATAATTGAGATAATAAATATATTGAAAAGATAGTGTAGAAAACTTAAAAATTAATTAGAGATAATATTATCTAAAAATATTTCTCAAACTTCTACATGTTTATATATGGTATAGATTAAATAATTTGAACCAATTATGTTTCAGCTTATAAATTAAAACTTGCACTTAAATTAGCTACTTCGTAAAGTTACACCCTATAGTTACACAGATGAATTAAATAAGCTATCCAACACCATTCGACACTAATTTAGTATTTGATACGCATGAAAATCAAGTGGGAGAAAATGGCAATAGCATATATGAATATCATGCCAAACAATGATTGTGAATGTGAAAATCAAAATGACAGACAAACAGCCAATCAGCGCATGTTGTAGTACACCATTAGAGAGCCAAATCTCATGTGTTTGTGTTGGTCATGTTTGTTGGTTGTTGTCGGACGACTCAAAAGTCCTTGTTTCTAATTTACGACAAAAACTAGATAACGTTGATGATTGGTATGAAAGAGATGAAATTTCAGGGTATGTAAGATTAAAAACAATTCAGAGTTCATGTGCCATTGCTTCTTGTGATTTATCAATTTCATGGTCCCCAAATTATTATCATATTGAAAAACTATAGAGTTTTAGCCTAAGTAGTCATGTTTGAGGATCCTGATCATTATATCAAAAAATTTATACTGAAAATTTTAACCTTTTTTTAGAAACGTTCTCAAAATGATCATCAACCAATTGATCAAATGAAGAAATACATAAATGTCCGAAAAACATGGGTGAATTACATAAATATAAAAAAATTATTTTTATAAAATAATTAGTGTAAATCATTTAGTTACCAAATTATATCGGCTTAAGCGTAACTAATTTACTTATATATGTGTAATTTTCATTATTAAATTAATTATCTCAGTCAGTTTCAGTCATTTCTAACTAAAAAAATAAAAAATTCCGACCATTGTTAAGGTGCATGCTGAAAATGTAGCTTTTTTTTGTTATTTTCGATTGATCAAATATTATTCTTGTTGCCAAATAAAATACATTTTTTTCTTGTATTTTTTTAAAGCATCTTAGTATTAAGTAGAGTAATTATGATAAATGAAGATTCGGCCCCACCAATTCAAGCCTAATAAATCCATCAAACATGTTGCACCCAAAATGGTCACAAGCTCTCCCCCACTACTACCTAATGAGAGGATGACATTTATTTCCCCAACCTAACGCCACTCTTGACTCTATACTGCATGACGAGTCGTCATGTAGTGATAGTATTTAAGTTTTCATTATGGTGTTTGGTCCTAATATGACGTTTGATCGTTTAGGTCCTCAATATTGATGATTTTAGAGTCTATTGAATCTATTACGGTGGTTTAAGTGTCTATTACGGAGGTTGTAGTATCTATTGCGGCAGTTTCGGCGTCTTTAGTGTCTTTAGCGGCGGTTTTTTATTTATGTAGTTGTATTGAAACCCATAGTCATTTTTACACACTTAAGTCACTTATATGTAAATAGTCACTCACCATTGATACAAGCTCATTTTTTACACTTAGTCATTTTCACACCCTTATTAATTTCACACCCTTAATCATTTTTACACATTTTCATATGCTTGCCATATTCATGAAGTTGTTTTGAAACACTTAGTCATTTTACACACACGTAGCATCCTTTTCACATGCTTGATCATTTTAATTTTACTTAATCATTTTCATTTCTTCACTTAATATATACTCTTTGTAGAGATCCTCCCATTTCATCAATTGAGATGAGACCTTGGTGAAGGTCGTACGCACGATTGCTCCGTGGAGTAACATAATACTTTTGTCTCAAAATTCTCAATTTCTCAATACAAACATGAGTGATTTTCATTTATATTTGAAATTGAATTAAGTACCACTACAATGAATATTTTTATGGTACAAATCCCTTCTAAACACTCTAAAACACACTTCAAACCTAATTCTATACATAACCACACAAATATTACGCTAATTGCAATGCGTCTCACACATTTTCATATACTTGCCATTTTCATATGGTTGTTTTGATACGTTTAGCTATTTATTTACAAATAGTCATTTCCGTAACTTAATCATTTTCACAACTTAACCATTTTCATGCACTTAAAAATATTTTCACATACTTAGGCATTTTCACATACACTTAACTATTTTTACACACTTAGTCACTTATATGCAAATAGTCATTCAGTGACTTGATCATATTCACAACTTAGCTAATTTTATATACTTAGTCATATTTTCATTTACTTAGTAATTTTGTCACACTTTGACATTTTCATGTATTTGTTTTAATGCACTTAACTATTTTCATGCACTTAGATATTTTCAAATATTTGTCCATACACTTTGTCATTTTCACACATTTTCGTGGTCATAACTATTTTCACACACTTAACCATTTTCACGCACTTAACAATTTTCATACACTTAGTCATTTTCAAACATTTAGCCATTATAAACACTTAGTAATTTTTATACACTTAGTCATTTTCACACACTTATTTATTTTTAAACACTTTGTTATTTTCACTTAGCAATTTTCATTTACATAGTAAATTTCTCACCCTTTGTCATTTTTATTACTTAACCATATTTTCATGCACTTAGTCATTTTTATAACTTAGCTACATACTTAGTAATTTTCATTTACTTAGCAATTTTCATAGACTTTAACTATATTCATACACTTGGGCATTTTCACACATGTTCATATACTGTCATTTTCATGTAGTTGTTTTGATAAACATTAGATATTTTCACTTATATTTGAAGTACCACTACAAATGAATATGTTTTCGGATATAAATCCCTTCTAAACACTCTAAAACACACTTCAAACCTACTTCTATACATAACCACACAAATATTACACTAGTTGCAATGCGTCTCACACATTTTCATATACTTGTCATTTTCATATGGTTGTTTTGATACGTTTAGCTATTTATTTACAAATAGTCATTTCCGTAACTTAATCATTTTCACAACTTAACCATTTTCATGCACTTAAAAATATTTTCACATATTTAGGCATTTTCACATACACTTAACCATTGTTACACACTTAGCCACTTATATGTAAATAGTCATTCCAGTGACTTGATCATATTCACAACTTAGCTAACTTTATACACTTAGTCATATTTTCATTTACTTAGTAATTTTGTCACACTTTGACATTTTCATGTATTTGTTTTAATGCACTTAACTATTTTCATGCACTTAGATATTTTCAAATATTTGTCCATACACTTTGTCATTTTCACACATTTTCGTGGTCATAACTATTTTCACACACTTAACCATTTTCACGCACTTAACAATTTTCATACACTTAGTCATTTTCAAACATTTAGCCATTATAAACACTTAGTAATTTTTATACACTTAGTCATTTTCACACACTTATTTATTTTTAAACACTTTGTTATTTTCACTTAGCAATTTTCATTTACATAGTAAATTTCTCACCCTTTGTCATTTTTATTACTTAACCATATTTTCATGCACTTAGTCATTTTTATAACTTAGCTACATACTTAGTAATTTTCATTTACTTAGCAATTTTCATAGACTTTAACTATATTCATACACTTGGGCATTTTCACACATGTTCATATACTGTCATTTTCATGTAGTTGTTTTGATAAACATTAGATATTTTCACTTATATTTGAAGTACCACTACAAATGAATATGTTTTCGGATATAAATCCCTTCTAAACACTCTAAAACACACTTCAAACCTACTTCTATACATAACCACACAAATATTACACTAGTTGCAATGCGTCTCACACATTTTCATATACTTGTCATTTTCATATGGTTGTTTTGATACGTTTAGCTATTTATTTACAAATAGTCATTTCCGTAACTTAATCATTTTCACAACTTAACCATTTTCATGCACTTAAAAATATTTTCACATATTTAGGCATTTTCACATACACTTAACCATTGTTACACACTTAGCCACTTATATGTAAATAGTCATTCCAGTGACTTGATCATATTCACAACTTAGCTAACTTTATACACTTAGTCATATTTTCATTTACTTAGTAATTTTGTCACACTTTGACATTTTCATGTATTTGTTTTAATGCACTTAACTATTTTTATGCACTTAGACATTTTCAAATATTTGTCCATGCACTTTGTCATTTTCATACATTTTCATGGTCATAACTATTTTCACACACTTAACAATTTTCACGCACTTAACAATTTTCATACACTTAGTCATTTTCAAACATTTAGCCATTATAAACATTTAGTAATTTTTATACACTTAGCCATTTTCACACATTTTCATATACTTGTCATTTTCATGTAGTTGTTTTGATAAACTTAGTCATTTTTACACATTTAGCCACTTATATGCAAATAGTATTTCCATGACTTGATCATATCACAACTTGGTTATTTTTATACACTTAGTCATTTTTCATTCTCCACATTTTCATTTTCACGTACTTGTTTTGATGGAACTTAACTATTTTTATTTACTTAATCATTTTCACAAGGTCGCCCTTTTCACACAAGTGTTTTGATGCACTTTGTCATTTTTATACACTTAGTCATTTTCACACCCTTAGTCATTTTTACACTTGGTCATTTTCCAACCCATAATCTCATTGTAAATGTTTAAGTAAATTTTTATATTTGATCATTTTCACGTATTAATCTCATTAGAAATCTTTATGAAATAACAACTCGTTACCAAAAAAGCATATCATTCATTGGTATCCCTACATATGCATATTCTTTTTTCATCACAAATCCCTTCTATTCTAAACTCAATCGACTTCTTTAACTATTAAGTCGCTGAAGAATGGATCGAGAATTGCTTCCTTTGTTGAACGATATTTGTCTAGACACTTCTTCAATGACCACAAATCTTGGTACTTTTTAATGTTTGCTTTAGCTGCATCGTTTGTTCCCTCAGGATCGTGTTACAATGTGTTTCCCATCTCTGATATGTAATCTCCGTAGAGATAAATAACAAGATCCTGAAGAATCTAAGTAGAGCACAATAATGCAAATTTAATCATGCTGACAGTGACAAATCAAGTGTACAACATATGGATAGTAAGCATGCCAGCAGTGACAAATTAAGCAAGGATTAGATAATGCAAAATCAATATACAAACTTCCAAAGCCTTTCTATGATCTCTCCTTTTGCAATATGTTGATCAAGCAATTTAGGAACATCTTCTAGAGTTACATAGTCATAATGCAAAGAACAAAAATAATTTAATCCTAGTTTAGTTTATAGCATAAATTTCCAAATTGTCGAATAACATCAATCAACAAAGATACATATCTTACCAATGACCCATATAGAGAAAACATGAAATGTATAAGAGTTTCATTAATCAACTAAATGAATACAATTATAAACTAAAATCAAGTCCCATTTTCCCTACATGATCCTTGATTTTTAATTTTGGCATGCCATTAGTCAAAGAATCAGCAATCATCAACTAACCGCTAATATGCTCAATCCGCGAGACAACATATTATTAAATATGCATATATAACCTCATTGCATCATGTTGTAAAAGATGTAGAGATGAGTTCAAGATTGACAGCAGGTTAAAGGAAGATAACTTGAAAATGCTCCCAACTCAGTATTAATAATGTGAAAATCAATACAACTTTGTCCAAATAACAATAACAAAAAAAAGGAATAACACGAGAAATTTGAAATTCGATACTATGACTTAATGTTCATCCAGAAGAAGATAGACTCGTTGTCAATAACTAGTTTCAATTACTAAAAAAATACTTCCAAACAAATTCAGAACATTTATCCATCTTTTCATGTCGTTTAATTCCAAAATTTCTAGACATTCAATCGAATCGCATAAGAATCAATAATAAAAGCAACAAACAGTAAAATAAATCATTAAAATAGGCCAAAGCAGAGAGGGTCTGAACCTCAATTGACTTCATAATCAATAAATTAAACCAACATTTAACAGACAATCTGCAAGACCTTGCTAGCCTGCTTCTCACATCCGTCTATGCTCCAAACACGGAGTAGTATCTAATTAGGACTTATATCTAATTAGGAACACTAGATTAGACAAGTATTCCAAATTCTCCTATTTTAGAGGTTAAAGCGGTTTGAGGGAAAAGGAAAATAATATACATACTTTCCAAATGGGAATATATGCAATTTTTATACGGACTAAACACACAGTGGTTACTCTTGCTGGAAAATTATAACCAGTCACAGCTGATTTTACCTATGAGTCGGCTACTGAGGATACAAGCACATTAAGCACATTTGAGAAAGTGATGCCAGTTATTCTTTCTAGACGACCTTTAAACTTGGTCTTAACCTACAAGAATGGAGTAGAGTCAAATGCATAGTCTGAAAAATCTTGCAAATATAACATACTTAAAATACTTGAGCAAACGAAGAAACCAATGAAACACCAACTCCAAGCATTAATCGAGCTCTGCTATTTGGAACAGTGAAAACCCAGCTTCAATGAAACCAATGAAATCCGAGCTCCAAACCAATGAAACCCAAATCCAATTCCGGAACCCTAAAAACCCACCATTATCAACCGAAGCCCTAGCCACACAAAACCAAAATCCATTCACCACAAGCGATTCTCCAACAACATTGATTTATATAAAACATATAAACTTCGAAATTTTCATTTTGAATCAGAATTATTTTTGAAGACATAAGATCGTACCAAGTTCTCTAATCAACTCCATGTGAACAAAATTCAACTCAGTTTGAAGATTGCGACCAAAATCTTGAGCGTCATCTAGATCAATATCGTCGAACTTGAAGGATTCATGAACTTACAAAACCAAAATCATAAAATCACAAGAAAAACTTGGAGAAGAGAGCTCAATCGAAGTCACCGTGGGAAGCTTCTGTGTATGTGACCTTACAGTTGTGGTGGAGTCGCCTGAGCTGTAGATCGTGTGCCTTGATTTTAGGTTGAAGACAGGATGAGAGGAAGAATGGCAAAGAGAGAAGAAGCTTGTGTTTTGTTCGAAGAAAGAGAGAGAGAACGTGTTTTGTTCAAAGAAGAAGAGGGAGAAAATTGAAGGAGATTGTAGGTTAGGGTGAGCTGATTATCAAGAAAATGGGGGGAGGTTAAATTAACGATTATGATTGTCAGGGTCAGATCCAGCAGCCAGGATCAATCTCGACATCAATCTTGGAAAAAAAATTTCTGACGTTAGAGAGACATTCTCGAAATAGATTTTCTTGTAGCATGAAGAAAAGTCAACCCAGCAAATAATAATATCAAAGAGATGATGAATAAAAAAATTTAAACATAGCTACTAAACAGTGATAATTATATTTTTAGCAAAGAGGGAAACTTTTCGTTCACTCTACTCATAGAATATAAAATTTTATTTATAATTAAAATATAGGTATTAGAATACAACGTTTCATTGCACAATGTGGTAGTCGAACTAAACGGCATATCTAATAGTCTTGACTAAAACAACATGCATGCATATTTTGAAGAGATAACATAAGTGAACTCTTCAAATCTCATAAACGTGTGAACTCTTTAAATCTCAAAAACGTGCATACCCACAATAAATAATATCTAAGATTATCGGAAAAACCACAAGACAGACTCTTTACACGCCCCAAAGTAAGGCTCTATTTCAATATCAATATCAAACTCTTTCATCTTAAGTCCTTAATTAATTAGCAGCCTCTATATAGAAAGCCAAACTATACACCTATTTCACTGCTATAAACAGCAGCAAAAAAACAGTCAATTCATACATCTACTAATATAAATTGAACTCTGATCCTCACACACAGAGGACCTAAACTCCAACCTAGAAGTGGCAGTCAATCCCTTTCATAAAGGGTATTTTTGTGTTAGTTTTTCTCTTCCAAAGTTGAGAATCTACATATCTTATATCTAGCCACGCCGAATGATCCTAGAACAAAAGTTGAAGTCATGGTGTTGAACCTTAATTGCTTTAGCCAAGAATCAGCCACGCTAAATAGAGACACCAACCTTTCTTGGTCCCTACCCCCATTGCCATTGGCCCACAAAGCTCCTTGCATCCTGTAAGTTGCCATCCCAAATGGAGGAAGCCCTATTCTCTCCCCTTCCTTTCTCCGCCTTCCGTCGCTCTCAAAGTCGTCCGCAACGTTCATATCTACAAAGCATATTGTTAGCAAAATTCGGTACGTATAGTGTAGCTTTCTAAGCATATAGAAAACAAAAGGTGAAAAGAGCCAAAAACGGTAAGAGAATATACCTTGGAAAGAAGATGACAACGTGTGGTAAGTGAGAAAACATGTTAAATCCTTCATAGTTATTCCCATTGGAATGTGATCAATTGGGTACCTAATTAAACACATCAATCAATTCAATCTCATTGTTTCCTCGAAAATACTATCATACAAGAGAGAGAGAACGAGAGAGCGAGACGGACCAAGCAACTGACATCCAACTAGCAGGTGAAAGATCCACGCTCCTCAACGACATCAAGCCAGGGTACCTTCGCGCAAACTCACTAATCTGAAGCCAAGAAAAAGCATTGTTGAAAGGTCAGGCCCGGGTTTTTTAAGCCCTCTCATGGGCCGGTCCTGGACCGGCCCATAAGAAATATAGGCCGGCTCATATTGAACCGTTGAATCGGTTCATGAAATCACAGGTCGGGCCGATAATTTTTTTATTACCTTACAACCTCAATATAAAAACTTGTCATAATAATTAAAATAGTTATAAAATATAATAATAATAATGAAAATTCCAACTCTGTAAATATCATAAAGTTATTATTTTATTTATTGAATTTGAAAATTGTATCACTATTAGTTTGGCATATCTCAACTAGATCGACACCTATCTATTTATCAATCACTTACAACAATCTCAAAAAACACATGTAAATTATCTCAAAGTATACTAATTAATTAATAACTAATCTATCATTCATGTTCATTAACATCTAAATCTTGAAATCTCTTAATGATATCGTCTACTCGTTGTTATCTTCTTTTGGTGGCATCAGTCCAATCCTTAATACAAGTGAGTGCTTCCACTACATTATGTGTTAGATTATAATCCGTTGGTAGTGCACTATAAACTACATATATTGAATTACAGCTTGTTATGTTTGTATTTTTTGTATTTGTGTCTTGTTAATTGATGTTAGGGTATGTCATTGTGGACAATTAGTGTATTTTTATTTTATTAAATAAAATAAAGTAAAAAATATTATCTATTTATTTAAGTAAATACATTTATGCAAAAATATATTTTGAAAGACATTATAAAATATAATATAAACAATTTTTCACAAATATTGTTTTGGTCTAGTGGCAATGAGTTTATTTGGTTAGGAACATGTCAAAGGTTCAATCTTCAAAGTATAAATAATGAATAATTTTTTAAGATAAAAAAATGATTGGTTCACGAGCCGAGCAAGTTAAGGCTCACAGGCCAGGCCAATCCAGACCATATACCCGGTCCGGGCCGGGCAAGGCTACATAGCCAAAGTATTCGGCCCCGTGAAGGCCTGGAATTGGCCTACAGGCCTTAACCGGCACGGTACTATTCATATCCGGGAATGGACGGTTCGAGCTTTAACGAGCCGGTTCAGTCAATTTTGCGGGCCGAACCGGCTCACTTGCCATCTCTAGGTCGGGGTCGGGTTGGGTCGAAAGAAATGAGTATTTTTACCCACGAATATTTTTATCATATCTATTTAGAGAGTAAAATGACATTATAATTTGATCACTTTAAAAACATCAAAGATTAGAATTAGAATTTGTAATCTCTCATTTTAATTTAGATTGCAAATCCACGAAAACATAGATTACAAATTCAATTAGGTGATGGGTCTCACATAAATTTTTTAATCCAAAATTTATTAAACATGGATTTTGATTATAAATCCAAATTTTTAGAATTTATAATTCAAATCCGTGAAGTAAACACGTCATAAAGAAATTAGTGATATGGCCTATTGACATTTGATATTTTTTTGTAGTCATCTCAGAAGGACAGACTCTCACAAACATGAATAGTGAATACAAAAGAATATTGAAGATTTAGCTTTAAGAACATACTTGAGAAGAAGCTGCATATGTCACGCCCTGTACATCAAATTCCGATTGTGATTCCACGTCCATGAACTGAAGATGTGTTCAAGCAATCTACAAAGTTACCCAAGCTCACCCCCAACCCTGGGTACCCATGTGCATTGTACTTGTAGGGAATGAAAAGCTGTAAACCATGTACAAGGGAAATAACACAAACTTAGTTCTCCAAAGAGAAAGAGACATAGGAATGGAGGTATTCCTCCTTCAGTCTTTGATGCAAATTTCCCACAACTTGAAGTGCTAATTTCCGCACTAGCTACTAACTTTTACGTTTTTGCAATATATAATACATATGCAAAATACTTTAGAAATATTTCGACTTTAGTCACTGTGCTTTCATAATTTTTTCACCACATTGATTTATCCAGCACGGTTTCGTTTAACAAAAAACGGAGACAATCCCTTGTTACAATGTTCCACCATTAATGGTTTTCCCGCGTCTAGTACAAAGTCGAATCTCGCTATTAGACTGATCCTCATCTCTTTAAAAGGGTTTGGATAATGGATTTTGTTTAGAAGATGGATTTAATAGACACCAACACCATCATCATCACTTTTACACTCCCCAAGATCAAAGTTAGAAAATATTCTATACTTTGAAGTTCTCGCCAACCTTAGAGAAAAATGACATTTTGTCATCTTTTTTAGGTAGATCTAAAATGCGATTGTCCGTCACCTTTCCAGTCACACATCTCCCACAGGTTTATTTATCATAAACTATGTCACTTCATTACACATGATCTGAAATCCCTAAACATAAGGCTTAAACCACGATCATTGTTACCCCATTATGTCTATGTAACTACTTATAACAGTCCATTGTGGAAAATAACATGTGTCACATGTGATCAAGTTTAGCCTATAATATAGGCTCTTGTAATGAATACAACTAAGCTCAATTGAATACAACGTCTCTTAATCATCAAATATTTAGTCATCTCTTTACTGTTTTCGTAAAATATAGTTGTGAATATTTTTTTTATTGAGTGGTGTTTTTATTTATAGCGAGAATTAGATTTAAGAGTAGTAACTTATTTAATCAAACAAGATGTTTCGTACAAGATTAAACATGACATGTGGTGAAGAAAAAGAGGCAAACCCTTCATTCAACCTTCTCAACTGTATGAAGAAATGTGGACAATGATTAGAGCAGTGTTAGCAGGCATGGATAGTAATCTTTATATATGCAAAATAACTTAGTCTCCTAATTTAGTCTAAAATCAACTATTTACACTACTTTTTTACCATGATAATTATATTGACTATAATATAATTGTTTATTGTCAACGACTTTTTTAATTTTCACTATTTTTTTAAGGTTATATCTTCATCCATTTTAGTGAGGTTTCTTTTCTTTTAATTAATCTTGATTTCTTTTCAGGTTAAAATTTTCGGTAGGTTGTATTTATAAATAGTCGATGTTTTTTCTATAAAAGATAGTTGATGTTTAAAATTTTAATCTTGAATTGATTTTATTAATCATCTAGAGAGCAAAATCATTTGTCAAATATGTAATAAACACTTAAGTCTAATTTTTTTATAATACGTGGGTTGCACGTAAATATAAATTTTTATAAATATTATTATTATATGTTTACAATTATTTTTTTAATATATGTCTTTTCATTATGAGATTAATTTAAAAAAGAAGTACATACAAGTAGTTATATAGATAGTTTTTAGATTTCTTATGCTTAATTAAGTTTTCTTTTTCACTTTTATTTTTAATACTCGTTAGATAAATATACACATAAAAATGATAATAAAGAAATATTGAGTTATTTGAGATTTTTTTTTGCTTATAATTAGTCTTCCAAGATTTTAGATTAATAATTAGGAGAAAATATCTTTAAAGATGAAAATTTAAACAAAACGGTTAAAAAAACTTTTCATATAAATAATTAAGATAATAAATCAAAGTAGTTAAAAAACTTTTCATATGAATAGTTGAGATAATAAATATATTGAAAGGATAGTGTATAGAATTTAAAAAATAATTAGGGATAATCTATACCATATATAGTATAGATTAAATAACTTGAGCCAGTTATGTTTCAGCTTATAAACTAAAAGTTGCAGTAAAATTAGCTACTTCTTAAAGTTACACCCTATAATTACAAAGATGAGTTAAATAAGCTATCCAACACCGTTCGACAGTAATTTAGTATTTGATATGCATGAAAATCAAGTGGGAGAAAATGGCAATAGCATATATGAATATCATGCCAAACAATGATTGTGAATGTGAAAATCAAAGTGACAGACAAACAGTCAACCAGCCCATGTTGTGGTTCACCATTAGAGAGCCAAATCTCAAGTGTTTGTGCTTGTCATGTTTGTTGTTTGTTAGATAACGTTGTTGATTGCTATGAAAGAGATGAAATTTCAGGGTATGTAAGCTTAAAAACAATTTAGAGTTCATGTGCCATTGCTCCTTGAGATTTATCAATTTCGTAGACCCCCAAATTATTATCATATTGAAAAAATACAGAGTTTTAGTCTATGTAGTCATGTTTGAGGATCCTGATCATTATTTCTCTTGACCAAAAATTCATACTGAAAAATTTAACTTTTTTTTAGAAACGATCTCAAAATTATCATCAACCAATTGATCAAATGAAGAACTACAAAAATGGCTGAAAAAGCAGGGGTGAATTGCATAAATATCCAAAAAATTATTTTTAAAAAAATAACCAGACTAAATCATTTAGTTATCAAATTACATTGGCTTAAGCGTAACTATCATGTGTAATTTTGTTATTAAATTAATTATCTCAGTCATTTTTAATAATTTCTAAATAAAAAATAAAAAAAATTCCGGCTATTTTTAAGGTGCATGCTGAAAATGTAGCTTTTTTTGTTATTTTCCATTGATCAAATATTTTTCTTGTTTCCAAATAAAATATACTTTTTTTCATGTATTTATTTAAATCAACTTAGTATTAATTAGACTAATTATCGTAAATGAGGATTTGGCCCCACCAATTCAAGACTAATAAATCCATCAACCATGTTGCACCCAAAATGGCCACAAGCTCTCCCCCACTTTTAGTTCTACCATTTAGAGTGCGCCAACATAATGAGAAAGCATGAAGAAAGTCAAATAACAATTTGTTCTGCTAGTTAAAATGGGAAAATTCTTGGATGTTAGGTCGGTATGGATGTCTGACTTCATTAAATGTGTGTGATAGTTCATTAAATACATGTAAGAGTTTATTAAATATATGTGTGAATTCACCAACGATATGTGAAAATGACCCGTGAAATAGATTTACTTTTAACATGAAGAAAAGTCAACCAACAAGTCATAATATAAAAGAGATATGAATAAAGTTAAATTTAAACATAGCTACTAAATAGGGATAATTATATTTTTAGCAAAGGAAAATTTTTATTAACTCTATTTTTAGAATATAATATTTTATTTATAATTAAAATATAGGTATTAAAACTTTATAATTAATAAGAACGGATATATCCTGATGACGTGAGAGAACATTTCAACACACCTTCTTAGATCACAATATGATAATCGAACTAAGAGACATATCCAATCGTCTGGACTAAAACAACATAGATGCATATTTTGAAGAGATGACATGAACTCGTTAAATTTCAAAAACGTGCATACTCACATCAAATAATATAATCAAGTACTGAAGATTATCGGAAATTTAGTTGAGATAAAAACAGATTTTAGATAAAAACAAACAGGCAAAAGCCACAAGACAGACTCTTTACACGCCCCAAAGTAAGGCTATTTCAATATCAGTATCAAACTCTTTCATCTTAAGTCCTTAATTAATTAGCAGCCTCTATACAGAAAGCCAAACTATACACCTATTTCACTTCTATAAACAGCAGCAAAAAAAGAGTCATTACATACATCTACTAATATAAATTGAACTCTGATCCTCACACACAGAGGACCTAAACTCCAACCTAGAAGTGGCAGTCAATCCCTTTCATAAAGGGTATTTTTGTGTTAGTTTTTCTCTTCCACAGTTGAGAATCTACATATCTTATCTCTAGCCACGCCGAATGATCCCAGAAAAAAAGTTGAAGTCATGGTGTTGAACCCTTAATTGCTTTAGCCAAGAATCAGCCACGCTCAATAGAGACACCAACCTTTCTTGGTCCCTACCCCCATTGCCATTGGCCCACAAAGCTCCTTGCATCTTGTAAGTTGCCATCCCAAATGGAGGAAGCCCTATTCTCTCCCCTTCCTTTCTCCGCCTTCCGTCGCTCTCAAAGTCGTCCACAACGTTCATATCTAGAAAGCATATTGTTAGCAAAATTCGGTACGTATAGTGTAGCTTTCTAAGCATATAGAAAACAAAAGGTGAAAATAGCCAAAAACAGTAAGAGAATATACCTTGGAAAGAAGATGACAATGTGTGGTAAGTGAGAAAACATGTTGTTAAATCCTTTATAGTTCTTCCCATTGGAATGTGATAAATTGGGTACCTAATTAAACACATCAATCAATTCAATCTCATTGTTTCCTCGAAAATACTATCATACAAGAGAGAGAGAAAACGAGAGAGCGAGACGGACCAAGCAACTGACATCCAACTAGCGGGTGAAAGATCCACACTCCTCAACGACATCAAGGCAGGGTACCTTCGAGCAAACTCGCTAATCTGAAGCCAAGAAAAAGCATTGTTAAATATGATAACAATCTATATGTACAGGACAAAAACCTATTTATAGGCTCGAGTGATGTGTGGAGTAAGTGCAATACAGAATGAATATGGACATACTACCAGTACCAGTCTAGATTATCACAAAAACATATATATGTTAACAAACATGATCCCGCAACTATCACTCCGACGATCATTTCAAAACCTCGAAAACATCATATGCTTAATGATATCATGCATTCTTATTATTCCAAGCGATAGTGAAAGTTGAAAGACAAAACATCAAGAACATATTCACAACTAGAATCTAGTCCAAGTTCTACGCAAAGAGATGGAAAAAAAAGGTCGGAATAAATAACTGATAAACCATTACTAAAGCATAAAGATGAAAGAATCACGCAAAAGTTCCTTAGTCAAATGTCTAAAGTTTCTTCAATTAACCTTTTATGGATGCTCAACAAGAAAAGAAAATCAATTCAGATGGATTCAACCATATCAGAACAAAATCTAGATTCAAGAGCAAATGAATGTGAAGGACAATAAGGGCAACAAGTAAGAACAAAAAACAAAGAAAAAGAAAATAGATACCTTATCCATTAAAGGAACTCTTCCATAAGGAGTTGAAGTCTCAAAGTACTGAAAATAAAGGTAGCCCAATCTGTCATTGAGGGAGAAGAGGCTGTTGTGTTGCTCAAAACCTCCATCTTCAGATGAACTTCCATCCCATCTCCATAATTTGTCACTCTCACCTTCTTCGCTGCATGACTCGCTACCTGAATCCCGAGTCTCACCGTCACCAGATTCCGTCTCTTCCCTGCAAGACCATTAATTTTGATAAGTATAGGTAACAGTCAATGGAGTCCAATTGCTCTAAATTTCAGGAATTTAAACAATCCACCTATGGGTATTTCATCAAATTAGAATTCCCAACGCATTAATGAAATACAGGAGTAAGAAATAGAGGAACTCCAAGGATTTTGTTAAAACAGAAACTAAATTCAGTAAATTCCAACTAATTACCAAGTGGGTTTTCACCAATTATCTAACTTATCCAAAATTTCAGGAGTTTGGGTTGACCAAAATGTTAAAAATCAATGGACTTTCCTTTTCCAAATTCTCGATTAAATAAGCAATCATGATTTTGAAAGAAAACAGAGCCATAAACAAAAAAAAAATGAAATATATTGATTAAGAATTGTAGAAATATTACCTGAAGCTGTTGAGGGATGAACCGCTAGTGAAGATTTGGATTGCAGAAAGATAAGGTACGTAGTACTGAATGAGAGTTTCCCCGTTGGGTAACCTGATTGGAACTCCGGCACCATATGCACTCCATTCATCATAGCAATTCCACAGATCAGCCAAAGTGAAATAGTCAACCTTTTCTCTGTCCCACGGGTGCCATAGACGATTAAGCTTCCGTATCTCATTCTTATGATCAAGCAGAATCGGAATTAAATCAGAACCACCAATCATCTCATTTATCCGATTAAGATGAAAAAAATGAATTGGGCAAATGACAAACCTTGGGTAGGAACTGGGATTGGACCTTTGGTGTCGTGCAATGGAGGAAGCAATCCAGATTGGACTGCATTGACCCTTTGTTGAAAATCATGTTTCAGAGAGAGAGAGAGAGAGAGATTCAGCGTCTCTCTCAAACCTCACAACACAGCGAGTCGGGGAAAACAGAGGAAAAAACAGAGGAAAGAGAGAGGGTATTGGGATACAAATGCCCTTTTGGAAAATAAGTGGATGATGAGAGAGATAGAGAGAAGGGGATGAGAGAGAGAGAGAGAGAGAGAGAGAGATTGGGTCTGAAAAGACTAAAGAGTTCTACTTTTTCCCGTTTAGATAGCGAATTTCAAGGAAAATCAAAATTTATCTGTTTCTATCAAATCCTCAATTCACAAGGATACTTTCTAGACAATAATTCCCAAATTCAATCCGTCTGTGTCCACCTGAGAATGTGATTTTACACCCAAAAACCTAAAGAAAAGTGTCTCTGTTTTCCTCCCTTCATTAACCGTAAAGAAAGCTCTACCTGACTCTGCTTTCTTCAATATGAAAGAAGCGCACTCTTGTATCTTGCAAAAGGCCACAGCGATTGATTCTAGATAAATCTTTAAGTTAAATTAAATTAGGATTGCGAACCCCGTTGAATAAGAGAAAACCCTCCTGGATTCACGCAGATTTTGAAGAAAATAAAACCAGAGAAAATTTAAAGATTTGTTTTCCAACAGAAAACCGAGATTCAGGACGAAGGGTAGATGTTTTTGTGTGAGTGATAGTGTCAGGATATGGGCTCTAACAGGAGCAAGAAAAATTAAAGACTATTACAGAGTTTGACGGAGAACGGAGAAAATATCAATTCAAGTAGAGATTTGATAAAGAGGAAAATTTTAGAGTGAGAGAGTCAGAGAGAGCTTCAGGCATCAGATAGACAGATTGCCACATTTATCATACATGGGACTCCTCTGTCTCTATCCAATAAGTCTGAACGTTTGAAAGGACAAGTTTTTTTTCTCTAGTTTTCATTTATTTATTTTTCCATCTTTTTTGGTTGTATTATCTTTTAATATATTTGTTTTGGTTGTTATTGATGGGTACATGAAATCTAAAACATTATGTTATTAATATATTTTAATTGATTAAAATATGATTAGTATGTTTGATATATGTATAATTTCATGATTAATCTATTTAAATTAATTTTGAATCAATTCAATTGTCTCTTAACATTACATTATTTTAGTTATTCTTTATTGATATTTTTAGACAATTCAGTTATTGAATTAGAAAATTATTCCAACATTTCATTTCAATTAGGATAGTAATTACCAAATGGAGGAGCTTAACACTTAATGGTGAATAGTCCATATTATATGATGATCAATTTTTTGGCTAGTTTACAATTAAAAGTTATAGATGGAGGCACCACTTGATCAAATTGTCATAAGAAGTAAATTGTTTGTTCAAACTTTAAACATTACCCATCCCCTTCCACATTAAAACCACAAAATCTAGTTGCATTTTGTAAATGGTCAGGATTTACTCCTGTTGGAGAATACATATAACTTCAGAAAATACATTATCTAAATAAAATAGAAAAAAAATGTTAAATATTTTTACATCTTAATTTTTGTATCGGAGCGTCTATCCACAATACAGACAGCTCACGGATATATCTTTTTCTATTAAGAACGCTAACAGCTGAGGTCTCGGTTGAAAAATAAAAAGGCCATGCATGTTGCTTTATGTATCAATCACTTATATCAAACAAGAAAAAAGTTAAATTAAGGTTTAATTACTCTTTAATTCTTTTGGGTTATTAAAGGTATATACTATAATTTTTACGGCACTCAGATAACCCTCCAAGAAAAAGAAACAAATGGAATTGAAGTTAATTAATTAATTAAGTATTAAATAAGTCGGGAGTTAATTATAATTAACTAATTTCAGTTTTTTAATATTTTATTAATTAATTTGTTCGTAGCTGTAAGGATTATTTATGAACGAAAGGGAACATGAGATGGGCAGTTGGCAAAGCCGCGTAAGTGCCAATACTTTTTCTTTTTTGAAACAGTATGCGAAGAGCTTCACTCTCCCGCTACGTAATTAATAAGAATAAATTTTTTACAGAGTCTGACCATGTCGAAGAAAACGCATAGGCAAGACTCAATCAGAAAGTGATACTTAACGAACCAGTACGGCACGGTTCAAGTTAGGGATTGTAGTTCTCTACTTTTGTTATAGTTAAATCTTACCATCCATTTCATTTTTTATATAAAAAAGCATGTGTTATGGGTATTTACGAAGGTATTCTAGAAATACGGCATGTGTGCTTAGGAAGCGTGACAGATCACGCGGTCTTAGCAGCTCGAGGGATATAGAGTCGTTTGCCTGGTGATGGATCTGCATCAAAGTATGGTCAAATACAGGAAGCCTCCACTAGACATAGCGAGGGATACATCTCACTAGCGCATTTTAGTGTACTCGAGGAGGAAGAGTCCCCCAATAATGCCCAAGCGCGTGCCACGTGGACTAAAAGAGTACGTGTATGGTAGTGATAGGTCATTCAGCATTCAATGCTCACAACTATCGATATAGGAGATTAATTTTGGACAATATGCATAAAATGTTCCAGCATAGTATGTGATTGCCCTCAAGGTCAGTCAAGAGTCATCTGACACTGTAAATACCTCTCTCCAAATATTGGGGAAGGGAAGTTATCTTCATCCTTAACAAAATTTTGTTTGATTCTCTTCTCACTACTAACCTAGACATCAGAGATTATTTGGTGAAGAAATTTTTATCTGTGTTACTCTACTTTAGAATTTTTTACTCTGATGTGTACATGAGACCAACTCACCAACGTAAAACATATATGCTAATTAGATTTCGGCAACAATGATATATATTTTAATTTTTTTAAAGTACGTAAAAAATTGACTAAGTGTTGACCGTCAAATTATACGAATATAACCATTCATACATAAAGAAATTACATGGTTGAATCAATTTTGCAAGAGAGGGTGGAGCGGAGCGGATCTCTGTTTTAGATATTGATAAGTACGTGTCCCTTACTTTGACAAGTAATTTGTTTTTGTTTTGATTCTGCCCCTTTATCATAGCGAACATTCCTTTTTACCAAATCTAATAATTTTATACAAACTATATGAAAATAGGAAGCAATATGAATTGAAATTGCAAACTTTTAAATATGTATAGTTATTCAAAAAATATATGCATCGGTATGTTAATTAACAAATTATGTTCACTCATCAAAGTAGCAGAATATGGGATATGTGATCTTTAAATTCCATGACTTATATGTCCAATGAAAATAAAAAGGAAATAAGACCGAAGTTTTTACGTCAATCTTTTAAATTATTTGTGAACAATATATCTAATATAATTCTAATATTAATAGAGGCCTCGGAAATTTTGGGGTGAATGATAAAGAGAAAGACATTAGAAAAGTGTTTATTTAAAGAGTTAGTTTTGCATGAGGGAATGTTATATCGATGGACTCTTGGAATTACTGTGTGTAAGTAAATGTGAAATGCGATGCATCTTTGGTTGAAAATGGTAACATGTGAAATTTATCCAAGAAGAGAATCAAACACATGCTTTTTCAATGAATGTCAGTAACATATTAAAATATTGAATTTTTAATGAATGATTGTTAATATAATTCATTAAGTATTATAAATGCATATGATCTAAATCCAAATTATTAACGTGGATAGACATATTAGTGAATATATTTTATATAATAAAATTATATATGACAAGATCGATGTGAATTAATATATTTACTAACATGCCGTTTATCACAAAAAATTTAATATACATCAATCTAATGATGTAGATTGATGAAACTCGATAGATCGAGTATCAAATTCCTAACTCACGGTGTTAGGAGGGTTTTCCTCAGAAAATATTTCATTCATTAACCAATAATTGAAAAAAAAACACTGCATTATATAGCAGGATAAACAAAAGATCCACAATACATCAAAATCGTCTGATTACATCAATCAATCATCAATTAGCCAAAACTAATTAACTTCCCTAAACAACCCAACTAATGATTTAACTACAAATTAACTATATAGTCATTTTATTGTACGTTAATATCTTGACAAGATTACCGCACCGAAGTATATCAATACTCCCCGCCAGAAATGAACCTTGTCGTCAAGGTTCAAATCTGGAAAACGTTGACGTAGAACTGGAATAAGCTCCCAAGTCGTGTCTTCTAGGAAAATCCTACCACCTCCGTCCCAAATAATTTTTTGTTTCTATAACAATTGAGTTAGTGGCCAAGCAATGAGCCCATAATGACGAACAAATTTTCGGTAATAACCAGTTAGAACCAAGAAAGAATGAAATTCGTTCAGTAGTTGGATCTTCATTTCCATAGTTTTCTTGAATTCTTGAAGTAGGTTGCCCACCTCCTTTGGCCATTCTTCTTGAATTCTCCGAAGGAACTCCCACTCCCGATATAGAAAACAACTCAGCGTCAGCCTGCCAATCAAGTAATAATGCATTAATTCTGACAACGGATGGAAAGTGAACCATACTTGCTGCTGAACAATACCCCTGGCCTCCTAGTGTAAATTCCATAGTCATTTTAGTCGGAAATAATCGGTCCAACATCCGCTAACCATTTAACCCCAAGAACAACATCCAATCTGGTAATAGGAAGAGAATAAAGTGAAGTAACAAACTCGTAATCCTGAATAATTATTTTAATCCCATCAAACCAATTCTGACACCACATACGATCTCCGCTAGCCACCTTAACTGCGAATAGCTTTATAGGCGTGGCTACCAACTACAACTTTCCTGCAACTTGCTCGTTGATAAAATTATGGCTGATCCATTATCCACAAGAACGCTAACAATCTGATTATTTATTTTCGCTTCCATTCGCATGGTCCGGTTTCCCTCGCCCCCAGCTATAGCATTCAGTGAAATTTCAGGCTCCGGCTCAATTAAATCACCTTCTTGATCGTTCTTTTCATATTCTTGCTTAGTCTTTTCATCCTCACCCATCGCATCAATCAACATCCCTTGAGCTGCTTGACATTGATGGCCAGAAATAATATTTTTGTCACAATTAAAGCAAAGGTTTTGAGCCCCCCTCTTCATTTCTTGGATCGAAAAATATTGTCTAGCCTGGTCTAACCATAACATCGGATCTGCACTGAAATTTTTTTGAAAATTCATTTTGAGCCACGGTATTTGCTTCTTAGACTTCTTAAAATAGCCATTGCTCGACGTATTGCTACCTTC
Organism: Datisca glomerata; assembly: GCA_003255025.1. Taxonomy (NCBI): domain Eukaryota; kingdom Viridiplantae; phylum Streptophyta; class Magnoliopsida; order Cucurbitales; family Datiscaceae; genus Datisca; species Datisca glomerata. The sequence continues at coordinate 179,801 of QANY01000733.1, forward strand.
GTCTGAAGACATCCCACTCGTTGGATTCTTGACATTTCTTGCCGAATAAACCGATCGGGCATCTGAAGAAGAACTCTTCGATTCTGACATGTCATGTCAATTCTTTCCTTTCTTTTTAACAATGTTATCTCAAACTGGGCTAACAAGTTTTTGAATTGATTCTTGGTTTGATGTCGATAACCTAATGAGCGTACGAACACTCTCGTGAATCTCACGTACCGCCCCTTCAATTTGGTCGAGGCACTCGCAGTTCGTCATGTCACAGCATTGGTTTTGATACCAATGAAACTCGATGGATCGATGATCGAATTCCTAACTCGTGGTGTAAGTGTTGGTATTCGAGGCATACACGCGGTAGAAGCGTATGGCGCATGGCCAAAAATTAAATTTTTAATCAAATCAAAATTTTAATAAAACAAAATCGTGTAACGCTACGATAACCAAAAAAACTTGAAAACTATTTTTCAATCATTTAGAATCCATTTATATTTAAATATTAAATCAACAACATATAATGTTAGGAATCATATACCTCTTGTAGTCTAAATCAAGCGCCCTTGTGAAACCAATCGATTCTCCATTCCCATGAAATCTTTCCAACAATTAGCAGACTCCGAGATCCACACCAAGATCTTTCAAGTCAATCATCAACGTACTAGGACGTGTATGCGCACGTAGAATATAACGAAGACATTTTTCTGTCTCTAGATGTACTCAACACATAAGATATAGAGATTTTACTAAGAATGACTTTTGTGAGACGATTCTCTAAAAGAAAGTGATAATGATTCTTTTAGAGATTTGATTAACTATTAATTGTAAAAAAAACCCTCCTTGAGAATTATGTTCTTCTCTTAACTCTTAATTGATGAACTGATTCTCTGATTCAACTTATCGATTCTCTTAGGCCATTAGAATAATATCTGTATATTTTTTTTATAATGACGTATCAAATATTTTAGAACAATTGAAATAATATTTAATTATAAAATTATCAATAACAATGTGACTCACTGCTATTGTGCACAACTGCAGTGCCACATGGCATTGTAGTGTGTTGTGAGGCAGCACAATGCCTCACAGCACCACTGTAGTGTCATGTGAGACTACAGTGTTGCACACTCACTACTGTAATGCCACGTGACACTACAGTAATCCATATCAATCTCTCATACCCAATCAAAGATTAACATGTGACAATTATTACGTATTAGATACTTATTTTAACCAAAATAAATATTTAGATGTTAGTTAATTTAAAATTAATATATCTGATTATCCATATCAACTAAATTATTTATTATTTCATAAATACATACTTCGTTGATCAAAATTATTATCTAATAATAATTATTATCTAATTTCATAAATTAGATATTTTGTCTCACTTATCGATAATTAAAAAAATTAATAATTATTTATATATATTAATTTCTAAAATTATATTAATATATAAATAATTTAATTAATTAATCACACATGATTATCTCATAATTATTTACTTGCTCCGGAATAAGAATTCCTTTGCAAGTAAGTTATTTTCTCAAGTCCTGAAATATTCACACCCTAGACTGCAAAGTATAGAGGTGACTTGGAGACCATTGACGTATAATCGTAAGCTCCAATAAACCAGATTATTAATTAAATAATCTTATTTATTAATTCTATTATTACTCCACTATAAATATGCAATTGCACTCTTAGAGATTATAGATTGTATTTACAGAGTATTCTCATATAGTTTACTGATATAATCATTTCACGTAGTTTTGTCCTCCAATTATTGGTTCATAAATTAGAACTGGTCAAAATTATCATTTTACCTTTCTAATTAACGCTTAATTCTTAAGTACCATTAATCCACTAGTGAATGACTAATTTATAATCTTGTTATAAATTTGAGCATAATAATCATTTAGTTCCAGTATTAACACTTCAGGAAATCAAATACGATCCATTAGGAAAGCTTAGATTCCAAATCTTGTAAGATCATGTTCCTAGTCATACATATAATTGAATCTCCAAAACAAAAGTCATTAGTTTGCTTTCCAAACAAACCTTAATGAGTGAATCAAAAGATCCAGTACATATATACAGGAGTTCATGACTACTCATGATTCAGATTTATCTACATATGATAAATAATTATCATAAAAATGTAATTCTCATTAAATTTCATATCAAAATTTCAATACACATACTTTGAGGGCATAACCCCCAACACCCTTAACAAAAGGGATAATTATGATATAGGTTATCAACAATTGAGACGTTATGTTTATTAGATTTGGATCTTCTCATGTTCAATTGTGTTATTATAATCTTGACCATTAAAAGCACTGCTAATGGATGAGATTGTTCTGCACGTAATTTTAGGTTTTTTACATACATATTTTCCCTTTCAATCAAACACAACATACTATGAGATAAATTAGAACATCTAAATATTTATATTCTGATCATTGCTATAATTTGAAAATTTTCTATTCACCCAACTTGTGTTATGATTTATCTATTTCCAAGGACCTCAGCTAGCAAAATTGTTGATCCATCACACCTCATTCTAAAGACGAAAACTTCACTTAAATACAACTCTCATTAGATTGTCTCCAATTATGATTAACTAATCATTTAATCTGCTGAAATATAAATCTTTTACCTGCACCAAGAGTTTTAGCAAAAAGAATATCATTGAGTTGAATAAAAATTGAAAGCCATTACATGGTGCACCACATCACAACCACACCCAATAATGCTAAGCACAAAGTAATGAAATGTAGTAGGCAGAGAGTGACGGTAAATTCGTCTGTATAGCTTTTTTTCACGTTAATTATTTAATCTAACCATAAACAATCTGACGTTGTAGTTAATAGTCAACTCCATTAATGTAAAATATGATGGAACAAGTAATTGTGAAAAACAATTTGAAAGAACATTTAGCAAAGTGTAAAATTATTCTGCATGGTTAAACTTTGTTATTGAAATTTTAATTTTATCAACGTAAAGGAATTTCTCCCTCTATTGTATTCTAGGAATATAATGTAAAGAGAAATTTGAGAATTGAAGAATAAGAGAGCAAAAGAGAGTTTTTTTTGTCTCGAATCGAATTGTCTTTCTTTGATACACATGGAGGTATTTATAGGTCTTTTCCAACATGGCCGATATCAGCCGTTTAATGAAATATAATAAATTAATGTGATTGTGGTCATTGATCAAATCGTGGAAATGAAGGTAACTATCGTTATCGGATCTGATTCCATTTTGATTGTCACCTCACATTTCTTTAACTTTGTTTTTTTAGTATGCCTCCACGTCGCCTTCAATGGTCTTCTTTCCATCACGTTAGCGATCTGCTACCGTACTAATTAATCAACCCCGTACATTTACCCTTGTTTCATATCTCAATTTTAAATCATTGATGCAAAATACTAATAATTTAATATGTCATTCACGAGTGACTAGTTACGTCATGATATTCATCATTACTCTCTGCTCCACATGTTTCAATTTTCTATATGCCATCATTGGTTTCCTTAGACAAAAAGAGACGTCTTCACCCATTCGATTTTCGCTTAGGCTTCTTCTAATGTCATTGCGCCACGTGTTTACACACGTCTTTCACGTGTCATTTCCATTCTTGATAGTTATTACTTTTACCTTTTGAGTACGTCGTTTGGCGTCGATGATACATTATTTAAAGGGTTTTTTACCTTATTTCATTCCCGAGCTAACCTTCATCCATGAGTTCCTTCTTCTTCTTCTTTGTTCAAGAATTAGGAATAGAGATGAGTTTAACTGATTTGTCTTTGGTTACCGTAAAGCCTTTCCCGATGAGGTTGATTGTTCTTACTTTAACGGGTCCTTGTCAGTCCTTCTTCTTACCCTAGAGTCCTGAACTTTAGGACAATATATATAACTCTAGGTTTTTAGTTTCCTATTTCCCCTCTTTCCAACAATTTCTTCATTACCACGACCTTTCTCCTGCTCAATTTACCCCAAATACGTATAGGATTTTGTTGGGTTTTGAGTCTCTAAACTATTTACTTGGTTTAGATTTAGGTTTAAATGAGTTCCATCTCTTATATTTTCTTTGGGAGAAGAACGGCCACCACTATGATGCCTTATGCAATGGCACGACGATCCTCTAATACTAGACCTGCCTAAGGGTGACAAATGGTGGAACACCGAGGCGTTTTCAAGTTTTTGGTGGCTGGAGAGGTTATAGTCATTCCCACATCCATATCAAATGGAGGTCGTTTAGTGAGTGGCTAGGCCCCTCTCATTTTTTATGCTACTCTATTTTATTCTTCTAACGGTTTATTTTTCCCCTTTTTTACAGATAAGAGAAAGAACGTACACCCTTTCGAGACTCTCGATGACAGAGCTAAGAACACACCCGCCTACAGTGTTCGCACTCGTGATTGACAGTGGTTGCTTGACCCAAATCATGAACTCTTGCTCATCCTCCTCCTAGACCTTGGCCTTGCCTATTGCCATTCAAAGGCAACCTTCTTTACCTTCTTCTAGCTCCTCATCTTCCATTTCTCCCTCCATTAGAGAAGCTTTCGACAACATGAGACCCATCCAGCTTTCTTTAAATCGCCCATGTTCACGCAATGTGCTCCCAAGGCTGACTTCTAAGTCATTGCCTATAGTTTCTTTTGAGGGAACTTCCCATGTTCATCCTCCTCTTCAGACTTCTTCTCATTTATCTCTACTATCTACCAGGCCTCCTACTCAGCCTGAGCTTTCTACCCCTCTGCCATCCATCGCGGTTGGAACTTTGTCCCCGGATTTTAGGTTGGGTGCTTCTGAAGCAACCCAACTTTGGACCCTCTTTCCTTCAAACGGGCTCTAGCCCAAGGATTCATTTTAAAGTGAACCTATTGATGGATCGTGAGATGTCTCATCAGATCATGAGCCATCTGTAGTGTTCTATCAATGCTGATCAGCTGGTGGAGGAACCCGTCGAAGCCTTTCAGAAATGGATTAACCACTGTCTTCTTCAGGTAATTCTTATTTTATTCCCCCCCCCCNCCCCCCCCCCCCCGTTTTTTTTAACTTTTGTTCGTCATTACTATTATTTTTCTTTACTAACTCATGGATTTCATTTTTCTTTCAAACTACTCTTTACCACAACGCTCTTACGACAAAACTTAACAGTATTGGTGGCGAGATGGTTAGGCACGAGGAAGAAGTGTTTAACCGTAAGTGTCAGTTGGCCGCCAAGGACGTAGAGTTTAGCGAATCAAAGAGTGAAGCCGAAGCAGCAAGGCTCTTGCTTGAAGAGTTAAGAGGTGGAACAGAGATACGTGTTCAAGAAACCGTTTGTAAGGTTTCTGAGCGGTTTGAGCTTCGACTGCTAAAACTTTAAAGAAGAAGGAAGAGGAAGCCTACAAGCTTTACACTACTTTATTCAGGCTGCTGGAGAAAGATGCTTACACCATCGGCTATCTCGATGGTATTGCCCGAGCACCTCCCCAGTTTGAAATGAGTGAGGCAATTCCTCATCCAGTTGAAGAGAATGTTACTGCCCTAAAACCAAGTGCTGATGATGTCACCAAAGAAGTGTTTTAAGTGACTCGGAGGCCATATGACTCAACAGTAGAGCACATCCAGCTTGATTAGTTTTGTTATGTTGCCTTTACTTTTACTTTTTTGTCCCCTCCCCATTTATATATCTGAATGAAACATCTTCCCTTTAATTTCAATAAAATAAAGGAGTCTTTATTTACTTTGTCTTTCTCTACAACTTAAACCCCTTGATGCACTTAAGTTTTAATTTTTTTCCCTGAGCATTCGTTTAGCATAATTGGACAACTTTTAGTTTTTATCATAAGTAATTGTTTGGCACAGTTAGACAATTTCTTTAAATTTTTATCTTAAGCGGCCGCTTGACACGCTTAGGCAATTTTTTTTTAATTTTTACCTTAAGCAGCCGCTTGGCGCACACATGCAATTTTTTTTAAATTTTTGCCTAAAGCGGCCATTTAGCACTCGTAGGCAATTTGCTTTGAATTTTCGCGTTAAGCACCAACTTGGCACACTTAGGCGGCCGTTTGACACACTTAGACAATTTTCTTTGAATTTTTTTCTTAAGCGACCGTTTGACACACTTAGACAATTTTCTTTGAACTTTTGCTTCAATCGACGCTTATCATGCTCAGACAATTTTTGTGAATTTTTACTTTAAACGGCCGCTTGGCACATTTAGGAAATTTCTTTAACTTTTTTCCTTAAGCGGCCGCTTGACACACTATGCAATTTTTTTTGAATATTTACCTCAAGCAAACGCTTAGCACGCTTAGGCAATTTCTTTGAATTTTTACCTTAAATGGCCGCTTGACACACTTAAGAATTTTCTTTGAATTTTCACCTTAAGAGGCCGCTAGGCACACTTAGGCAATATTCTTTGAATTTTTGCCTCAAGCGGCCGCTAGGAACGCTTAGACAATTTCTTTGAATTTTTACCCCAAGTGGTTGTTTGGCATGCTTAGGCAGTTTTCTTTGAATTTTATATCTCAAGCGCTGCTTAGCACGCTTATGCAATTTCTTTGAATTTTTTCCTCAAGTGACTACTTTCCACGCTTAGGCAATATCTTTGAATTTTTGTCTTAAGTGGCCGCTTGGCACACTTAGGCAATTTCTTTGAGTTTTTGCCTTAAGCGGCTGCTTGGCACATTTAGGCAATTTCTTTGAATTTTGACGCGCTCCCACTCTACGAGATTTGGGCTTTTGCACTCTCCCTCTCTTTTGAGATTCGAGATTTTTATTACAGTTTACTTATCACAAGAATAAGAACTGAAGACGTAGATTTATGTGGAAAATGCTTTAACCAGAAAAAAACCAAGGAATAAGGATATTCTTATTAAATAATGAAGGGAAATGTGTTCATACATAATATTTCCTTAGAAATCGAGCGACCCATGGCTTTGAAAGATCCACACCTTCGCAATCGGTAAATATGATCCTTTGCCACCCATTGCTTTTATGACATACAACATTTCCCAATTCAGTCCCATCTATCCTTCATCCTACATGATTCTTTTAAGAACTAACTCGCCACATTGAAATCCTCTGGCCTTTACTCGTTTAGAAAAATAAGATCGTATGTGCTAGTTGTAATTTCCTAGTCTGATGAAGGCCACTTCCCTCTTTTCTTCCAACATATCTAATTGTTTTTCTAAAGCTTTAGAGTTTTCTTCCTAACTGATCTCTGATGATGAGGTTAGACACCCAATTTCTACTGGAATGATTGCTTCTGCCCCAAACACTAAATCAAATTGGGTTTGTCCAGTTGGTTCTCACAGGGTTAGTCGGTAAGCCCAAAAATCGAAGGTAGTTCTTCAACCCATTTTCCTTTTTCCGCTTCCAGTCTTTTCTTGAATCTGTCTAGGATAGTCTGGTTTAACCTTCTTCTTGGCCATTTCCTTGCAGATAATATGGAGTTGAGTGTAAGGCTTTGATATGCAATCATTCATAGAAACTTTTCATCATTTTCTCGGTGAATTGCAACTCGTTATTAGAGATTACGATTTTTGGAATCCCATATCTACATATGATTTCCTTCCAAAGAAAGCTTTTAACTTCCTCTTCTCGTATCCTCGCCAGCGCTACTGCTTCTATCCACTTCGGGAAGTAGTATGTTGTTAGTTTTTGCCCTAAGTGGCTGATTGGCACGCTTAAGCAGTTTTCTTTGATTTTTTGCCTCAAGCGGTCGTTTGGCACGCTTAGGCAATTTCTTTGAATTTTTGCATCAAACGGCTGCTTGGTACACTTAGGCAATTTCTTTGAATTTTTTTCTCAAGTGGCTGTTTAGTACAGTTAGGCAATTTCTTCTAGTTTTTGCCTTAAGCGGCTGCTTGGCACATTTAAGCAATTTCTTTGAATTTTGGCGTACTCCCACTCTATAAGATTCGGGCTTTTGCGCTCTCCCTCTCTTTTGAGATTCGAGCTTTTTTGCTCTCCCTCTCTTTTGAGATTCGAGCTTTTATGCTCTCCCTCTCTGTTGAGGTTCGGGTTTTTATTATAGTTAACTAATTACAAGAAAATAGATAAAAAGAACTGAAGACGTAGATTTATGTGGAAAATGCTTTAACGTGGAAAAAACCACGGAATAAGGATATTCTTATTAAATAATGAATGTAAATGTATTGATACATAATATTTCCTTAGATGTCGAGCATTCCACGAATTCAGAAGATCCACACCTTCATAATCGGTTAGCCAATATGATCATTTGCCTCACATTGCTTTTATGACATATGACCCTTCCCCATTTGGTCTCATCTATCATCCATCCGTTTGCATGATTCTTTGAAGAACTAACTCACCTGGTTGAAAACCCCTTGCCTTTACTCATTTAGATAAATAAGATCGTCTGCGCTGGTTGTAATTAACCAGTCTGATGAGGGTCATTTCCTTCTTTTCGTCCAACAAATCTAATTATTTTTCTAAATCTTTGGACTTTTCTTCTTGACTGATCTCTGATGTTGCGGTTGGTTCTCATAGGGTTGTTTGGTAAGCCCAAACCTTTCTTCTTGGTTATTTCCTTGCGGATAATATTGAGTTGAGTGTAAGGCTTTGATCTGCAATCCTCCATAGAAGCTTTTAATAGTTTCCTGATGAATTGCAGCATGTTATCAAAGATTATGGTTTTAGGAATCCTATATCTGCATATGATTTCCTTCCAAAGAAAGCTTATAATTTCCTCTTCTAATATCCTCACCAGTGATACTGCTTCTAGGGATGGGTGCAAACCTTTGACATTTGTCTCAATTTTTTATGTATTCCTTTGTGTCTGCTTGCATTCTGGACAAATAGTATCATTCATTCAATACCTTGTGCTCCAATACCCTTCCTCATATTTGGCTTCCGCAGACTCCTTCATGGACCTCTGCTAAAATATATTTGGCTTATGTTGGGTCAAGGAACTTTAAATAAGGCCCCAAAAAAGATCTTCTATAGAGTTTTTCATTGATCATAGTATATATAAGCGCTTGTTGGCTCAGCCTTAGTACTTCCAATCCGTCTTCTAGGAGCTTGCGGCTTTGTAAATATTGGATAATTGGATCCATCCAACTTGACTCTGCTGGTGTCATATTGAGAACGACTATTTGACCTTCTATACTAGGGAACTTTAGGAATTCGACTGGAATGTTCCTTCTTCCATGATTGTTAATGGAGGATCCTAGAGTTGCTAGAGCATTCGCGTGTCAATTTTCTCTTTTTAGAATTTATTTTATGTGATATTCCTCCAATTGTTCCAATTGTTGCTTCACACATTGGAGGTATTTTGACATTCTTTCATCCTTAGCGACGTATATTCCTGCAATCTAGTTAGCCACTAATTGTGAATCACAATAAATATGTATTTTTCTTACCATGAATTCCTTTACGAGGAGGATTCCAACCAGTAGTGCTTCATATTCCGCTTCATTGTTTAATGTGTTGAAGCAAAATGACAAGGCTTGTTTTATGGTTTCTCCATGCTGGGTTTGAATCACTATGCCTGCCCCAGATCCTTTTTTTATTTGATGCTCTATCCACGTATAATTCTCATTCATCCGTTTGTGGGCTGACTTTTATAATCCATTCACTTTGTCTTGTTACGAACTCAGCGATGAAATCCGCCAATGCTTGCGACTTCACTACGGTTCTCAAGACATAGCGTATTTCATATTGGCCTAACTCCATTGCCCACTTGGCTAAACTGCCTGTTAGGTCCAGTGAATACAGAACGTTTCAGATTGGGAACTCGGTTGGTACACTAATTGTGTGTGCCTGGAAGTATGACTTCAATTTCTATGATGCTATTATCAGAGCCAAGATTATCTTCTCAATTTTTTTATATATGCTTTCCGCTTTTACCAAGCTCTTGCTAATAGAATATAAGGCTTCTACGATTTTTCCCTTTTTTCTTACTAGAGCCACACTGACTGCTACCTCTAAACCGCCAAGTAAAAGTATAACTCATCACTTGGTTCTTGTTTTTACTGAATGGGTGGCGAGGCTAAGTACTCCTTAACTACTTGGAAGGTCGCTTCACAATCTTCATCTCACCGTTGAACTGAATTCTTTTTTGTTTTTTAGAAGAATGGTTTACACTTGTCTGTTTACCTAGCTAGGAATCTCTCAATCGCTGCTTGCTTCCCCGTAAGGCTTTATAGGTCCTTTAGGGTTGTTGGAGTCTTCATTTTTATGATTGACTTCACTTGGTCAGGGTTGATCTTTATTCCCCTCTACACGAACATGTGCCTGAAGAATCATTCTTAAATCTGAAAGACATCATTTTATAACAGTAAATGCCGTGATCAGTTATAAATAATGTCTTCTCTTGGTCTATCGAGTACATCTTCATTTGGTTGTATCCAAAAAATGCATCCATGAAGCTCAATAACACATGCCCCACTGTTGTGTCAATCATTTGATCGATTCGTGGAAGCGGATAATCATCCTTGGAACATGCTTTGTTGAGATCCGTGTAATCTACGCAGACTCTCCACTTTCCATTTTTCTTCTTCATCAACACCACATTAGATAGGAATTCTGGATACATTACTCCCCTGATGAAACATGCCTTTGTTAGTCGGTGAACTTCTTCTTTGATTGTTTTATTTCTTTCTAAGGCAATGGTTTGTCTGTCTCTTCACTTTATATGTTTGACACGTGGATCTATGTTCAAGAGGTGACATATGATTTCTTCACTAATCCCAACATGTCAGTATGGTTTTCTACAAATACATCTTTATTTTCTTTTAAGAAGTTGATCAGCTCTTGCTGCTATTGTGGGGACAGCGTTGCTCTTATCTTAGTTGCCTTTGTACCTTCGTCGAGTTTTATCTCATTAGTAAATATCATGGTCCATCACCATCAGTCAAGCTTTTTAGCAGCTTTAGTTGCTTGATGTTGGCCAATTGGTCGTTTGCCTACTGAGATTGACGCTTTTTTTGTTACATTCAAAGTTATGATCGTGCAGCATCGGGTTCCGGCTTGGTCTCCTTTGATTGTTCGCGTTTGGTCTGCACTTGGATATTTAAACGTTTGGTGGTATGTTAATGGAACCACTTCCATTTTATGGATCCATGCTCTACATTCTATGGGGCGGCGTATTGATAACCATAAATTCTGTTAAGTGGTTAAATGGTTTCGTTAGCACTAAAAGGGAAAGTGTCGCTTCTGAGTATGTCACTTCCCCATTAAATCCTATCAACAACTACCTCAGGTTCTATAGCGTTGTTTCTACCCCCATCTTATCCATGGTTGATCAGAATAGGATGTTGGTGCGCTGTCGTTATCTACCACTATCCTTTTCAGCAAATAGTTTCCCACCTGGATGGAGATCACTAACGCATTGTTGTGATTCTTAGTGACTTGCAAGTATTCCTAGTCGTTGAGTTTCATGGGAGATTATTATGAAGTTTTCTCCTCTTCCTCTACAATTACAGTTGCCCTTTTGTAGTACTTCTTCCATTCTTTACGACTAGCTCCTTCTAATTCAGTTAGAGCTATAATCTGGTCGACGATACCTAGCAGTTTTGCAGCCGTTCTTTATTCTGGTTCTCTTTTCATCCGTCTGTTGTCCGATTTAGCGATATAATGTCGGAGATGGCCTTTGTTGACGAGTTCTTCAACATAATCCTTCAGTTGATAACAGTATTTCGTCATGTGCTCATTACATTTATGGAACCAGCAATATTTATGGTTATGTTTCTCTGTCAGTTCTCTTTTGATTGGTGGTGGCCTCTTCAGCCATGATTCATCTTTTACGACCTATAATATTTGATTACTATAATGGTAAGCTAAATATAAATGTTTTCCTTTCAGATGAACCGTTCAGGCCTCCTCAGTCTCTTATCTCATCCGTTTTCCTCTCCTCCGAGTGTCTCAACTTTTCTTTTGGCATTGCTGCTGGAGGATGCTGCTAACTGCTCTGATAACCGTATCATACTTCTTCTTTCTTCTTCGAGATTTATGTAGGTTTGGACCATAAGGAATATATCCGTCATGGTGAGTTGTTTTTCCTTGGATAGTGTTAGGGGTTATGCCCTCAAAGTAAGTGTATTGACATTCTAATATGAAGTTTAATGGAATTACATTTTTCTTATAATTGTTCTTTAAAATTATTGTTGAATAATTTTTATAAATATCTGAAAATTCTATATTCATTAATGTGATTATGATATTGTATTAGTACGAGATGATTTAGATCATAGATTATGAATAAAAATGTCAGCAACATATTAAAGTATGAAAACTTTAATGAATGGTTGCTAGTATGGTTCACTAAGCATTATGAATGCATGTAATCTAAATATGAATCATTGATGTAGATAGAAACCTTATTGAAGGTACTTTATTTAATAAGATTATATATGATAGGACGATGTGAGTTAATATCTTTATTAACGTAACGTTTATCATAAAGATTTAATACACATCATTCTAACGACCATATGTAGATTAGCCTGAATCTTGAGTAGTCATGAACTCCTATATATGTCTACTAAATGTTTTGATTCACTCGTTAATGTTTGTTTGTAAAACAGGCTAGTGAATTTTTGTTTTGGAGATTCAGTGATATGGATGGATGGGAACATGATTTTACGATATTTGGAATCTAAGTTTTCCTAGTGGATCATATATTGGTTCTCTTAAGTTTTAATTGTGGAATTAAATGGTTATTGAGTTCAAATTTATAATACGATTATAAATTAGCAATTCACTAGTGAATTAATGGTACCTAAGAATCAAGAAGTAATTAGAAGGATAAAACGATAATTTTGACCAACTCTAATTTATGAGCCAATAATTAGAAGACAAAAGTACATGAAATGATTACATCGATAGACTACACGAGAATACGCTGTAAATACATACTATAATCTCTAAGAATGCAATTCCATATTTATAGTGGAGTTATAAGGGAATTAATAAATAACATTATTTAATTAATGAGTTTAATTAATAATCTGGTTTATTGGAGCTTAAGATTATAGATCTATGGTCCCCAAGTCGTCTCTCTACTACGCAGTATAGGGTGTGAATATTTCAGGACATGAGAAAATGTCTGACTTGCAAAAAATAATCTGGGGTAAGTACGTAATTATGAGATATTTATGTGTGATTAATTAATTAATTTAATTATTTATATATAAATTTTGGAAATTACATATATATATTACATCGATTAATTTTTTAATTATCGATAAGTGAGACAGAATATATAAGTTGTGAAATGATATAATAATAAATTATTATTAGTAATAATTTGAATCAATTAAATTTATTATTTGTGAACTAATAGATAAGTTAGTTGATAGAGATAATCAGATGCGTTAATTATAAATTAAATGATATCTAGATATTTATCTGATTAAAATAAATAATTAATTAGTAGTAATTACCACGTGTCAATCATAGATTAGAAATCAGAGATTGACGTGAACTACTGTAGTGCCACACAACACTGTAGTAGTGTCGTGGCACACAGTACCGTGAGGCACTATGATAGCTCCCGACAACTGTAGTGTCGTGTGGCACTACAATTGTGCACAAATTGTAGTGGGTCTCACTGTAATGGTAATTTTAAAATTAAAATTACTTACAGTTTATCACTAAAAATCTAATATGCTATTATCTAAAAAGTATATAGATATTATTTTATTAGTCTCCGTGTGGATAGAAAGTTGTGAACACAATTACTATCAGAGTAAATTTTCTCTGTGATTAAAAAGTTAATCAAAAGGTTCTGAAAAAATTATCATCGTATTCTCTCAGAGGATTGTCTCACAAAAATTAATCATTCTTAGTAAATCCCTAAATCTCATGTGTTGAGTACATCTAAAGACTATAAAAGTGTCTTTGATTATTTTACGTGCACACACACATCCTAGTACGTTTGAGAATTAGCTTGAAAGAAATTTGTGTGGATCTCAAGTCAGTTGTTCGTGGGAACACATGATTGTTGGTTTGCCAGGACGCTTGATATAGACTACAAGTGGTATATGATTCATATCTATGTATGTATTGGATTTAATGTATAAATATATAATGGACCTGATTGAAAATAGTTTTCAATAAAAAAACTTATTTGGAATCGTTGCATCGCGCTTGTTTTTGTTTTATCGAAAAAAACATACGATTCATTTTTAAAATTTTTTACAAAAGCCTCTACCGCGCGTGCAGCACGTTTTTCAATAATTGGTATTAGAGCGGTCCATTAAATATTTGTATATTAAATATAGTGCGGGTGTTCTTGCATTGTTCATAATATATTTTTATATATGTGAATGAATAGAAGATTTGTTTTTTTAATGTATTGTTAAATAATGGATCTTTAATTGTATGGTGATTATTGAGTTAGAGTTTGTTCTTTAATTTTTCCTTAGATCTTGCCGATTTGGGGCATAGAAATTTTTATAATTTTATTTTGAATATTATATTGTAATTATTCTGCGAGAAGACTAAGAACGCATGAGACAAACATGAAGGAAAAGGAAAAATAAAAATAGGATTTCTAGTGTTGGCGTCGCCGTATGTGACAGTGGTGGCCGGCAGTCTGCGGGTAGTGGCGGTGGACGTCCGGCGGAGGTGATGGGTGGCGGTGAGAGAGTCATATCGTTGGTGACAATTGTTGTCACATCTAAGGAAGTTTCGCAGAAACCCTGAGACCAACTTACCCTATCAGTGCAGAGTTTTATGATAACACTAACAATATCTATTGTATTTTAAATTTTGAAATTAATGTAATTTTAAAATTAATTTTTAATTTTTAATTTTATGAAAAATAAAGATTAATTAATTGATTGGGTTTGATCCATGTTTGACCGAGTCAATAAATTATTTATTGACTTAGTCAAATTCAATAATTTTAAAAGATAATTATAAAGATAATGTTTTAATTAAGAAAAATAGTTTTTCTTAATTAAAAGGGTTTTTCGAATGTTGAAGATTATGAAGATAGACATCAGGTGGAGAAGTAGATATTTTAGAAATATGTAATCTTGAAATCCTCTTTGTAATTTTATTTTTTTATTTTAATTGTTGTAATTTAGAAATATCAAATTATCACTCGATCCATAATTATTTTATTTAATTGTTAAATAAATGTTTATTGATATGTTGACATGACCATGCATTAGTCGATCACATGTTATACATGAAACCCACACCGTTTTATTTAATCATGCATCTCATCAGTAGAACCATGATTTATTAGGATTGTCCTAATATGTTTATATGAATTATTTTGAGAAATCAATTGCATGTAAACTGCAAGGTTTCAATTAGTTAAAATTTAGTAATCACACTACTCTAAAGGATATAGTAACATTTAAGATAATCAACTTTAGTAAAAGATTTTTTTTAAAGTTTGATGAATATAATTAATTAGTTCATCTAAGTTCACCTAATTATGACTTAGGCTCTTTAGAAGATTAAATGAATTTATACCAATTAGATTGGATTCACTGTTAATTTCACATTGATGGGTTATTATTTTAACTAGTAATTAATTTTAAATTAATTGATTAGTTAAAATAGAAACACATTATCCTAAAATAGTGAGTGAGAGAAGGTTAACTTGTCAATGTAACATATGGTCTCCATTATTAGTACAACACCGTGAGGTAAAGTGAGGGCCTCAAACCTAATGCGACATGTTAATTGTTAGGTTGTATTATCGTGGATTAGTAAATGATATAATTATGTATTTAATAAGTTGCATTCATGCATCACGTTTACTTTTTGAATTCTGGATATTTATTTCAATTATATTGAATTGTGTATGTTTATTTTTTATTTATTATTATGTCTATCATGAGCAACCGTATTAATGTTTTACTTGCACTTGAGAAACTGAATAGTGATAATTTCATAAAATGAAAATAAAATGTAAACTTGATGCTAATTTGTGAGAACCACAAATTTAGTTTTACTAGGAATGTCATGAGAAGGCCATTGCCAATGCCCCTAAGAATGTTAGGGACACGTTTGATGCGTGGATTCAATCCAACAACAAAGTAAAGTGTTACATGCTTGTAAGCTAGAATGATGTTCTGAGAATCAAGCATGAGAGTATGGAGACTGCCTATGAGATTATGGAATCTTTACAGATGATGTTTGGAAAGGAATCTGATCAAAGTCATCATGAGCCTACTAGGAGCTACATGACGACCAAGATGAAGAAAGGTACTTCTATGCATGAACATGTTTTGAACATGATCAACATAATGCATGAGGCAGAAATACATGGGGCGACCATTGACGAACGAACTCAAGTCAGCATTATACTTGAATCGCCAACACCTTCTTTTTTTGCATTCACCACCAACTATATTATGAACAAGTTATGATTCAACATCACCCTATTGTTAAATGAACTGCACACTTTTGAGTCATTCAATAAGAGTATTACAAAAGAGGGCGAGACAAATGTTGCTGAGCAAAAGTCTTCTTCCACTGTTGTTAAAAGTAACCAGAGGAAGAAGATCAATGGTAAGTGCAAAGGTAAGAATAAGAAAGGGAAGAAAACCAAGATATCGCTGAAAGCCAAGAAGAATAAGAACGACAAGCCCAAGGGAAAATGTTTCCATTGTGGCGTTGAAGGTCATTGGAAGAGAAACTGTAACAAGTATCTCTTCGAGCAGAAAATGAAATGTAAATATAATTTACTTATACTTGAGGCTTATTTAGTGGAATATGATTTGGCATTGTATAATGGATTCAGGAGTCACTAATCATGTATGTTCTTCTTTACATATGCTTGATTCGTCATGAGAACTAACTGATGGCGAGGTCATTATGAGAGTTGGCAGTGGTGCGCTCATGTCAGCAAAAGTATCGGGGATAATCCGTTTACTTTTTTGAAATAATTATTTAGTTTTGAACGATGTTTATTATATTCTTGGATTTTCGAGAAATTTTATTTCTCTTTCTCTTTTTCATGAACAATTATTTGAAGTTTCTTTAATTGATAATGAGTTTATTATTTCTAAGAATGAATTAAATATTTGTCATGCAAAAGTATCGAACGGTTGTATATGCTTAAACTGACTGAACGCACGTTAAATAATTCTAAATTATTTAAAGTAACAAAACTTAAAAGTAACAAACGACAAAGAGTTTCTCATGATAATAATAACACATATTTTTGGCATATTTGGTTGGGACATATTAATCTAGATAGGTTAAACTGATTAACAAAGCATGATGCTTTAAGAGAACTAAAAGTTGGAATTCTTCTTGTTTGTGAATCTTGTCTAGAGGGTAAAATGACCAAGAGACTTTTCACTGGAAAGGGCCAAAGAGTCAAGGAACCACTTGAGCTAATGCATAGTGATGTATGTGGGCCGATCAATGTACAAGCTAGAGGTGGGCATGAGTATTTTCACTTTTATTGACGATTACTCAAGATCTCTCTAAACTTACCTAATGTATAAAAAGTCTGAAACTTTTGGAAAGATTAAAAACTTCAAAGTTGAAGCTAAAAAGAAACTAGGTAAATCATTTTAAACCCTTTGATCAGATCGAAATGGTGAATAATTCGATTTAGAATTCAAGGATTACTTGCTGGAGTATGGAATCTTATCCCAACTTACAGCACCTAGAAGGCCATAGCAAAATGATGTTTTAGAAAGGAGAAACCGAACCTTATTAGATATGGTTAGGTCGATATTAAGCTACTAATCACTACCATTTATATTTTAGGGATATCCATTACACACGACAACATACATTTTGAATGTGGTGCCTTCTAAGTCTATAAGCAAGACACCTTTAGAGTTACGGAATAGCTCAAAACCTAGTTTGTGTCATTTTCATATATGAGGGTGTCTAGCTCATGTTCTTACACCCAAGAATGGAAAGTGAGACTCAAGGTCTGAAGTATACATATTCGTTATCTATGCTTCAGAGATTAGAGGTGGATACTTTTATAGTCACAAGGACCAAAAGTTGTTTGTATCGACAAATGCCACTTTCCTTGAACATGACTATATGGAAAACTATAAAAATCGAAGCAAAATAGTTCTCGAGGAATTAACATTTGATGAGATCAGACCACCTTTATTATCAACTGATAAATGACAAACCACAGTTCATGTACGACAACCTATGCGCTATGAATTAGAGGCACATGTCCTAGTATCTGACACTGATAAAGATGATCAATTATCTTATGAAGAAACTATGGATGATCCTGAAAAGGAGAAATGGCAAGATGCCATGAACCAAGAAATGAAATCGATGTATTCCAATTCCGTCTAGGAACTTATAGATCCACCTGAAGATGTCAGGCTCATTAGATGTAAATGGATCTTCAAGAATAAAAGAGGTGTAGATGGGAATTCAAGACTTTCAAGGAACGATTGGTAGCCAATGGTTATACACAAAGGGAAGCAGTTGATTATGAAAAGACATTCTCTCATGTTGCCATGCTAAAATCCATTCGCATCCTTTTGCCCATTGTCGCTAGTTTAGGCTATGAAATGTGATAAATGGACGTCAAGACAACTTTTCTAAATGACTCTCTTGAACAAAGCATCTATATGATGCAACTAGAATGGTTCATGAAAAGGGGGAAAGATCAGAATATATGTAAGTTACTTAAATCTATTTATGGATTAAAACAAGCATCTAGATCTTGAAATCTTACTTTTAAGGAGATTATTAAATCATATGGCTTCGAGCAAAATGCTGACAAAGGTTGTGTTTATAAATACATTAAACACAATATAATGGTTTTTTTAGTTCTTTATATTGACAATATTCCACTCATTGAGAATGATGTAGAAACTTTGTCAAAGATAAAAAAGTGGTTAGCTGAAAAATTCTAAATGAAAGATTTGGGAGAGGCGAGCTATGTTCTAAGCAACCAAATCATAAGTGATATAAAGAACAAGCTCTTGGCACTTTCTCATGCATCTTATATTGATAAGGTGCTGGAGAGATTCTCTATGGAGAATTTCAAGAAAGGTCAACTACCGACCAGACATGGAATTGTCCTCTCTAAGGAGCAATGTCTTAAGACATCTCAGGAGGAATAAGATATGAGAAAGGTTTCTTATGCTTCAACTATTGGTAGTCTCATGTATGTCGAGTTGTGTACAAGACTAGACATCTGTTATGCAATGGGAATTATCAGTCGTTATCAATCTAATCCAGATTTGGAACATTGGATTGCAGTAAAGCACATTCTCAAATATCTTAGGAGAACGAGAAACTATATGCTTTCTTATTCAGTTGGAGACCTGGACCCTGCTAGAATATACTAATTTTGATTTTCAATCTGATAGAAATAATCGTAAGTCATCGTCTGGTTCAGTATTCATTCTAGGTGGAGGAGCTGTAGTCTGGAGAAGTATCAAAGAACCCAGTATTGCAGATTCAACTATGGAAGCCAAATATATAGCGGCTTGTGAAGCTGTGAAAGAAGTATATGGCTCAGAATGTTCAATATTGATATGAAAGTAGTATCAGATATGGACAAGCCCCTGATCCTATATTGTGACAATAGTGGGGCGGTAATTAATTCTAAAGAACCAAGGAGTCGCAAGAGGGGAAAGCACATAGAGAAGAAATATCATCTTGTAAGAAAGATCGAGCACCTAAAGAAGGTGACTATTATGAAGATAGCATCCAATCAGAACCTCATTGATCCTTTTACCAAGACAATTTCACCGAAGTCATTTAAGTGTCATGTGTGCAACATGGGGTTGAGAGAGATGCCACATTTGTTTTAGGGCAAGTGAGAGATTGTTGGGGATTATGTCTTCAAAACTTGTGTATTGACATTTTATTATGAAATTTAATGAAATTACATTTTTCTTATAATTGTTCTTTTAAATTATTTTTCAAATTTCATATTCATTAACGAGACTATGATCTCGTATTAGAATGAGAAGATTAAGATCATAGATAATGAATAAAAATGTCAACAACATATTGAAGTATGAAACCTTTAACGAATGGTTGCTAGTACGATTTTCTAAACATTATGAATGCATGTGATCTAGATCTAGATCATTGATGCGGATAGATATCTTAGTGAATGTACTTTATATAATAATATTATATATGACGGAACCTATGTGAATTAATAGATTTATTAACATACCGTTTATCATAAAGATTTAATATGCATCAGTATGATGATGATATGTAGATCAGACTGAATCTTGAGTAGTCATGATTCATGAACTCCTATATATGTCTACTGGATCTTTTGATTCACTCGTTAAGGTTTGTTTGTAAAATTGGCTAGTGAATTTTGTTTTGGAGATTCAGTGATATGGATGGCTGGGAACATAATCTTACAAGATTTAGAATTCAAGATTTCCTTATAGATCATATATTGGTTCTCTTAAGTGTTAATTCTGAAACTGAATGGTTATTGAGCTCAAATTTATAACACGATTATAAATTAGTCATTCACTAGTGAATTAATGGTACTTATAGATCAAAAGGTAATCAGAAGGGTAGCAATAATTCTCACCAGCTTTAATTTACGAACCAATAATTGGAGGACAGAACTATGTGAAATGATTTTATCAGTGGATTACACGAGACTACTCTGTATATATATTCTATAATCTCTAAGAGTGCAATTCTAATTTTATAGTGGAGTAATAATAGAATTAAGAAATAAACTATTTAATTAAAAAGTTTAATTAATAATCTAGTTTTTTGGAGCTTAAGATTATAAGTCCATGATCCCCAAGTCTATCTCTACATAGTCTAGGGTGTGGATATTTCAGGAAATGAGAAAATGACTAACTTGCAAAAAAAAATTTTATTTTGAGCAAGTGTGTAATTATGAGATAATTATGTGTGATTAATTATTTAAGAATTAATTAATTGAATTATTTACATATAAATTTCAGAAATTACATACTTATATATATATATATATATATTGATTAATTTTTTAATTATCGATAAGTGAGACAAAATATCTAATTTGTGAAATTAGATAATTATAAATTATTATTAAATAAATTTGAATAAATTAAATATGTTATTTGTGAACTAACATATAAGTTAGTTGACAGAGATAATCATATATGTTAATTTTCAATTAAATGATATCTAGATATTTATTTGATTAAAATAAATATTTAATTCGTAGTAATTTCTACGTGCCAATCACTAATTGGGAATCAAAGATTAACATGAACTACTGTAGTGCCACGTGGCATTACAGTAGTGGGGGTGCAATACTGTAGTGCCGTGGCACACAGTGCCATGAGACACTATGATAGCTCACGGCAACTCCAGTGCCGTGTGGCACTGCAGTTGCGCACAAATTGTAGTGGATCCTAATACAATGGTAGTTTTGAAATTAAATATTATTTTCAGTTTATCCTTAAAAATATGATATGTCATTCTCTAGAAAATATATTGATATTATTCTATTGGTCTCCGTGTTGATAGAGACTTGAGAACACAATTGCTATCAAGGCGAATTTTCTTTGTGATTAAAAGTTAATCAAAAGGCTCTGAAAGAAGTATTTTTTAGAGGATTGCCTCACAAAAATTATTCATTCTCAGTAAATCTCTAGATCATACATGATGAGTACATTTAGAGATAGAAAAAATGTCTTTGATTATTCTACGTGCCCACACACGTCCTAATGCGTTTGAGGATCGGTTTGAAAGATCTTAGTGTGGATCTCGAAATTCATTGTTCGTGGAAACACATGATCATTGGTTTGCGAGGACGCTTGATATAGACTACAAGATGTATATAATTCATATCCATGTATATCTTAGATTTAACGTATAAATATATAATGGATCCTGATTGAAAAGAGTTTTCAATAAAAGTTTTTATTTTAGAAACCGTTGCGTCGAGCTTGTTTTCGTTTCTCAAAAAAATACGATTCATTTTTAATAAATTTTAAAAAATCCACCACGTCATCATGTGTGCCAAATTTTCCAACAGATAGATCATCAATTAAGGAGGATTGTGGGTCTAATCCTCTTTTGAACGCCAGTCGAGCTACATGGTCATCGCAATCTTCCACTCTGCCCATCTCTTCTTTGACCGCTAGGTGTATTGAGGCAGTGATTCTCCTTTCTTTATTGAAATTGTCAGAAGGTATTTTGAATCCTCTGTGACGGATTGATACATTGCGTCCAGTTTCAATAGGACAAAAGACATAACAGAAAAGTAAGTTATAAAAAAAAGGGGGAAGAGAATAATACCACTTTAGAGCGCTGTCGTCTAGGTCTATCTTCGTGTTGATAGAGCGCCGTCATTTTTTAGAACCTCCTCAGGTGTTCTATTGGATATGTCTTCCCTATATAATATTTAAATCTTGGTGGTTCGAACTTTTTTAGAATAGGTGTTAACAGGATTTCCGAAGTCAACGAGGTCTGTGAGCGAGTCCAAGTCTACTACCGTTGTGGTTCCTAGTCTTTTGGCTTCTGCGACCTTTCTTTTGAGCATTTTCTCTATATTGTGTTCTGTCGACCTTTCTTTTACTCTGAATATTCATGTTGCTATGTTATCCTTGTTCTTGGATTGTCCTTCACCTTCTTCATTCAATTTTTTATTATTGTTCAGGTTCTGCCCAACGTTTTTTCTTGTCGCTGCATCTTGAGTTTCATGTATATCCTCTCGATGCGACTAGCTCGCTTCATTGCGGGCTTGATGTACTTCTCGTTGGAGGGTTTCTACCTGATCTTGCATCGTGTGCAAAGTTGTATGTAGAGTTGCAGCATTTCGATTCTCCAACTCTATGATTCTAGCTAAAATGGTTTCGAGGATAGCCGATATGTCATGGTTCCTCTGTTCAGGATGATTTTGTTGATCGTTTCTACTCTCGGTGTTACAAGCAACACTTGATCTTGTCCTTAGCATCCTCGATGTTTCTACTTGGAAAGCTTTTTCTCCTTGAACATTCTTTCAACTCTCAACAAGAGCACCAATTTATAAATTTCTTCCTCTACTGTATTCTAGGAACAAAATGTAAAGAGAAATTCGAGAATGGAAAGAACAAGAGAGAAAAAGAGAGTGAGTTTTTTTTTGTCTTGAATCGAATTGCCTTTCTTTGATACATATGGAGATATTTAAAGGACTTTTCCTCCATGGGCCGTTATGAACCGTTTAATGAGACATAATGAATATTTAATGTGATTAAGGTCGTTGATCAAATCACGGAGATGAAGGTAATTGCTGTTATCGGATCTAATTCTCTTTTATGAATTAAAATACATTTGCTTATTTTTAAAAAAAAAAGACAATATTTCTCTCTTGACTGATGAGTTAGTCTAATAAAAAAGATCATGTGTTATATCATTTTTTATTTAATATTTAATTAAAGTCATGATGAGTTTTACTAATAATATTTTATTCGATTAGATCCACAATAATTTAAATTAAACATAAAAAATATAATCCATGACTTTTTTATTTGATTAACTCAACGGTTGAGATCATAGAAAAGTATTATCCTTTAAAAGTTATTTTGAAAGGGCTTCTATTCAAATGTTTGAACCTTTTTTCCTGATTGGTCAGTCATTTTCTTTCCTTTTTATTATCTATGTATCGTTTCAAACGAGAAAACGACTCTAAATTATACTATTAACCAAATTAAGTTAATCGATTAGGTTTAGGTATCCCCTACTACAATACTCCAGACCAATTAGAGTTTTTCTTATTGCTTTTACAAAATAAGCCAATCAGAGTTGTAGTTTGATTAATAAAGTTATCCTACTTTTTTTGTTTTCTTTTTAGATGGTAGGATGTCTCATTAGTCTATAATCCAAGATATCACTGTATCAACCAATAACAAATAGATATAGGTCGAGACTTCGTGATATACTAAATATAAGATGCAGATCTTCAGTCGTTATTGTACAATAGTATAAGTAGTTGAATTTGAGCAGTTTAGTCAGATCTAGATTACCAAAATTTAATAATTATAAAAAGAATCATTTTAAAGTAATCAAGTAATTGATTAAGTTTTAAATGATTAAGTAATTGATCAAGTTTTAAGTAATCAAGTGATGTGACAATCATTTCTAAGTTAGTATTTGATAACTCATTAAAATAATTTAATAAAGAAACATATAAATAATTAACACGTCACTTGATCACTTAAAACTTTTCAAATTACTTTATTGGTGTAAAATTACTCTTATAAAAAATAAATTTTCAGTTAACTTGATTGGTTTATTTTTTCTGTACGTATTACTTATCAAATTTAACCTATGATACTATAACTCATAATGTGTTGAATATTATAATGTGACAAAATATTTTCTTAATAATATATTGGTTTTTTTAAGTGAAAAATATTATTTTAATTCTAATTTTCATAGTCAAAACCAAACATAATCTCAAGAATATGCTTCCACCAAAGATCTTCGATCGGTATATATTCCACGTGATTAATATATATTGAAAATTTCTTATTTTTTTCTTCTAAGTGTTTATTGTTTTGATGACGGTGTTAGCATTTTTTTAGTGAGACTTTCTCCAATTATTTATTTCTCTCACCCCAATCAAAGCATTTAAAAAAAAGAAGAAGAAGAGTCCAAAAAGAATTAATCGACCAAAGAAATTGAGGGTTCTATAAAAACTAACAAGAAAAGGACGTTCTTCTTGTCAAGATATTTAAACCAAGAAAATAAAAGCATGTGTGACTTTTCAATAGCGAGAAATTCATGCTAATTAAAAAATTTAATTGAGAGTATCGATTAATTTTTGTTTGATTCTTTTTTATTCAAAGAGAAAGGGTGTAAAAAAATACTCTAACAGAAAATGCCCTTAAAAAATAAAACATGATACATAAATGTAAGGGGCATATCCTAGGGTAACAAGATAAAATCTTCAAAATGGATATAGAAATCAATAGAAACATTAGCGCATTTCAGCTAGGCTGGCACCCTCTAATCACCATTGGCCAGTCTCATTAAAACCATAACTGAAAAAAAAATCCCAGTGAAAAAATCTAAAAAAAGAAAATGAGTACTAGTCAATACAAAAATTCAATAATGAAATAAAGAGCTAATACCACCTAAAGAAAACCATAAAGGAAGACAATCGTCCCACACTTTACACTCACCGGAAAATCCATGGTTAGCAAGGTCATGAACAACACTGTTATTACATCTAGGAATAAAATGGAAAAAAGATCTCTAAACTAAATAATATCCGATATAATCAAGTCGGTACCCATGCACTCATTCGGAGCAGATAGAATAGTATCAACGACTTCCTTAGCGTCGCAATAGACCATAATAGATGCACCCACAGGAAAGACCTCAAATGATAGCCAAAGTTTCGGCAGAGAAGACGTCTCTACTAGAGTTAACGAAACGGTACCCAATCTTGTCAATAGCCCCATCTGGATTAAGCACAATGAACCAAAGCCCACCTTTACTATCCTTCTAAGCAGCGTCAGACCACAAACACCACCTACGGACAGGCGGGGTCACTGAACAAGTCTCAAAAGTAACAACAGTAGAGAGCTTATTTGAAGGATTGGACCTTATGAAATCCGCTACCTGATTATTAGTAATAGAAACACCATCTTAAGGGGAGATTTGTAAGCACTTAAAACAAGCAGAATTACGGATTTTCCAAAGACGCCAAAGGCCATAAGCGAACCAAGCAAGATCATCTTTTGTGTTAATACTCTTACTTAACTGGTTAAAAATAGCTTTCCAGATATCAAAAAATTTAGCACCAATCATATTAGAAGAACAAAAATTAAGATGGCTAGCAAACCAAAATAATTGACTAAAGTCACAATAAAAGAAGACATGAATTCTAGTTTCAGGGGCTAACCCGCATATGGAGCAAGTATCGCAGATATGCATACCTCTTTTAATCAGATTAGGCTTCAAAGCTAGGAATTCTTATCTGCTCTCCAGACAAAGTCTTTAATTTTAGGGGCAACCAGCAATTTCCATATTCCCTTCCAAAATGGAGCTTCGTTGGATGAACTGCTAGACACCCCATCCCCACGTCTTCTACCGTTGCCGTTTAAGCACAAGTTGACCGCTATTTTATGCCCAGACTTAACCGAATAGAAACCATCTCTAGTGTGAAACCAAGTCAATTTATTTGGGAAGATGTTATAGGGTAGATGAATACCCATTGTAGCATCAACATCATCTTTACAAAATAAGCGGGAGATGATACTCTCATCCCAGCCACCAGCATGGTTCAAAAGACCATCAACCTTACTAAAGCCATCAAGAAGAGGAGAAAAAAATCGTGAAGAGATCCGGTAGAGGAATCCAAGGATCTTTCCAGATATCAACACTTTTTCCATCCCCCACTCGCCAGAAAATCCCATTATCCAGAACCATGCACCCTTCTAAGATACTGCGCCAACCCCAAGAAGGTCTATAACCCAATTTAGCGTTAAAAATTGATCATAAGGGAGTTAGGGTTATTAATGATTCTCCAACCCTGTTTAGGCAGCATAGCAAGATTGAAACAATGGAGGTCCCTAAAATCTCTACCACCCTTCTCCTTACTGATCGTAATCCTATTCCAAGAAGCCCAAGAAATACCAGATTTATCTAAAGAACCATTCATCCAGAGTTTATTCAGCCGGATGCAAAGATCATCAATAAGAGAAAAAGGCAGCTTGAAACAAGACATGGCATAGATAGGGATAGCATGTCCAACAACTTTAATCATAATTTCCCTCCCCGGAGTAGATAACCAATTTTCAGACTACCCTTCAATACGGCTAACGACTCTCTCTTTGATTTCGTTAAAGAAAACCCGTTTAGTTAAGCCAAAATTAGTTTCCAGCCCAAGATATTTTCCTACATTACTTCTAGTTTCCATGTTCAACACCCCTGCTAGACGCCTCTGCTCAGAAATATGGATATTTGAACTGAAAATAATGCAACTTTTCTAATAATTAACAACCTAGCCGAAAGCCGCACCATACTCCTTAAGAAGGCAATCCACCTATCTCAATTCGTCTTTTGAGGCACGACAGAAAATGAGGCTAACATCAGTAAAAAGGAGATGGGAGATAGACGGACCAGATCTCGAGGCTTTGAGCCTATGAATTAAGTCGGACCTAACAGAATTCTCCATGATAGTAAAGAAAGCTTCAGAGCCAATGATAAAGAGAAAAGGGGAAAAGGGATCCCCCTTTCTAAGGCCTCTCTCCGGGTAGAAAGTCTCTCATGTATCGCCATTTACCAGCACACTAAAAGAAACTGTGGATAAGTAAAGATAAATCCATTTACACCACTCCTCAGGAAAACCCATTTTTTACATAACAACAATTACAAAGTCACATTCAACTCTATCATAGGCTTTCGACATATCAAACTTGATCGCTGCTTCTTTCAAACCTCTTCTGCCCCAAATTCTTAAGGAGTTAAGAATTTCATGGTCAATGATAACATTATCACCGATAAATCTCCCTGGGATAAAAGTACTCTGGCACCCATTAAATAAATTACCAATGACCTAGCGAAGCTGATTAGTGAGAATCTTCTAAATAATCTTAAAAGATACATTGCAAAGACTAATAGGTCTCAAATCAGAGATAAACTGAGGGCTCTTCTTCTTCAAAATCAAAGTAATAAAGGTATGGTTAAGACCCTTCGGGAAAGAGAAATTCTTGAAAAATTGCCAACCAAAGCGTGAATATCATCTCTTAGCAGATCATAAAATTGATGGTAGAAACTTGCAGGAAACCCATATGGCCTAGGGGACTTCATGCCACCAATATCTTTAACAGCCCAATCAATCTCCCCCACCTTAATGAGACGACTTAAAAAATCTGAATCGTTCGAATTCAACCTACTAACCATAGCGTCCAGGACTGAGTGGGGAATACTAGGCCTATTAGACTTAAACAAACCCTTAAAATGGTTTAAAGCAATCCTCTTAATACACATGTGGTCTATCACCCAATACCATCCTCATCTCCTAACCTTCACCTTGGAATGAAATTTTTTTTGTATTTTTATCTCCATCCACAAGCCATTCAACTTTGCATTGGTCACTCCAATCTTTCTCTTATTCGATGATAGCCCTCTCCAGATCATACTCTAAACACATAATGGTTTTCATGTCAATATTATCACCATTCTTCTTATATAGATCACCAATTTTCTCTTCAAGCGAGTTCGCTAATCTTTTAGAATTGGCTAATGGCTCACTTTTCTCCAATTAATAAGCCTGCCTCTAACCTTAGTAATTTTCTCCATGAAAGTATCCGGGCCTCTGATGTTATTAATACATATCTTCACAGTATCTCTACACCTGTCGAAACCAGCCCATCTTTTGTCATATCTAAAAATGCGTTTCCAATTTCTGAAAAAAAAATTCGTGTCGACCAAAAGAGCAACATGATTCGAACCAAAGCTTAGGATATGAAGAGGTTTACAGTCAAGGTAAAGATCCATTCAGAGATCATTACAAAGCCCACGATCTAGTCTTTCGCTAATATGATTACCATTACTTCGATTATTGGTCCTAATAAAAGGAACACTAGTATAACCAAAATCAATGAGGTTACAATTAGAGATAAAATGATTGAAATCGTCAATAGAAGACCGCATGGAAGAAACGATTCAAACAATCTAAGCAGCCAAGACTAGAGTATCCCCCATTGATCCCAACGGGTAGACTCGTTGGTACTCTCATACACTCCAAAAAATCTCCAACTTCTATTATTATTCAAATCAGACACCACAACCTCAATAAAGAATTGAGAATATTTATTAATAATAACGCACTCATCGTTATTCCAAAACAGAACAAGTTCACCACTGAGACCTCGAGGGTCCACATTTAAGACATAGCTCATACCCATAGCTCTTCTAATCTTATTAATCTTTATCAGACCATTTTCAGTCTCAATTAACATCACCACACCTTGATAGTTCCATACTATTAGCTTAATCTAATAAGGTTTGGCCATTCTGGGCTAATTATCTCCATCCTAAATTTCAATTTTTTTTTAAAATATCAACCATCCGATCCTTTGAAAAATTTCCATCAAACTCACAGATTTATCATTTAGACCCAGTTCCGCGAGCCGGTTGCCCAAGATTTTCACATTTTTTCTGGGAAATATTTTTTTACCCTTCTTATTTATTTTGTCAATAATAGGGCCAAGGGTAAATGGGTCATTGTCAATTGGTACAGGACCTTGCAATTTAAAAGCACTACTCTCTAAATTAATTCCCTCATGAAGAATAGGAATATCTACCAGTCGTGGGCCATGGTTCACTACATTCCCAGGATCCTCCTGTACGCATACTTGTTTGGAATCAACCAAAGACTGCAGCCGTTGATTAATATCAATGGAAGAGGAGCCAACATCTTTCCTCGGGATCTCCATCCTCTCTCTCCTCTCCATTCTATTAAAACCAGGAATAAGATCACCCTATCTTTGGCAATTACCAAATCTGAAATTTCCTTAGAGTTCTCCATGTGTATCTCCTCCATTAAAGCCGATCCCAGATTTTTTCCAATAAATAAGGAAAAATCGAAGATTGTGGCAATTTCGTTTGACTACTCTCCTGTCGACGGGGAGTTTCAGAAGCTGGCGGCGAAACGTCAGGGGCGTCCCTCATCCTGGTGGCCTCCATAGCCAAAGCTTTCCTTCCATTAAATTTCTGGGTTTCACTAAATGTTCGCTTAAATTTTCCAAGGCATCTGGGTTCTGACTCCTCGTGTTACTGGAATTTATAGGATCCTCTCTGAAATTGGTTTCTGCCGAAAGATCTGACCAAAAGGGAGAATCATTTTTCCTAGAGTTCCAAGAAAATCATCCAGATCTCCCTCCTCTAAACCGACCCCCTCCTCTTTCCATTCCCCTACCAAAATCACCTCTGAGATGGCTATTTTTCTGGTCACCCATGTTTTTTTTCAACCAAAGCTTGGGAAAGCTTTGATTGAATCATCGTATTGTTCCCTAGTAATTCCTTCTTTGAACAACCTCTTTTTATCTTTATCTAAGTGAACAATGCGTCCACAATAGCGACAGAACAGTGGGATTCTTTCATATTTGAACAAACACCACGATTTATTGCCATCAAAAGTAATAAAAGAACCACGCAGGAAAGGTTTAGAAATATTTAAATTTACCTTAACGCAAATATATCGTTTCAATTCAAATCCCTCCTTTGTGTAACTATCATCTGTTTTTCTGACCTCTCCAAATTTCCTCCTCAGCAGCGTCCCAACTTTGTTGTTCCTGCATTCCAAAGGGAGTTGAACCCAGAAATTTTCCCAAAGAAACGCATCGGAGTCGAAGCGGAGCCCTGGTAACCATCCTTTGACGACAAGAACTTGCTCATCGAAAAGCCACACACCGTTGAATAAAACAAACATAATGTCTTCATGTCTATAAAAATTTGGAAGCAATCATTTTCCACTTCCACGAATCTGCCGTTATCACCAACATCCCACGCCTTTGAAGGAGCTCTTTGGAGCCCCAACATATTATACTTATTGGTAGAGAAGAGCCTACCAAGTATGCTCAGATTACATTCTTCGATATCGATATAGGCAGCCTCGCGCGGAATAACAATCTCATCCGTCTCTCTCTGTAAGGGACTATTTGTCTATCTTAACCATTAAGTCTTGACCAATTTCATCAATATTTTCCGTGGTGGGATTCGATCTCTCCATCCTGCATACCCTTGAAGGAGCAAGATGAAGCAACATGAACAAAGAAACCACCCTAAAAGAGTGAAAACTAGCAACAACTCTCTAAGAGAGACAACTCTTTATTGATTAATTTTTGTTTAATTCCAATTGCAGATGCTTGGATATTGAAAAATCCACAAACTTATCACTGTGCATTAAATTAGAGTAATTTAATAGGTACTATATAGCACGTTACATAACCATCCCTATAGACCGATCTTTAGTGATGGTCTTCTAACAGTTGTGAAAACCGTCATAATAGCTTTTGTGAAGAAAGATCCTGCCATTAAGCTTAACAGGTCCTCTCGCCACTGTTTTAAAACCGTCACAGCTTTTGTGAAGAAAGATCCCTCATTGTTCTAATACCGTTGCAATAGCTTTTGCGACGGTTAAGAACCTTCGTAAATCTTTTAAATATCATTAAACGGATAAAACTTAACCAGTGTAAAATATTTATTATATTAATTAATTGGATCCCAAGTTTAATGGTTGGGTAAAACGTACGGAAATAGACTTTTTCTAAAAGATATAAGAAGCAATTGAATTATTTTTAAACCTGCTTGTTGATATAAATTTATAATTATGGGTTGCATGCAGCAGGACCAGTATGTAGAGTTATCGTTTAACAATTTTAATACCAATCAGCTAATTAGGCCATGGAGAAGAAACTTGATTAAGATAATTAGTGATTAGGGACATTTTTGTCCGTAAATGATTTTTGGTGTACTTATTATGGCCAAGTGAGGGCACATAATGCATTAGCCATTAGACTACATTATATCCATTTTCCTTCATCTATGTTTTTGAAATTGAATCTGACTTGGCTCCCATCTCTTGCTCTCTCTATTATGTTTTACTTCTACAAGATAAGTGTGGCCGTATTGTCTAAACTATAAGCATCACTTTTTTTGGGACATTAAAGTGTCTAAATAACCCTTTTTAGGTGCTCGTATGAATGGTGAGTACCACGATCATTTATGATTTTATTCTCTCACTTTATTATATGTAACAATTTAAATTATTACATGTAACAGAGGGACAAAACTGAAAAATATTTTTTTTTAAGTTAATGGCCTAGAAACCAAAATTGCACAAATAAAATTTGGGAAAAGAAAACATTCATGCGGAAGAAAACTTTCCACCCACGCGTACTACTTGCACTAAATTTTAATAGTTTATACAATATATACACCTTTCACCAGGCTTTTGAGTTTGTAGCTAGGCAGCTACTCTCTAGCTTCCAGCTATTCTTCATTCTCTTATGGGACTTGAAACCGAGTAAATGCAGCATTGTGTTGAGTTAGAGTCTTTACTTTAAGGTATGTGACTTAGGCGGGGAACCTCAGTTAAACAAACTAATAAGATAATCAGTCATCTAATCTTAGGCTTCGTTACCTGACTTATCAGCCAGCAAGTAAACTAGCTTAACCCCCTGAAATCTAAGTAAGGAGTTGGCAGCATTTCGAGCTAGGAGTTGAAACCAAGACTGCTATTCCAGACTTAGAGATAGTAGTTCCCAAGTATGATATGAAATAGGAAGGAATAGAGTAAAGGCCTTGTCCTACTCTAATACAAGTAAGTAGCTAACGCTACCTTAATCCCCTGAAGTAAGGATTTGGAAGCTCAGGAGCAAGAGTAACTGTAGTATATACCTGTGTGTTTTTTGTACTATATTTTATATATACATTATATATTATATAAACTTTTTGGACAAAAATTCAAATTTTCATTGCGCCTACGTGGAGAACGGATTTTGGCGCCGAATTTTCATTTTTTTGAGAATTATGGTGACTATTTTGAGTTTTTTTGCCATTTTATATTTTTATTTTTAAAAATGACTTATTCTTGATGTTGACCCGAAAATAAAGTATGAAATCTTGGGCCTTTATATTAGAGGCCATGAATCTCTTGGATCTTCTTTATGGTTTCACAATCATAATTTAGTCCAATACTTTCAAGTAACAGAAATCGGGCTGTAATCAGAAACAAGTCACTTTCAAGAAGAAACATAAAAAATGACCAACTCTCAAACTATCATAAAAAATAGTCGAGAGAAAAAAAGTATCATCTATAAGATTAAAAAATGCGCAATAACATTTATAACTCTCATTTCATTTAACACGCTCAACTGCTTATTAAACACACAAAAATTGTTCCTCTTCTTCAAAATTTCAAACCCCGCCCATTCTTTCCTTCTTTCCCAAAAAATCGCACATCGACCATGAAAATTCCTCCTTAAACTCGTTTCTCTACTCAGAAATAGTAGAAAAGGTCCGTAGCAAATTTACTTCTACAACTTTCTGTAAAACCAAAATCTACTGTTTGTAAACTAACCATAGATTTTATTGTATGGAGAAAACCAAAACCCCCGCATTTACGATTTCTCTATTTTTTTTTCACAAAGATCGATCATCAGAATATCAGGTATAATCCAAAATTACTAGCATTTTTTAGGATACAAACACGTAGGGTTTTCGATTTTGTCTATTTTTGCGGAGAACAAGCAAATATGAAGACTCAAAAGAACACAGAGAAACGGAGATGTATTTTTAATAGATTCTTTAATAAGTTTACTATTAAATTAGCAAAAACATTATGCATGCAAGATTTTATACTTTTGTTTATTTTTTTGATAGATTTTGTTTGTTGTTTACTGTTTATTGATTTTTTATTTAGTTAACTGATTTCGTTTAGTTTAAGTAATGAACATACAACTTTCTATAAAACTGATTTTGTTTATAATCAGTATTGTAAACTAATTTTATATTAAATAATGAACAGGTTTTGTTTAAACTTTACTGTTTGCATATTTTGTTTAGTTTACTGTTTATAATCATGATTATGCTTAGTTTTTTGTTTTTATTTACTGATTTTAAAACATTAAAGACAGAGGTTGAACATACTTGAGATATTTTTATTATTTTTATTGTAAGTTTACTGTCAATATAACATAAAATATTTATGAGAATTATTAATGTTTTATACATACTAGATTCTTATTTACTATTGTTATTTAAATAAGGGAAAATGACTCTTAAAGCCAAAAAAATACAGCAATAGTAAAAACTGAAAAAATCTCCAAGAACACCTGCTAATGACTTGGAGGAGAAGGTTGCTTCTAACAGTAATGCATTGATGAAGGCTGCGGTAAAGGTATATATATATATAAAGTCTATATATAAATTTGTTTAATATGTTATTCAACTTATTAATTTTAATATTTTATGCAGGCAAAACCAAAAAGAAAAGTCAAAGACTAAATAATATGGTTTCTAGTTCTGAAAAAACTAAATGCAGTACTAAGAGCTACAAAAAGTCAGTCATTCCATCAACATCTATTGTAAAGATTGTCAAGAAGTTTCAGACATTTGTTGATGAAGATAAGATAATATTGTACCATTACTCTTGTTTATATATTGTATAATATATA
>QANY01000733.1:214782-458805 GCA_003255025.1 Datisca glomerata
ATATATATATATATATATATATATATATATATTATATAAACTTTCAATAATCTGCTTATTTGCAATCTCAGTTATTGAATGTGTGCTATTTATTTATTGTATACAATATTGACAGGAGAACCCTTTATTGCCCCAAAAGTAATATTGGAAGCTAGCTAAAAAAAGTTTTGCAGTAGTCTAAGATTGATATCATCCCTACTCTTGAAAGAAACTCTAGGATCTTAACTCGAAGAGTTTAAGGAATCGTGTTTGGGACATATGCTAGAAATTAAGGTTTCCAAATTCATTGGTAATTATGCTTACACATTATTCGTAGAATGTGTAAGCACGAAGTAACGACGAATTATGCTTCAACTTTAACGAGAAATTGGAAAAATTTGGTCTTAAAGAATTTGCTGTAATAACCAGACTAAATTATGATCTATACCATTTGATTAGAAGAGAAAAGCTACCCAGTGGGTCCTTGTTGTCTTCTAGCTTTAAAGGTGATAAATCAATCACACCCGAGGATTTAAGGGTAACTTATAAGGCAATGCAGAGGGTGGAAGGTGAGAAAAAGTTAAAATTGGCAAAACTTTATTGTTTGGAGAATCTTATTTTAGGAAAATAAGATGGAACTAACATTGATCTAGATCATGTAAAGATGCTAGAAAATGATTAGTTTTTTGAAAAGTACTTGTGGGATAGGTTATCATATGAAATAACATTGGACTACTTAGGTAGATTTCAGAGAAAACTAGATTCAAAGGATAGTGGCTTTGGCGGCTTTCAATTGGCATTTATGATTTGGGGTATGAAACAATCCCAACAATATCTACTAGTAAATATGCAAAGAAATTGAAAAGTTAACTACCAAGAATCTGTAACTGGGAGTCAACAATGCAGCCAGATTGGAAAATGTTGTTTTTGAATGCAACAATGAAGGTAAATATGTTATAAGACTTCAATAATATGTGTGTGTGTGTGTGTGTGAAATGTATATTAAAAATATACTACTCTATTTTGTAGCTACTAATTATTCCAATTGAGGTTTCACCGGATGAGATGCAAAGACCATACATGCATCAGTTTTTAAAGTTGAACAGAGGTAAGAGTGTGATGAAACCTAATAACGAGTTTGACATGGAAAAGAGATCGTGGATGGATGACAGTGAAACAAGCAACAAACTTCAAGATTGGACACAATTTGTTTAAAAATTTGATGAAATCCACAACATGGTCATATCTTTATGCAAAGATGTGGTTGAGTGAAAAAATAGCAAAGTGATGAGGTAATACAACACCTTAAATTCAAAATATATGTTTATTTTATAACTTGATTACTAAATTGGTTGATTACTAATATCACAAGGAGAACAACCAAGAGGAAGAAGATAAAGATGTTGGTGATAATGAATTAGGAGAAGATGAATCTGATGATAGTGATGCAAATGATGAAGATGATGCTGGAGATGGAGACAATGATGAAAAGGATGCTAGAAAATGAAGATGGAGATAATTAGAAAGGGGATGAAGACAGTGATGAATCTGATGGAAAAGATGATGAAGTTTCAGAATAAGATGGAGATGATGAAACAGATAAGCTAGAAGAAGATCAAAGGACTGATAATGATGTTGCAACTAAAAAATAAAAGTAACATAAACAAAACTTCATTAAATATATATTGTATATATTGTATTCGCTAGATGTTAAATATATTTTATTGTACACATGATAGTAATATATTGCTGGATAATGATAATTAAATATACTTTATTGGATGCATGATAGTGATGATTTACTAGATAATGTTGTATATATTTTATTGTGTGAATGATAGTGATGATTTCAAAAAGTAGAAAATGTTATATATATGAGTTTATTTGCTGGATAATTGTCATCATTATCGTTAATTGTTGTATATTTGATAAATTAGGACTAGTTTTGTGAATAAATTATGTATATTTTGTTGGGGGTTTTCCCCTCAAATCATGTGTATTGACATTTTGGTATGAAATTTAAAGAGAATTACATTTTTCTTATAATTATTCTTTTAAATTATTATTGAATAATTGATATAAATATCTGAAAATTTTATTTTCATTAACGAGACTATGATCTTGTATTAGTACGAGATGATTAAGATCATAGACTATGATCTGGTATTAGTATGAAATTTTTAATGAATGGTTGCTAGTACGGTTCACTAAGCATTATGAATGATTGTGATCTAGATCTGGATCATTGATGTGGATAGATATCTCAGTGAATGTACTTTATATAATAAGATTATATATGACAAGATCAATGCGAATTAATATATTTATTAACGTGTCATTTATCATAAAAATTTAATACACATCCATTTGATGATCATATATAGATCAGTGTGGATCCTGAGTAGTCATGAAATCATATGCATGTCTACTCAATTTTTTGATAAACTTGTTAAGGTTTGTTTGTTAATCAGGCTAATCACTTTAATTTTGGAGATTTACTGATGTGGATGGCTGGGGACATGATCTTACAAGATTTGGAATCTAAGCTTTACTAATGGATCGTATATTGGTTTCATTAAGTGTTAATTCAGGAACTGAATGGTTATTGAGTTCAAAGTTATAAGAAGGTTATAAATTAGTCATTCACTAGTGGATTAATGGTACTTAAGGATCAAGAGGTAATTAGAATGGTAAAACAGTAATTTTGACCAGTTCTAATTTACGAACCAATAATTGGATGACAGAACTACATGAAATGATTATGTCAGTGAACTATATGAGAATACTGTGTAAATACATTCTATAATCTCTAAGAGTGTAATTCCATATTTATAGTGGAGTAATAATGAAATCAATAAATAAGATTATTTAATTAAAGAGTTTAATAAATAATCTGACTTATTAGAACTTAGGATTATAGGATCATGGTCTTCAAGTAGCCTCTAACTACATTGTATAGGGTGTGAGTATTTCAGGATATGAGAAAATGAATGACTTGCAAAAAGATTTTTTGTTCTAGGGCAAGTACATAATTATGAGATAATTATGTGTGATTAATTAATTAATTAAATTATTTATATATTTAAATATAATTTTTGAAAATTATATATATATATAATTAATTTTTTATTATTATCGATAAAGAAATATTTAATTCACAATAATTGTTATTTGTGAAATAACAGATAAGTTAGTTGATAGAAATAATCAGATATGTTTATTTTGAATTAACTGATATCTAAATTATTATCTGATTAAAGTAAATATTTAATCCACAATAATTATCATGCGTCAATCACTGATAGGGTATAAGAAATTGACATTGACTACGGTGGTACCACGGGGCACTACAGTAGTAAGTGTGCAACACTATAGAGCCACATGACACTGTAGTGGTGCCGTGAGGCACTGTGCTGGCTCACGGTACAATGCAATGCCATATGGCACTGCAGTTGTGCGCAATTGCAATGGGCCCCACTACAATTGATAATTTTATAATTAAATATTATTTCAGTTTATCCCTAAAAATCTGATACCCTATTATCTAGAAAATATATACAAATATTATTCTAATGACCTAGGTTGTTGAAAGAAGAGGAGAGAATCAGTTGATCAGATCATTAGTTCGTCGATCAAGAGTTGAATTAAAAACATAATCAGTGTCAGAGAAATTTTCTTATGTGATTAAACGTTAATCAAATCTCTAAAAGAATAATCATCACGTTCTTTTGGAGAATCGTCTCACTAAAGTCTTTCTCAGTAAATCTCTAGATCTCATCTGCTGAGAACATCTAGAGACAAATCTTGGTGAGGATCTCGAAATCTACTGATCGTTGGAATGATTTTGTGCCAATGGAGGATCGATCGGTTTTTGCAAGGACACATGATATAGACTACAAGAGATATATGATTCCTAACCATGTATGTTGTAGATTTAACTTATAAATATACAATGGATCCTCACTGATTGTAAAAGAGTTTTCAATAAAAGTATTTATTTGGTTATCGTGGCGTTGCGCAAGTTTTGTTTTATTAAAATACTCAATTTTTATTAAAAATTTATTTTTTCTAAAAGGCCACGCCCCCGCCGCGACGACCAGAATGTGGTATCATAGCGGTCTTTATATATTTATATGTTAAATATTGTGCGGGTTTTCTTATATCATTCATATGATATGAGATATGTATGATGATGAATGGTTATATTTTTTGAATGTATGAAAATTATAGTTCGTTAATTGTATTAGGATTATTGATGCATAAAAATTTTTGTAATTTTATTTTGAATATTATTGTAATTATTCTGAAAGCAAGAAGACGAAGAACGCAGGAGACGAACGCTAAAAAGTACTGTTCACGTGAAAATATTGTTCATCCGTGAAAACACTGTTCCGACAGAGGTGAACAGTGTCGGTGGTCTTGTACCGGCGGTGAACAGTGGTTGTCTGGCACGGTAGGCGGCTGCTGACGGTGAGACAGGCAACGATGGTGATGGGCGGCGATCGAAGAGTCCTATCATCGATGACAACTGTTGTTCATTTTAGGAAAGTTTCTATCAGACCATGCAACCAATCTCTATCACTTAAGTGTTTCATTAA
This sequence comes from Datisca glomerata, assembly GCA_003255025.1. Taxonomy (NCBI): domain Eukaryota; kingdom Viridiplantae; phylum Streptophyta; class Magnoliopsida; order Cucurbitales; family Datiscaceae; genus Datisca; species Datisca glomerata. The sequence goes on from QANY01000733.1 coordinate 219,360, forward strand.
AACTCAAACTCTTTTAATTATCCATTTAAATTTTAAAATTAATTATTAATTTTTTATTTTATGAAAATTAAAAATTAATAGATTGATTGGATTTGACCCAAGTTTGACGAGATCAAATAAAGTGATTATTTGACTAAGTCAAAGTTAACTATATTAAAAGATATAAATATAGAAATTATTTTAATTAAGAAAAATAGTTTTTCTAATTAAAAAGGGTTTTGTTCAAAACTTGAAGATTATGAAGATGGAGATCACGAGCAGAATGTAATATTTTAAAAATATATAGTATTGAAGTTCGCTTTGTAATTATATATCTTTATTTCAAAGGTTGTAATTTAGAAATACTCAATAGTCACTCGGTCCATTATTATTTTATTTAATTGTTATATAATTATTTAATTATTATGTTTGATAACATGTTCATGCATTAGTCGATCGCATATCATATATGAAAATCGCATAGTTTTATTTAATCATGCATCTCATCTGTAAAAACATGATTTGTTAGGATTGTCCTAATATTGTTTATACGTATTATTTTATAAAATCAATTGCATGTAAACTGCTAGATTTTAACTAGGTAAAACTTGGTAATCACACTACACTAAAGGGTATAGTAATCTTTAGGTTAACTAACTTTAGTAAAATGGTTTAATTAAAGTTTGATGAATATAATTATTTAGTTAATTTAATTTCACATGATTATGACTTAGGCGCTTCAGAAATTTAATTAAACTTATACCAATGAGATTGGATTAACTGATAATTAAATATTCATAGGATTATTATTTTAACTAGTAATTAATTTAGAATTAATTGATTAGTTAAAATAGAAACACATTATCCTGAAATAGTGAGTTGGAGAAGGTTGACAATGCAATATAACATATGGTCTTTATCATTAGTACAAATCATAAATCGTGAGGTGTAGTGAGGGCCTCGAGACGGCTTTATTTTCATCCCTCTAAGGAAGGTTTCGAGACGTATCAATACCATGGTTGGACTTTTTAAGAAGAAATGAGGAAGTGATGTAGTTGAGTTTTGACCTACCATAAGGCGACATATTCTAAATAAAGTCATGAAATCTAAAATGATGGGTTACACTTAGAAAGTCACAATTAAGCTTTCATGTGGATAGTTGTGACTTGACCGAACAAGCGATACCTTATAGTTAAAAGTGAAAATATGAGTATTTTAAGTTTTCATTAATAAGGATGAGAATGTCTCATGAGACAGTCTGGGGTTAATCGGACCGGCCCTAAGGCGGCACATTAATCGTAGGGTTGTTTTATCTTGATTAGTAAATGCTAAATTTATGTCTTTATTATGATTGCATTCATGCATGACGTTTACTTTTTGAATTCTAGATATTTATCGATTATATTGAATCATGTATGTTTTAAATTTTAGTTATCAATATTATGTCTACCATGAGCATCCTTGTTATTACTTTACTCACTTTTGAGATATTGAATGATGATAATTTCGTGAAAACCATAAGTTCATTCTTACTGAGGAGCCCGCTGCTAACGACCCTAAGAATGTTAGGGACAAATATGATGTTTGGATCATATCAAACAACAAAGCGAAGTGCTATATCCTTCTAAGCATGAATGATGTTCTGAAAACCAAGCATGAAAGCATGAAGAGTGTCTATGAGATTATGGAATCTTTACAGGCAATGTTTGGGCAGCACTCCAATCAAAGTCATCATGAGGCCACTAGGAACTATATGACAACTAAGATGAAGAAGTGTACTTCTGTTTGAGAACATGTTTTGAACATGATCAACAGAATGCACAAGGCAGAAGTACATGGGGCAACCATTGATGAGCGGGCTCAAGTTAGCATCATACTAGAGTAGCTCACACCAATTTTTTCTGCGTTCACTACCAACTATGTTTTGAACAAGTTACAATTCAACATGACCCAATTATTAAATGAACTGTAAACTTTTGAGTCACTCAACCTTAGAATGACCAAAGAGAGAGAGGTAAATGTTGTCGAGCAAAGCCTTCTTCCAATATTGTTAAGAACAGTAAAAGGAAGAAGAACAATGGTAAGGACAAGAGTAAGAACAAAAGAGTAAAGAAAGTCAAGACATCGTCGAAAGCCAAGAAGAACAAGAAAGAGAACAAGCTTAAAGGAAAGTGTTTCCACTGTGGGGTTAAAGGTCATTGGAAGAGAAACTAAAAACAAGTATCTCTTTGAGTAGAAAAAGAAAGATAAATATGATTTACTTGTACTTGAAACTTGTTTAGTGGAATCTGATTTATCATCCTCGATACTTGATTCAGGAGTCACTAATCATGTATGTTCTTCTTTGCATATGCTTGATTCGTCAAGGGAGCCGGCTGATGGCATGGTCATTTTGAGAGTTGGCAGTGGTGCGCTCGTGTTAACTAAAGCATTAGGGACAGTCTGTTTACTTTTGGATATAATTACTTAGTTTTGAATGATGTTTATTATATTCCTGGTTTTTCGAAGAATTTGATTTCTCTTTCATTTTTGCAATAACAGTTATTCGATGGTTCTTTCATTAATAAAGAGTTTATTATTTCTAAGAAAGGATTTGATGTCTGTCATTCTAAATTATAAACGAATTGTATATGCTTAAACTGACTGAACACGCGTTAAATAACTCTGAATTATTTAACATAGCAAAACCTAAAAATAACCAATGACAAAGAGTTTTTCATGATGATAACACATATTTATGGCATCTTAGGGTGGCACATATTAATCTAGATAGGTTAAACAGACTAATAAAACGTGGTGCTTTGAGAGAGCAAAAGTTGGAACTTTTCCTGTTTGTGAATCATGTCTAGAGGGTGACCAAGAGGCCTTTCACAGGAAAGGGCCAAAGAACCAAGGAACCACTTGTGTTAGTACATAATAATATCTGTGGACCGATCAATGTACAAGCTAGAGGTGGGTATGATTATTTTGTCACTTTTATTGATGATTACTCAAGATATGGCTATAGTTACCTAATGCATAGAAAGTTTGAAAATTTTGGAAAGTTTAAAGACTTCAAGGCTAAAGTGAAAAGAAATTAGGTAAATCATTGAAAACTCTTCGATTCGATCGAGGTGGTGAATACGTAGATTTAAAATTCAAGGATTATTTGTTGGAGTGTGGAATCCTATCCAAACTCACAGCACCTGAAACACCACAGCAAAATGGTGTTGCAGAGAGAAGAAATCGAACATTATTGGGTATGGCTAGGTCGATGTTCAGCTAATCCTCATCGTCACTTACATTTTGGGGATATGCACTACACACGACAACTTAATTTTGAATGTAGTGCCCTCTAAGTATATAAGCTACTCATCATCGTCCGTATATGGGGGTGTCTAGCTCACGTTTTTAGACCCAAGACAAAAAATTTAGACTCAAGGTCTGAGGTACGCATATTCGTTGGCTAGTCTCTAGAGACTATATATGGGTACTTTTATAGTCACAATGATCAAAACGTGTTTGTTTCGACAAATGCAACCTTTCTTGAGTATGATTATATGCAAAACTACAAACCTCGTACCAAAGTAGTTCTCGAGGAATTAGCGACTGGTGAGATCAAACCACCTTCAATTTTTACTGATAAACGACAAACCAGAGAAACCACAGTTCCTGCAAAGGAAACCCTGGTGCAACGTCGTAGTGGGAGGGTTATGAGACAACCAGTTCGCTTTGAATTAGAGGCACATGTCCGAGTGTCAGACACTAATAAGGACGATCCATTATCTTATGAATAAGTAATGGATGAACCTAAAAATGAGAAATGTTAATATGCCATTAGCCAGGAAATGGAATCTATATATTCCAATTCCGTCTTAGAACTTGTAGATCCACCTGAAGATGCCAGACCCATTAGATGTGATTGGATCTTCAAGAATAAAAGAGGATCAGATGGGAAAGTAGAGACTTTCAAGGTACAGTTAGTAGCCAAGGGCTATACACAAAGGCAATGAATCGATTATGAAGAGACATTCTCCCACGTGGCCATGCTAAAATCTATTCACATCCTTTTGTCCATAGCCGCTAGTTTTGACTATAAGATGTGGAAAATGGACGTCAAGACAGTATTTCTGAATGGATCTCTTGAAGAAAGTATCTATAGGATGCAGCTAGAAGGGTACGTCAAAAGGGGCAAAATTAAGTTTTTGGCACTTTCTCAGGCATCTTATATTGATAAGGTGGTGGAGAGATTCTCTATGGAGAATTCTAAGAAAGGTGAACAACTGACCAGACATGGAATCGTCCTCTCAAATGAACAATGTCCTAAGACACCTCAAGAGGAAATGGATATGAGAAAGATTCTCTATGCTTCAGTTGTTGGAAGTCTCATGTATGCCATGTTGTGTACGAGACTGGATATATGTTATACAGGGAATTGTCAGTTGTTATCAATCGAATCCAGGTTTGGAACATTAGATTGCAGTAAAACACATTCTCAAGTTTCTTAGGAGAACGAGAAACTATATGCTTGTTTATCTAGGTGGAGACCTGAACCCCACTCGAAATACTGATTCTGATTTTCAATCAGATAGAGACAATCGAAAGTCGACAGCAGGATCGGTATTCACCCTAGGTCGAGGAGCTGTAGTTTGGAGAAGAATTGAACAATTCAGCATTGCAGATTCCACTATGTAATCCAAATATATAGCGGCTTGTGAAGATATGAAAAAGGCGATATCGCTTAGAAAGTTCTATTATGATCTGGAAGTAGTTCCAGATATGGGCAAGCCACTGATCCTATACTGTGATAATAGTGGCGGTAGCAAATTCCAAAGAACCGAGGCGTCACAAAAGGGCAAGCGCATAGAAAGAAAATATCATCTTGTAAGACAGATCGTGCATCGAAGGGATGTGACTATTATGAAGATAGCATCGGAACAGAACATGGCTGATCCTTTTACAAAGACACTTCCTGTGAAGTCATTTGAGGGTGACGTGAGTAAAATATGATTAAGAGATATGCCACATTTTCTTTCGGGCAAGTGAGATTGTTGGGGGTTATCTCCTTAAAACATGTGTATTGACATTTTGAAATCAAATTTAAAGAGACTTACATTTTTCTTATATTTATTCTTTTAAATTATTATTGAATATTTTATATAAATATCTGAAAATTTCATAATCATTGATGAGATTATGATCTTGTATTAGTACGAGAGGACTAAGATCATAGATAATGAATAAAATATGTTAGTAACGTATTAAAGTATGAAATCTTTAATGAATGGTTGCTAGTATGGTTCACTAAGTATTATGAATGCGTGTGTTCTAGATCCAGATCATTGATGTGGATAGATACCTTAGTGAATGTACTTTATATAATAATATTATATATGACAGGACCAATGTGAATTAATATCTTTATTAACGTGACGTTTATCATAAAGATTTAATACACATCAATTCAATGATCATATGTAGATCAGTCTGAATCCTGAGTAGTCATGAACTCCTATGCATGTCTACTGGATCTTTTGATTCAATCATTAAAGTATGTTTGTTAATCAGGCTAGTGACTTTTATTTTTGAGATTCAATAATGTGGATGGCTGGGGACATGATCTTAGAAGATTTGGAATCTAAGATTTCCTAACGGATCGTATATTGGTTCTCTTAAGTGTTAATTCTAAAACTGAATGGTTATTGAGATCAAATTTATAATAAGATTATAAATTAGTCATTCACTAGATTAATGGTACATAAGGATCAAGAGGTAATTAGTAAAAAGTTAATTGCAAGGACACTTGATATAGATTACAATGGTGCCGTGAGGCACGGTCCCGTGAGGCACTGTACTGGCTCACGGCGCACTGAAGTGCCATGTGGCACTACAAGAGGTATCTGATTCCTAACCTTGTATGTTGTAGATTTAACTTATAAACATATAATGGATCCTGACTGATTGAAAAAAGATTTTCAAAATTTTTTTTTATTTGGTTATCGTAGTGTTGCACAAGTTTTGTTTTATTTAAAGATTCGATTTTTATTAAAAAAAATTATTTTTTTAAAAGGCCATGCACGCGCCGCGACGACCAGCAAATGGTATTAGAGCGGTTTTTGTATATTTATATGTTTAATGTTGTGTTGGGTTTTTTGCATTATTCATATAATATGAGATATGTATGACGATAGATGGTTATGTTTTTTTGAATGTATGAAGAATAATTGATTGTTAATTGTATGGTGATTATTGGGTTAGGCTTTGTTTTAATTTCTTCTAGATCTTGTGTAAGCCGAATTGAGGCGTAGGAATTTATGTAATTTTATTTTGAATATTATTGTAATTCAAATGCGAGAAGGCGAAGAACGCACAAGACGAACGGTAGGATTTTACTCTTCACGTGAAAACATTGTTCATCCACGAAAACACTGTTCATCCACAAAAACAGTATTCGCGTCAGAAATTTAATGTTCCGGCGGAGTTGAACAATGCCGGTGGTGAACAGTGACTTTCTCGTACGGCAGGCAGCTGCCGGGGGTGAGACGGGCTACGGTGGTGAAGGGCGGCAATCAGAGAGTCCTATCGTCAGTGACAAATGCTGTCACGTTTTAGGAAACTCCTCCCAATCAAATTTATTCACCACTTTTCAATTGAAAGTCCTCCCAACCACCCAGATTGTCATAGCTCTAAGTATTTTCCAAGAACATTCAAATAGTATGAGTAAAAAGGGGTACTAGGGAAAACTTTTTATAAGATTGTGAAATTTTCATGGATGATAAAAAAAAATGGTTATTTAGGCTCAACAGGGATGACTAAGAAAACAATTATGCACATGTTGGCTTAAAAAGCTCAAACGGTCCAAAGATTGCCTAAATCATGTCCTAAGTAAAGTGTAGCCTAGAATTTTGTAGTGAGCAACAATCAAACTGAATCTAGAAATCATGTGAGGTCATAATTATTCCTTAAGCCACATAAACCTTCTCTAAGTAAAAAGATAATCAAACGCTCAAGGCTAGGTGCTCAATATGTCAAGATTCTCTAGTAAAATGCAAATCAATACTTGGTTCAAACACACACTGATACACAAATTCAACATTTTTTTCCCAAAGCTAACAATAATTCAAAACTAATCTCATCATAGGTGTTAGTGATGTCTACAACGGAACGCCAAAAAAAAAATTAATTAAAGCCACCACCCCCAAACTAAAGACGTTCATTGTCCTCAATAAAAAGAAAATAAGTAAAAGGGTTAAGTATATAGGACTTCCATGAATAATGATGAGCTACCATCCTCGTCATTCTCTGCATTGTTCATGTCACCTCCTACTAAGAGGAAAGTGGTGCATGAGCAAAATTTGTTCATAATTTTTTTAATACAAAAACTAAAACAAAATTAAAAAGAAAATAAGCAAAAGAAATAATAAAAAAACTAAAAAATGAAATAAAAGAAAAAAAATCGGGTTCCCTCCTGGTAGCGCTTTCTTTAAGGTCTTCAGCCAGACATAATGATCATCAAGACTTCACCCGTTATCCACTGACTTTAGAATCCCCTTTGATTCAGAAATTGACCAGTCTAAGACCATTTCTTGCTCTCTCAAAACCCTCAGTAGTTTGTCTTCTTGTTCACCATTTAACGAAGTAGAGATAATGACAAGCAGAGCGGATGCTTCTCCCATAAAGGTGTACCGAAGGTGGAGGTCTAACGCCGATAATTTTTCAATAAATGGTATGCGTCTAGGTTTACCTTCTTTAAATTTTGCACTCTCCATCCACAAACAACTATTCATATCATTTGGGTATTTGTTTGTTTTGAAGACATTAAAAATTACCTGATTATCTTGCACTCTCAGAATAAGTTCTCCTTTTTGCACATTAATCAGAGTTCTTCCCGTACCTAAAAAAGGTCTGCGAAGAATAATTGGAATTTCTTGGTTTTCCTCCATGTCAAGAACAATAAAATAAGTTGGGAAGATTAATTTATCCACTTTTACCAAAACATCCTCAATAATCCCCAATGGATATCTGATAGACCGATTAGCTAACTGTAAATATATCGTCGTGGGCTTAGCTTCTCCAAGACCTAGCTTCTTAAAAACTGAATACGGTATCAAATTGATACTAGCCCCAAGATCACATAAAGCCTTTTCAAAATATGAATTCCCAATGGTGCAAGGAATAGTAAAACTCTCAGGATCTTTTAACTTTGGAGGAAATTTATTCTGTAAGATAGCACTACACTCCTCAGTATGTGTAACTGTCTCATAATCCTCTAGATTTCTCTTGTTTGAGAGAATATCCTTCATGAATTTAACATAACTGTCTCATAATTCAGCAAAAGGAATTTTTTTTATGTAGTTTTCTAAACACATCAAGGAACTTAGAAAAATGCTTGTTCAATTTCTACTTTTGGAATTGCTGAGGGTATAGAGTATGTGGAACATATGGTGGAGGATTATCAGGAAAAAGCATTGACTTAGGATTGCCTTTCTTCTTTTCTGAACTCTTAGCAAGATCATCACCCATTGTCTCGGCTTCTGCTTCAATTAGCTCAGAATTTTCAACAGTGGCTTTCTGAAATTCTGCTACTCCTTGCCACTACGAAGAGTAATGGCATTTACTTGTTCTTTTGGATTCCTCTCGGTGTTGCTCGGTAGAGAACCTTGTGGTCTCTGAGTTAGTATTTCTAACAGTTGACCTATTTGAAGCTCAAAATTCTAGATAGATGCAGCTTCACTCTGAATACTGGTTTTTTGCCTCTAAATACTTGTTTCTTGCCTCTGAAGTGTAGCATCTGTTCTTGTCATAAATTGAGAAATATTAACTTTGAGCTGGCCAATAGCATCTTCTAGAGAAATTTTAGGTCACTGAGGTTGAGTAGCAACTGGTGGATTCATCATATTCTAATTATTCTTCCAAGACAAATTAGGGTGATTTCGCCACCATTGGTTGTAAGTGTTGGAGAATGAGTTATTCTGCCTACTGTAATTCTCAATAAAATTAACATGTTTTAACTGAGAAGAAGCAAAGGGATTACTGGCTTGACATTCAATACTAAGATGAGGTCCATTGCACAAATTACAAACTTCCGGTGAAGCATGAACTACACTAGCATTGGTATGAAAGGGCTAAGCTCCTTTGAAAGTGTAGCTACTTGAGTTGTGAGGGTAGTAAGTGCATCTACTTCATGAACTCCATGAGTCTTACTTCGTACATTATGCTCGGTTGGCCATTGATAAGTATTAGCAACCATTTCTTCTAGCAAGGCATAAGCATCCTCATGTGTTTTACCCATCAAAGCACATTCTGCTGCTATATCCACTAGCGTTCTTGTTGAATTCCCCAAGCCATTATAAAAAATTTGAACTTGCAGCCATCCAGGTAGTCCATGATGTGGGCATCCTCTCAACATCTCTTCAAACCTCTCACATGTTTCATAAAGAGACTTCATATCTTGTTGGGCAAATGTGGTGATCTGATTCCTCATTTTGGTTATTTTAGCTGGTGGAAAGAACTTTACTAAAAATTTCTCAGAGAGACCATTCCAAGTTATGATTGATCCAGCTTGCAGATAGTTCACCCAAATCTTATCCTTATCCCAAAGTGAGAATGGAAATAATCTCAGCCTGATTGCCTCAAATGAGACATTATTGTGCTTGAATGTCTCACAAATTTTGAGGAAAGTGGCTATGTGAACATTTGGATCGACATTAGAAAGACCACTAAACTAATTTACTTGCACCATGTGAATGATATCCGGCTTTATCTCAAAGTTCTTGGCATTAATAATAGGGAGTTGAATGGTTGATCCAACCTCATTGACAACTGGCATAGCATAATCTCGCATTACCTGATTATTTTTGTTATTCCCGATTTCAGGATTTTCTCGAATATCTTCCATGGTTTCTTGAGGTCATTTAGAAGCTTCTCTCCTTACTTTTCTATTATGTCGACAAGTTCACTCAATTCCCAAATTAAGGGGAGTCAAATTCTCGCTTTCAAATTTTCTCATACACCATAAAGAACGCCTGAAAATTAAAAATAAAAATAAACAACTGTAAATAAAACAAATAAGGCTGAAAGTAAAATTCAAGATATATAACTCCAATATTAATAAAAAAAATCAATCCCCGGCAACGGTGCCAAAAACTTGTTGCGATTTTTTTATAGTGTAAGTGTACACTTGTCATCAAGTAATAAATTTCTATAAAAATAGAGTACCGTCTACAAGATTGATTGATATTAATAATTGAAATTAACTAAACCTTAATACTATTTGAGAATGATGAAAAGTTGGGATTTTTAATTAAACTAAAATTCTAATTAAACTAAAATGATAAAGATTTGAATAGTTAAAGCTCTAGGGTTTTCAATTTCACCAAACCAAACTTGCTCTAAATTCCAATTCTTAATAAATTAACGTTTATTCAGAACATTGATAGCGAATTTCTCTAATATAATTATCAATCTTTCTCAAGCATCAATAATAATGAATCAAATATTCAAATCATACATCTTTGTTAAGATTCAATATAATTAAACTCATTAAGAACAAGAAATTATAGTTGCTACACTAGATTCATAATTATCTATAACTTATGAAACTCTAATTGTGTTATAAACAAATAACAGATTCAATTATCACTTCTTAGTCTCAGAATTAAATCCAAAATTATACAATAGTTGACTAGATAATCACAAGCATTAAGAATAGATTATAACACTCAATAATACAGAATAAACATTGATTGAATTAAAAATCAAAATTTATAACAATCATAGTTTGGCTACGTCATAGCCCTAGATAAGAAAATTAGAACTAGAATAAGAAGATATCCTAATAATATTCATGAACAAAGAGGAAAAGAGGAAAAAAACTCGATTTGAGGATGAATTGAAGTTGAGATCCGTCTCTCGATTGGATTCGTCTTCGTTTCCACTCTCATATGCAGACTAGCCATTGATCATGTACTGTGATAACAGTTGGGTGGTAGCAAATTTCAAAGAATCGAGGAGTCACTAGAGGGGCAAACACATAAAAAAAAATATCATTTTGTAAATAAGAGAGATCGTGCATCAAGGGATGTGGCTGTTATGAGATAGCATCAGAACAGAACATGGCTGATCATTTTACAAAGACAGTTGCTGCGAAGTCATTTGAGGGTCACGTGTGTAACATGAGATTAAGAATGATGCCACATTTGCTTTAGAGCAGGTTGGAGATTGTTGGGGGTTACGCCCTCAAAACATGCGTATTGACACTTGATATGAAATTTAAAGAGGATTACATTTTTTCTTATAATTGTTCTTTTAAATCATTGTTGAATAATTTATATAAATATCTGAAAATTTCATATTCATTAATGAGACTATAATCTTGTATTAGTATAAGAGGATTAAGATCATAAATAATGAATAAAATTGTCAGCAACATATTAAAGTATGGAATTTTTAATGAATGGTTGCTAGTACGGTTCACTAAGTATTATGAATGCGTGTGAGATCTGGATCATTGATGTAGATAGACATCTTAGTGAAGATACTTTATATAATAAGATTATACAAGACAGGGCGGATGTGAATTAATATCTTTATTAACGTGTCGTTTATCATAAAAATTTAATACACATCAATTCGATGATCATATGTAGATCAATATGAATCCTGAGTAGTCATAAACTTCTATGAATGTCTACTGGATCTTTTGATTCACTTGGTAAGATCTGTTTGTCAATCAGGCTAGTGGAGATTCAGTGATGTGGATGGCTGGGAACATGATCTTACAAGATTTGGAATCTACGTTGTCCTAATGGATCGTATATTGGTTCTCTTAAGTATTAATTCTAGAACTGAATAATTATTGAGCTCAAATTTATAATAAGATTATAAATTAGTCATTCATTAGTGGATTAATGGTACTTAAGGATCAAGAGGTAATTAAAAGAGTAAAATGGTAATTTTGACCAGTTCTAATTTACGAACCAATAATTGGAAGATAAAACTACTTGAAATGATTATGTTGGTGGACTACATGAGAATACTCTGTAAATATATTCTATAATCTTTAATAGTGTAATTTCATATTTATAGTACTAATAATGAAATTAATAAATAAGATTATTTAATTAAATAGTTTAATTCATAATCTGGCGCATTGGAGCTTAGGATTATAATTTCATGGGCCCCAAGTGACCTCTATACTACGTTGTCTAGGGTATGAGTATTTCAGGATATGAGAAAAAGACGGACTTGCAAAAGGAATTTTTATTCTGAGGTAAGTACATAATTATGAGATAATTATGTGTGATTATTGAATTAAGAATTATATAATTGAATTATTTATATATTTAAATATAATTTTCAGAAATTACATATATATAAATAATTATCAATATTTTTTAATTATTGATAAGTGAGACAGAATATCTAATTTGTGAAATTAGATAATAATTTAAATCAACTAAATCTGTTATTTGTGAAATAACATATAAGTTAGTTGATAAGATAATCATATATATTAATTTTGAATTAACTGATATCTAAATTATAATCTGATTAAAATAAATATTTAATTCACAGTAATTGTCATTTGTCAATCACTGATAAGGTATCAAAAATTGACATGGACTACTATGGTGCCACGTAGCACTACAATAGTGAATCTGCAACATGATAGTACAACACAGTGGTACCGTGAGGCGTTGTGCTGGCTCACGGCACACTGTATTGCCATGTGGCACTGCAGTTTTACACAATTGTAGTGGGTCCGACTCCAATTGGTAATTTTTAATTAAATATTATTTCAATTTATCTCTAAAAATTTGATACGTCATTATCTATAATATATACATATATTATTCTAATGGCCTAAGTTGTTGAAAGAAGATAAGTTCATAAGTTCGTCAATCAAGAGTTGAATTGAGAACGTGATTGGTGTCAAAGTGATTTTCTTCTATGATTAAACGTTAATCGAGTCTTTAAAAGAATAATCATCACGTTCTTTTAGAGAATCGTTTCACTAAAATCCTTTTGAGTAAATCTTTAGATCTCATGTGTTGAGAACATTTAGACTCAAAAAATTGTCTTGTAATATTCTACGTGCTTACACACATCCTAGTGCGTTGATGATTGACTTGGACTATCTTGGTGTGGATCTTGGAGTCTACTGATCGTTGGAACGATTTCGTGAAAATGGAGGATCGATCGATTTTTGCAAGGACACTTGGTATAGACTACAAGATGTATATGATTTCTAATCTTGTATATCATAGATTAAACTTATAGACTTGTTATTAATCCTGATTTATTGAAAAAGAGTTTTCAATAAAAGTTTTTATTTGGTTATTGTGATTTTGCGCAAGTTCTGTTTTAATAAAATATTCAATTTTCATTAAAAGTGTAATTTTTTTTAAAAGGCCACGCGCCTTTACCCTTCCGTCGGGCGCGCGCCACGACGACCAGGAAGTGGTATCAGAGCGGTATTTGTATATTATATGTTAAATGCTGTGTGATTTTTCTTGCATTATTCATATAATATCAGATGTGTGTGATGATGGATGGTTACGTTTTTTGAATGTATAAAAAATAATGGATCGTGAATTATATGGTGATTATTGGGTTAAGCTTTGTTTTTATTTTTTCTAGATCTTGTGTAAGTTGAATTGAGGCGTGAAATTTTTGTAATTTTATTTTGAATGTTATTGTAATTATTCCACACGCGAGAAGATGAAGAACGCACGAGACGAACGGTAAACATTTACTAATCACATAAAAACACTGTTCACACTAGAAATTTAGGAGGTGAACAGTGTTAGAAGTACTATACCCACGGTGAACAATGGCTGTCAGATGTGACAGGCGGTTACCAGCGTTGAGACAGACAACGGTGGTGATGGGCTGCGATCGGAGAGTTCTATCATCAGTGACAACTGTTGTCATGTTTTAGGAAAGTTTTCAACAAATCATGCAACCAACTCTATCATCTAAGTGTTTCATTAAAACCCAAACTCTTTTAATTATCCATTAAAATTTTGAATTTAATGTTTTTTAAAATTTAATTATTAATTTTTATTTTAAAAAAATTAAAAATTAATAGGTTGATTAGGTTTGACCCAAGTTTGACCAAACCAAATAAAATTTTTATTTGACTAAGCCAAAGTCAACTATATTGAAAGGGATACTTATAGAAATTGATTTAATTAAGCAAAATAGTTTTTCTAACTAAAAAATATTTTATTCAAAGCTTGAAGATTATGAAGATGGACATCAGAAGGAGAAGGCAATATTTGAGAAATATGTATTATTGAAGTCCGCTTTGTAATTTTATTTCTTTATTTCAAGGGTTGTAATTTAGAAATACCCAATAATCACTTGGTCCATTATTATTTTATTTAATTGTTAAATAATTATTTAATTGTTATATTTGATATCATGTCCATTCATAAGTCAATTACATGTCATACATGAAAATATCACACGGTTTTATTTAATCATGCATCTCATATGTAGAAACATGATTTATAAGGATTGTCCTAATATGATTATATGTATTGATTTATGAAATCAATTGCATGTAAACTGCTAGGTTTTAACTAGCTAAATCTTGGAAATCACACCACACTAAAGGCTATAGTAATATTGAGGTTAACTAACTTTAGTAAAAGAGTTTTATTAAAGTTTTATGAATATAAATAATTATTTAATCTAAGTTCACCTCATTATGATTTAGGTGCTTTAGAAAGTTAAATGAACTTAGACCAATGATATTGGAATAACTGATAATTAAATATTCATAGGGTTATTATTTTAACTAGTAATTAATTTAGAATTAATTGATTAGTTAAAATAGAAACAATTTATCTTGTGAGTTGGAGAAGGTTGACATGTCAATGTAACATATGGTCTTCATCATTAGTACAATATCGTGAGGTGCAATGAAGGTCTTGATATGGCTTTATTTTCATCCCCCTTAGGGAATGTTTCTTGATGTACCAATACCAAGGTTGGACTTCTTAAGAAGATAGGAGGAAGTAAAGTTTAGTTTTGACAGACACTAAAGCGGCATATTCTAAATGAAGTCATGAAATCTGAAATGATTGGTTACACTCACAAAGTCATAATTAAGCTTTCATATGGATAGTTGTGACTTGACCGAATAAGGGATATTTTATTGTTAAAAGAGAAAATATGAGTATTTAAGTTTTAGTTAATAAGGATGAGAATGTCTCGTAAATAGTCTGAGGTTAATCTGGCTGACCCTAAGACGACACATTAATCGTTGGGTTGTTTTATCGTGATTAGTAAATGCTAATCACGTATGTTTTAAATTTCAGTTATCAATATTATGTCTACCATGAGCAACCATGTTACTGCTTTAATCTCTCTTGAGAAATTGAATGGTGATAATTTAGTACGTTGAAAATCAAATATGAACTTAATACTAATTTGTGAGAACCATGAGTTCGTTCTTACTAAGGAATGTCCTAAGGAGCCCGCTGCTAATGCCTCTAAGAATGTTAGGGACAAATATGATGCTTGGATCATATCAAACAACAAGATGAAGTGTTACATGCTTGTGAGCATGAATGATATTCTGAGAACCAAGCATGAAAGCATGGAGACTGCCTATGAGATTATGAAATCTTTACAAGTAATGTTTGGGCAGCGATCCGATCAAAGCCCTCATGAGGCCACTAGGATCTATCTGACAACTAAGATGAGGAAGGGTACTTCTATTCGAGAACATGTTTTGAACATGATCAACATAATGTACGAGGCAGAAGTACATGTGACGACCATTGATAAGCGGACTCAAGTTAGCATCATACTAGAGTCGCTCACACCAACTATGTTATAAATAAGTTGCAATTCCACATGACCCAATTATTGAATGAAATGCAGACTTCTGAGTCACTCAACTTTAGAATGACCAAAGAGGGTGAGGCAAATGTTGTCGAGCAAAAACCTTCTTCCAATATTGTTAACAATTAGAAAAGGAAGAAGAACAATGGTACTAAAGAGAGTAAGAAGAAAAGAGTAAAGAAAGCCAAAGGAAAGTGTTTCCATTATGGGGGTGAAGGTCATTGAAAGAGAGACTGTGACAGGTATCTCTCTGAGCTGAAAAAAATTTATAAATATGATTTACTTGTACTTGAAGTTTGTTTAGTGGAATATGATTTTTCATCCTAGATACTTGACTTAGGAGTCACTAACCATGTATGTTCTTCTTTGCACAGGCTTGATTCGTCAAAGGGAGCTGGCTGATGGCGAGATCATTTTGATGGTTGACAGTGGTGCGCTCGTGTCAGCTAAAGCTTTAGGGATAGTCTGTTTACTTTTTGGATATAATTACTTAGTTTTGAACAATGTTTATTATATTCGTGGTTTTTCGAGGAATTTGATTTCTCTTCTATTTTTGCAAGAACCGTTATTTGAAGTTTCTTTCATTAATAAAGAGTTTATTATTTCTAAGAATGAATTTGATATCTGTCATGCTAAAATTATAAATGGACTGTATATGCTTAAATCGACTGAGTGCGCGTTAAATAATTTTGAATGATTTAATGTAGCAAAACCTAAACATAACAAACGATAGAGAGTTTCTCATGATAATAACACATATTTATGGCATCTTAGGTTGGGACATATTAATCTAAATAGGTTAAACATGTTAACAAAGCATGATGCTCTGAGAGAGCTAAAAGTTGAAACTCTTTCTGTTTGTGAATATTGTCTAGAGGGAAAAATGTTCAAGAGACCTTTCACAGGAAATGGCCAAAAAGCTAAGGAACTTTTTGAGCTAGTACATAGTGATGTCTGTGGACCGATCAATGTAGAAGCTAAAGGTAGGTATGAGTATTTTGTCGCTTTCATTGACGACTACTCAAGATATGGTTATAGTTACCTAATGCATCTAAAGTCTGAAACTTTTGAAAAGTTTAAAGACTTCAAAGCTGAAGCTGAAAAACAATTAGGTAAACCAATTAAAACCCTTCAATCTAATCGAGGTGGTGAATACTTGAATTTAGAATCACCACAGAAAAATGGTGTTGCAGAGAGGAGAAACTGAACCTTATTGGATATGACAGGATTGATGTTAAGCTACTCATCATTGTCACTTACATTTTGGGGATATGCACTACACACGGTAACTTACGTTTTGAATGTAGTGCCCTCTAACTCTGTAAGCAAGACGCCTTTAGAGTTATAGAATGGCTCCAAACCTAGTTTTCATCATTTCCGTATATGGGGGTTTCCAACTCACGTTCTTAGACCCAAGACCGGAAAGTTTGACTCAAGGTCTGAGGTATGCATATTCGTTGGCTATTCTCTAGAGACTAAAGGTGGGTGCTTTTACAGTCACAATGATCAAAAGGTGTTTGTGTCGACAAATGTAACATTTCTTAAGCATGACTATATGCAAAACCCCAGTGCAACGCCGTAGTGGGGGGGTTGTGAGACAACCAGTTCGCTACGAACTACAGGCACGTGTGCTAGTGTCAGACACTAATAAGGACGATCTATTATCTTATGAAGAAGCAATGGATGATTCTGAAAATGAGAAATGACAAGATGTCATGAACCGGGAAATGGAATCTATGTATTCTAATTTCATCTGGGAACTTGTAGATCCACCTGAAGATGTCAAGCCCATTGAATGTAAATAGATCTTCAAGAGGTACATATGGGAAAGTATAGACTTTCAAGGCACGATTAGTAGCCAATGGATATACATAAAGGCAGGGAGTCAATTATGAAGAAACATTCTCCCCTGTGGCCCTATTAAAATCCATTCGCATCCTTTTGTCCATAACCGCTAGTTTTGACTATGAGATATGACAAATGGACGTCAAGACAGTATTTTTGAATGGCTCTCTTGAAGAAAACATCTATATGATGCAACCAGAAGGGTTCGTACAAAAGGGACAAGATCAGAAAGTATGCAAGTTACATAAATCCATTTATAGATTAAAGAAAGCATCTAGATCTTGGAATCTAACCTTTGATGAGATTATAAAGTCATATGGCTTTGAGTAAAATGTTGACGAAGCCTGTGTTTATAAATACGACAAAGATAAGATAACTATTTTCTTTGTTCTTTATGTTGATGATATTCTACTCATTAAGAATGATGTAAAAACTTTATCAAAGGTAAAGAAGTGGTTAGCCGAGAAATTTCAAATGAAAGATTTGGGAGAAGCGAGCTATGTTATAGGCATCCAAATCCTAAGGGATATAAAGAACAAGTTTTTGACACTTTCTCAGGTATATTATATTGATAAGGTGCTGGAGAGATTCTCTATCGAGAATTCTAAGAAAGGTCAACAATCGACCATATATAGCGGCTTGTGAAGTTGTGAAAGAGGTAGTATAGCTCAGAAAGTTCTATAATGATCGGAAAGTAGTTCCAGATATGGAAAAGCCATTGATTGTGTACTGTGATAACAGTGGGATGGTAGCAAATTCCAATGAACCGAGGAGCCACAAGTAGGGCAAGCACATAGAAAGGAAATATCACCTTATAAGAGAGATCCGGCATCGAGGGGATGCGACTGTTATGAAGATAGCATCAGAACAGAACCTGGCTGATCTTTTTACAAAGACACTTCCTGTGAATTCATTTGAGGGTCACGTGCGTAATATGGGATTAAGATATATATCATATTTTCTTTAGGGTAAGTGGGAGATTGTTGGGGGTTATGCCCTCAAAACATGTGTATTGACATTTTGATATGAAATTTAAAAAGGATTACATTTTTCTTATAATTGTTCTTTTAAATTATTGTTGAATGATTTATATAAATATATGAAAATTCAATATTCATTAATGATACTATGATCTTGTATTAGTACGAGAGGATTAATATAATAGATAGTTAATAAAATTGTTAGTAATATATTAAAGTATGTAATCTTTAATGAATGATTGCTAGTGCAGTTCACTAAGCATTATGAATGCGTGTGATTTAGATCAGGATCATTGATGTGGATAGACATCTTAGTGAAGGTACTTTATATAGAAAGATTATATATGACATGACTTATGTGAATTAATATCTTTATTATCGTGCCATTTATCATAAAAATTTAATATACATCAATTCGATTATCATAAATAGATCAGTCTAAATCCTGAGTAGTCATGAACTCCTATGCATGTCTACTGGATCTTTTGATTCACTCGTTAAGGTCTGTTTGTTAATTAGGCTAGTATTTTTTGTTTTAGAGATTTAGTGGTGTGGATGACTGGGGACATGAATTTACAAGATTTGGAATCTAACATTTCCTAACGGATCGTATATTGGTTCATTTAATTGTTAATTCTGAAATTGAATGGTTATTGAGCTCAAATTTATAATGAGATTATAAATTAGTCATTCGCTAGTGAATTAATGGTACTTAAGGTCAAGAGGTAATAGAAGGGTAAAACAATAATTTTGACCAGTTCTAATTTACGACCAAAAATTGGAGAACAGAACTACATGAAATGATTATGTCAATGAACCAATAATTAAGAATTAATTAATTGAGTTATAAATATATTTAAATATAATTTTCAGAAATTATATATATATATATATAATTATCGGATTTTTTATTTATCGATAAATGAGATAGAATATATAATTTTTAAAATTAGATAATTAAATTATTATTAGATAATAATTTAAATCAACTAAATCTGTTATTTGTGAAATAACAGATAAGTTAGTTGATAGGGATAATCAGAAATATTAATTTTGAATTAACTGATATCTAGATAATTATTTGATTAAAATAAATATTTAATTCACAGTCATTATTACGTGTCAATCATGTGGCACTACAGTAGTGAATGTGCAACACTGTAGTGCCACATGACACTGCAACGGTGCCATGAGACGCTGTGCTGACTGACGACGGCACACTGTAGTGCCATGTGGCACTGTAGTTGTGCACAATTGCAGTGGAACCACTGCAATTGCTAATTTTACAATTAAATATTATTTCAATTTATCCCTAAAAATATGATATGCCATTATCTAAAATATATATAGATATTATTCTAATGGCCTAGGTCGTTGAAAGAAAATGAGAGAATTAGTTGATCAGATCATCAGTTCATTAATCAAAAGTTGAATTGAAAACACGATTGGTGTCAGAGAAATTTTCTTCTGTGATTAAACGTTAATCAAATTTTTAATAGAATAATCATCACGTTCTTTTAGAGAATCGTCTCACTATAGTCCTTCTCAGTAAATCTCTATATCTCATGTGTTGGGAACATCTAGAGACAAAAAGTATCTTGTAATATTCTACATGCCCACACACGTCCTACATGCTCACAAAAAAGTATCTTGAAAGATCTTGGTGTGGATCTCGGAGTCTACTGATCGTTGGAATGATTTCGTGAGAACGGAGGATCGATCAGTGTTTACAAGGACACTTGAAATAGAGTATAAGAGGTATACGATTTCTAACATTGTATGTTGTAGATTTAACTAATAAATATATAATGGATCCTGATTGATTGAAAAAGAGTTTCTAATAAAAGTTTTTATCTCGTTATCGTGGCGTTGCGTAAGTTTTGTTTTATTAAAAGATTCAATTTTTATTAAAAATTTAATTTTTTAAAAGGCCACGCACCTTCACCCTTCTGCCGCGCACGCACCGCGACGACCAACATCAATCATATATAGTGAACAATAACACATGTCAGCATAAGAGACTTCCATGCCCAAGTTTATATATATATAATGTCACATTATATGGAATTCCAAATTAACCTTGCTATTATATGAAATTCTAAATTGGTAAGTCTTTTAATATTCTCTCTACTAAAATCATATTTATCATGTCAATCATTTATAATATATTAGTTGTGAGATATTAAGAGATAAATTAGTTTAAATAGATTGAATTTTGTTAAAGAATTGGATAATTGAATAATTCGATATTGAAATTAATACTTCAAAAATTTTTCTTACCTTTTTAAAGTCTATAGTATATATAAATGGGACTAAAAGGGGAAACATTTTTTACACATGTCTTCACTATTATATAGAATTCTGAATTGATAACCTCTCCTGATATTCTCTCTACCAAAATCACATTTACTATTCCAATTATTAAAAATATATGAGTTGTATAAAAATTGGGGAGAAATTAGTTTAAATAGATTGAATTACATCAAAGAATCATATAACTGAATAATTTATTATTAAAATTAATTGTTCATATCTTTTTTTATCTTTTTGAGGGAATAAAATTCATAAAAAAATAGCAACAAAAAAAAAATTAACAATAGTCAATATAAGCACCAAATCAAAACACCAGGAGGAATCACATCAAACCAAATACGGCAAGAAATTTAAGCAAAGGCCAGCTTCACAATACGATCAACAACCAAATTGCAGTATCTAGGAATATGTCAAACTGAGATATTAATTAAAAAAAGTTATTAACTTTCTATAGCAACACAAAACCTTTAACAAAAAACTCCATCAACACTTATTAGATTGAATTCTCAGTATTTGGCATAACAAGTCAGAAGGTAATCAAACATTTTTATGTGTAGTCTTGTTCATATTTTTGTACATATTATTTATTTTTGGTTTCTTGAACACGTGAAATGCATGTACAGTTGACTACTCACTACTACTTCTAAATGGGGCTTAAGGGGGAGAAATATATTTTAAAAACAAATTGTCCTTACTATTATATGGAATTCTAAATTGATAAGTCTTTTGATATTCTCTCTACTAAAATCACATTTATCATGTCAATTACTTACAATATATTAGTCATGAATATTAAGAGACAAATTATTTAAATAGATCAGATTTTGCAAAATAGTGAATAATTTGATATTGAAATTAATACTTCAAATATTTTTCTTATCTTTCTTAAGTCCATAGTATATATAAATTTGACTAAGAGGCAAAATATTTTTTGACACATGTCTTCACTATTATTTAGAATTATGAATCGATACGTCCCCTGATATTCTCTCTACCAAAATCACATTTACTGTTCTAATTATTAAAAATATATGAGTTGAAAAAAATCAGAGATAAATTAGTTTAAATAGATCAAATTACATCAAAAAATTGTATAAGTGAATAATTTAATATTAAAATTAAGAGTTCAAATATGTTTACCCTTTTGAGGGAATAAAATCCATCAACAAAATAGCAACAAAAAAAATTAATTAACAAGAGTCAATATAAGCACCAAATCAAAACACTAGGAGAAATCACATCAAACCAAATATGGCAAGGAACCCAAGCAGAAGTTAGCTTCACAATACGATTTACAATCAAATTACAGTATCTAAGAATATGTGAATTGAGATATTAATTAAAAAAAATTATTAACCCTCTATAGCAACACAAAATCTTTAACAAAAAACTTCATCAACATTTTATTAGACTAAATTCTTAGTATTTTGCATAACAAGTCAGAATGTGATTAAACATTTTGATGTGTAGTCCTATTCATATTTTTGTACATATCATTTATTGTTGATTTCTTGAACACGCACAACGCACGCATAATTGACTACTCACTACTACTTCTAAATGGGGATTAGGAGGGAGAAACATTTTTAAGAAACAAATTATCCTTACTATTCTATGAAATTTTAAATTGATAAGTCTTTTGATATTCTCTCTACTAAAATCACATTTATCATGTCAATTATTTACAATATATTAGTTATGAAAATTTAGGAGACAAATTAGTTAAAATAGATCGATTTTTTAAAAAAAAAATTGGATAAGTGAATAATTTGATATTGAAATTAATACTTCAAATCTCTTTTTATATTTTTGAAGTCTATAATATATATATTGGACTAAGAGAGGAAAGTATTTTTTGACACATGCCCTCACTATTATATAGATTTCTGAATTGATGCGTCTCATGATATTCTCTCTACCAAAATCACATTTACTTTTCAATTATATAAAAATATATGAGTTGTAAAAAATTCAGAAATAAATTAGTTTAAATAGAACGAACTATATCAAAGAATTGTATAAGTGAATAATTTAATATTAAAACTAATAGTTCTTAATCTTTTTTACCTTTTTGAGAGAATAAAACTCATCAACAAAATAGCAATAAAAAACTAATTAATAAGAGTCAATATAAGCATCAAATCAATCAACCAGAAGGAATCACATCAAACCAAATACGGCAAAAAATTCAAGCAGAGACGAGCTTCACAATACGATCAATAACCAAATTACAGTATCTAGGAATATGTCAACTGAAATACTAATTAAAAAAAAGATATCAACTCTCTATAGCACAAAACCTTTAACAAAAAATTTCATCAATATTTTATTAGATTGAATTATTGGTATTTAGAATAACAAGTCAGAAGGTGGTCAAACATATTTATGTGTAGTACTATTCATATTTTTGTATATATTATTTATTGTTGGTTTCTTGAACACGTGCAACGCACGTACAGTTGACTACTCACTACTACTTCTAAATGGGGCTTTAGGGGGGAGAAACATTTTTTGGAAATAAATTGTCCTTACTATTATATGAAATTCTAATTGATAAGTCTTTTGGTATTTTCTCTACTAAAATCACATTTACCATGTCAATTATTTACAATATATTAATTTTGAGAAATTAAGAGATAAATTAGTTTAAATAGATCTAATTTTGTTAAAAATTTGGATAAGTGAATAATTTGATATTGAAATTAATACTTCCAATCTTTTTTACATTTTTTAAGTCTATAGTATATATATTGGACTAAGAGGGGAAAACATTTGACACATACCATCACTGTTATATATATTTCTGAATTGATACGTCTCATGATATTCTCTCTCTACCAAAACAACATTTACTATTCTAATTATTAAAAATATATGAGTTGTATAAAATTCAGAGATAAATTAGTTTGAATGGAATGAATTATACCAAAGAATTGTATAAAGTGAATAATTCATTATTAAAATTAATAGTTCAAATCTTTTTTACCTTTTTGAGGGAATGAAATCCATCAACAAAATAGCAACAACAAAAACTAATGTACAAGAGTCAATATAAGCACAAAATCAAAATATCAGGAGGACTCACTACTACTTCTAAATGGAGCTAAGGGGGGAGAAACATTTTTTGGAAATAAATTGTCCTTGCTATTATATGAAATTCTAATTGATGTCTTTTGGTATTCTTTTGGTATTCTCTCTACTAAAATCAAAACTATAGGAGAAATCACATCAAACCAACTACGGCAAGGAACCCAAGCAAAGGCCAGCTTCACAATATGATCAACAACCAAATTGCAGTATATAAGAATATGTCAAGCTGAGATATTAATTAAAAAAGTTAATAACTCTCTACAACAACACAAAACATTTAACAAAAACTTCATCAACATTTTATTAGATTGAATTCTTAATATTTGGCATCACGAGTCAGAAGGTGATCA
Source organism: Datisca glomerata (assembly GCA_003255025.1). NCBI lineage: Eukaryota > Viridiplantae > Streptophyta > Magnoliopsida > Cucurbitales > Datiscaceae > Datisca > Datisca glomerata. The sequence goes on from QANY01000733.1 coordinate 243,754, forward strand.
AATATTTTTATGTGTAGTCCTATTCATGTTTTTTGTATATATTATTTATTGTTGGTTTCTTGAACACATGCAACACACGTACAATTGACTACTTCTGAATGGGGCTTAGGGGGAGAAACAGTTTTTGTAAACAAATTGTCCTTATTATTATATGAAATTCAAAATTGATAAGTCTTTTAGTATTCTCTCTCTACTAAAATCACATTTATTATGTAAATTATTTATAATATATTAGTTATGAAAATGTAAGAGACATATTAGTTTAAATAGATCGATTTTTGTTAAGTAATTTTGATATTGAAATTAATACTTCAAATCTTTTTTTGTATTTTTTAAGTCTATAGTATATATAAATTGGACTAAGAGGGAAAAATATTTTTTGACACATTCCTTCACTATTATATAGATTTCTGAATTGATATGTCTCCTAATATTCTCTCTACTAAAATTACATTTACTATTCTAATTATTAAAAATATCCGAGTTTTAAAAAGTTCGGAGATAAATTAATTTAAATAGAATGAATTGTATCAAAAAATTGTATAAGTGAATAATTTAATATTGAAGTTAATAGTTCAAATCTTTTTTACTTTTTTTAGGGAATAAAAACCATCAACAAAATAGCAACAAAATAACTAATTAACAAGACTAAATATAAGCACTAAATCAAAATATCAAGACGAATCACATCAAATCAAATACGGCAAAGAACCGAAGCATAAACCAGCTTTACAATACGATAAACAACTAAATTGCATTATCTAGGAACATGTCAAACTAAGATATTAATTAAAATAAGTTATCAACTCTCTATAGCAATACAAAACCTTTAAGAAAAAAGCATCATCAAAATTTAATAGATTGAATTCTTAGTATTTGACATAACAAGTCAGAAGGTGGTCAAACACTTTTATGTGTAGTCCTAATCATATTTTGTACATATTATTTATTGTTGATTTTTTCAATACGTACAATGAACGTACATTAAACTAGTATATGTATATATATATATATATGATTTGGTGTTTTTAGTTTGATTTTTTATAGCTTTTTATGTGTTAAACACGGCTTTTTTCCTCTCAAATATATAGAGTGGACCTGTCAAATTCTCCATTATGGTGCACATAAGGAAATGGTATCATTACTGTAATTACGATAAAATTCGCTAGAACACAATTACTCAAATTAAACCACTAATTGTTACCATAAAACTCCCATCCTCACTAACACTAGAAAAGCCCTATTTTTACCAGAAACCCCTAATTCCCCTAAACTCAAAGTGAGTTTTTCTATTTTTACTTGCTCCATATCATGGTCGAGTGAGAATGGATAAGAGGCTTATGGGATTGACATAAGGGGTCGAGAAAGCTACAATCGAAACATGTCACTAAAAGTCTCTACTGAGACAAAGATGGTCAAGAACTTATACGAGGTAGGATGTGTAGTTGGTCAGATCTAGTATATGGATTGTACATGGACGATAGTTGGAGTCAGCGACTCTCTTAGGGTTTTCTCATCTGGGATCCCTGGATAGGAGGATTAAGTTGGCCCTTGCGAACAATTTGATGCACTATCTCTCTTCAACCCTTTGAGCGAAATGCGATAAAAATAAGGAAAATCCATGGATAGGCCCTATCGTCTCCACCTTGTAGGAACTACGAGATCACCCCAAGGACGCCTTCAGTATCTAGGGGTCGCACAATGACCATATAACCCCGTTCAATAAATGGAATGCATTAGTTGTCTGCTCTCTCTTTGGGCAGTAAGGCTCAGATAAAGGCAATTACTCATTCTTAAAACCAGCATATTCTTAAGACCAAATAGGCAAGTGAAAAATGCCCTTATGTCATGAGTGACACACGTGCTACAATGGCTGGGATTGAGGGTCATGATCCCGCAAGGGTGAGCTAACTCTAGAAACCCTTTCTCGATCTGAAAGGTAGATTGTTGGAACTAGGTTGGAACGTCAAGTGAGTCTAGATTCAGGGATTTCCACTATATCCAAACACGAGGGAATAATCATTCTCATAAAATGTAATGTAATAAAGAAGGAATACTGATTGAGTCATTATTTTTTTTCATAACCTACATTTTAATTTTTTACAAAAAAATCATATTGATGAGTCGTTATTATTTCTCATATTCTAAGTTTTGTTTACTTATATACTAAAGTTCGTATACATCATTTTTTTAAATATGTCTATGGCATCATTTTTTTCCAGCTAAGGATTATAATGATTCAATCAAGAAATAACGAGATATTAATGAAGAACATTAAATGTTTAACTAAGACGAAGAGCAATATGTTATTTCTAATACTAAAAGGATTCTCAATGTAATTAATACAAACTATAGAACATTAGTGTAAAATTTATACTAATCATTATCGTTGATTTCAAAAGTTTTTTAGAAAGGATTTAAATTCTCCATCGTTGCTTTTTCGCAACGGCAGATAGGTTGTTGGATCTGGACGGACAGATTTGTTAAGAAAAAATAAAAATTTATTAAAAATTAATATTTAATTACAAAAACAGTTTGATCAATCTAGTTTATTCAGTATTGACTGAACGTCAAATTTAACATAACTTCAGATTTAGTCATTGTTAAGTAATGGTAGATAATCCTTTTCCTTTTAGAAAATGTTTTCAAAATATATGTATTAAAAACCATATTTGAATATTACTAAAAGCACATTTTCATACATTAAAGTTTTTTAAACAAGAAGATTGTCTCAGAATCTCAGGACTCTCGTTGGAGAATGAAAAAATAAATTAAGAAAAGATGTCTCATCAATTCTGCAAAGTTATAGTTTGTAGCAAGATAAAATGTACAGAATTCTGACAAATCTCCCTCTGTCCCTCATTGTATAACTACAAAACTCTAACAGAGTAAAAACCGGTAATCCTTAATACACAACAAAATAAGAAACAGAAAACAAATGGTTACAGTTCAATTTATGTGATCATCATCTCCCTCTCAAAAGGGCCTTCTCTGCAGAATCCATTTCTTCCAAGATCCTCGTCTTCCTCTTAAGAGGAATGGGAGCAGTAGGACCAAAACTAATATAATGGCCAGATACTGCATTCAATGCCGAGTATATATCCCTGAATGAAGTCCTCCCAAGCAATGCCTTTTCCTTCCTATACTTAGCCACCCACGAATTTGAACTATCCCTCAAATCCGACACTGCAGCCGCCACATTTGGGTCGTTCTTGTCCATGTTAATCGTCGTTCTCACCTTGTTTATCACTTCCTTTGTTTCCATAACATATTCCTCATCTGAGGCAGCTAATGCTGGTTTTGAATGAATAAGCCATACAGGAGTGAGAACAGAGGCGGCCAGTGATAAGAATTCTCGGCGGCGAGGTTGTTGAGTGGAGGTTGTGGTGGTTGAGATAGCGGTGGTGATGGTGCTTGTGGTTGTGGGTTTGGGTTTGATGGGAGTGAGTGGCTGAAGTTTGGAGGTGGGAGTGATTAGAGTTGGGGAAGCCATGGTTTTTGGTGATTGAGAAAGAGAGAGAGGAGAGATGGGAAGAAAAGGAGTGAGTCCTTTTAGTTCGAATATGAGTAATTGGGTATCTGACACGTGTTCTTATCACTTTATCTTGTTTTCCAGTTTTATGGATGAGAAAAGAGCCATTTGGATCGTGGATATAATTAATAGATCTGTTCATTAAAACGATGATAATAAAAATATTGGTACACTTGTTAAATGGATAAATTAAGCCATAGTATTCATCTTAGCAGGTCATGCTTAGGTACAAGAGTAATTATTAGAGGTGCCCATCGCTGTGGTCTGGGCACCACATACAAAAATCTTAATTCATTAGTTTAAATCTGGATGACAGTTAAAAATGAAAATAAAAAAAACAAACTTATACTTTATTTATTAAACTTTCCGAATGGAAAAGTCAGAATTGAAAATGTGTTCATAGAAATTGTGAGAAACTCACAACTCAAGCATAACGAATGCACATATCACCACCCAAAAGAGTAGAACAAAGGATATCCAGCTTAAGAATTCATTATTCTAAATAATTCACCAAATAGATAGAAAGTTTGGTAAGAAAATGAAACTTTACTTGGCAGGCTACAATGTTAGGGTATATATAGTTGTACTCTTAGAACGATCCTATGAACTCGGATAATTTTCTTAAGTGATATTTCATCTATTATCAAGACACAAATTAATGTAAACTAATGAGTTTAAGATGATTACTAATTATGAATATTCTAAAACTTTATAGGTTATAAACTCCTCTAAAAATTTTCAAAATAAACACAAAAAGAGAATTCCTTGTATTCCTAAGTACAAGAGCGGAATCTTCCAAATTGTCTTTGGGATCACTTTCTTTTTACGGTATATCATATTTTAACGGTATATTTTGACAATATTTTTGTACGATCTAATTTTCACAATATATTTTAAGTTATTTTATTGTATATTTTTTAGGTAAAAAAAAGAGACCGAGAGAGTCAAAGAGAGATTGAAAACTAAAATTGATAACTTTTTAAATCTAATAATCAAAATTATTATTTAAATGCCTCAAAACTTGCACTAAAATCTACATCCACGTCATTTTCTTCAACATTTGGCGGTGGTTTACTGCTCTTCGCTGGGCGGGAGAATCACTATTGGAGATCTGTGATGAATTTTGAAGAAATTGTGATATTGGATTTTAAGGATTCAGTAGGGATTATAAATAAAAAAGTTAAGAATTTAGAGGGGTTATAATTGAAAATTTAGTAGTCAAAAATAAAAAATGTTAAAAATTAAATTTCTCCTATACTAAAAAAATAATAATTTTCTTTAAGTGAGGTCACTTGACCCTGCTCCCTTCAACGGAGCTCTTCTCCTGCCCGAGTAGAATAACTAGTATGAATAGTTTAAAGATAAACAGTCCATAACTTCTTCTAAAGAACTCTTAATTGAACTCTACAAAGTGCATCAAAATCACAACGCAACCAGCTTTCCAGTAGTATATAGTTTGCCTAGTAAATATCTTTAAGTTAACCCCAAATTTTCTTCATTATCATTTGTGGGAATTTGATTTCTTGATAAAGTTAAGGGTTGATGCGAACACTTAAACTTCTCTTACGTTCACTTTTGATAACATGTATAGAGACATTTGACATGATCTAATGGTAGATAACCTTGAGTATAACCTTGATTGTTAGGGTTCAATGTCCGCATTTATCAAAAATATGTTTAAATGATAATTTAGATGTGAGATAAAGGTAAACAATATTCAAAACTACATGACTTGAAATATATGATTGTGAGAAAATAAGATACCTGTAAAAATGAGATTAATATGCTTGATAACAGAATGTATATTATAAAAGGTAGTAAAAAACTTGATATTTGTTTTCAAATATCTTATGTTACCTCTGGATATACATTACATGATAAGTGAAAAATGACAACTTTGAAAAAATGTCACTTTTTAAATTCTTGAAATAGAAAAACTCACAATTTTTTGGGGAGGCCGTCAGTTACCCTCCAAATTAAAGTAAAACAAGATGTCAAGTATCATTTTGGCTCTTGTTAATTTATAACCATAAGTAGTTATTTGATACACGTTTAAGATTCCCTCCATGATTTGCCTTAGTCTTTACTATATATTTTTTCTTCTTCTCTTTAGAAATTTGAAGTACTTGGATCAATCTAAAGTTCGGTTGTATATGAACTACTCATTTTCGTATTTTCAAGCACTTTAAGAATCTGATCGGCTATTTGATTACATGTATAAGATTTCCCCATGATTTGCCTTAGTCTCTACAAATTTTCTGAAATTTTTTTATCTTCTTATATTTAGAAGACAATTTCAAGCTGTTTCGTACTTACTTTCTGGTGGTTGTTAAGAACACTCAGTCCTTTATTTTAAGTTTTTGGGTAGTCCTGGGACAGTCTTTTCATTTTTGCATTTTAAGGAATTCTCTCCTAATACAATTATAATTTTCTGTTCGTCTGGGGAGATAGCTATATTAGAGTGTTTTCTTCTATTTTAAGTCAACGTCTAGGGACTCTGAATATTGCGTTTAATTAACAATATGTTTCAGCCCATTGCATTCGCCTTTCACACAAAGTCATAGTGAAAGTTCAATCTCTTAATTCTATATCTTCATTATTCTATGTCCTTTGTAATATCCTTATTACCATACATTAAATTGATGAATTATGGTACGTAAGATAAACTTAACTTGCATATACTTTTGTGTTTTTCATAGAATTCCTATCATTTTGTATGATATAGTGTTCTCTCTGCCTGGATATTTTTCACACGCAACACCACTACAGTGGGTGATCCGATCAGCCAAGCAAGTTGACATAAAAAAGAGTACCATTCTTGACAAATACGTCACCCTCCATGTTCAATTCAATGCCCTTTGACGGTTGGGGGAGACATATATAGCCTGTAAGTAATCCATAGATATGGTCAGCTGCATTCAATCTTGACCATCGTATGGCACCATGCTTTACATTGTTGAGAATAAAACGTGAGATCAAAGAGATAATATAAAAGTTGACCAGCCCATTGGCTAGCATAAAACAATTATGATTTCTTTAAAACCTATTAAAGTGGATGGGGAAATAATCTAAAGTCAACCTATTAAAGTTGAAGATCACTTTCTTTGGGTCATTTTATTAAACAGATAGTGTCCATTTTGCTAAACAGGGACCAATGCAGCTTATTAAACTCAGATTATTGAAAAAGAAAGTGATTGTGTAACATGCTAGCCTTAGTGGCCTTGAAGTTTTGAGTTTGATTATATTAGAAAAGAAAAGGTCAAAGGATTCCAACTGGACTTTTCTCCAACTAATCTCCTATTGTCATACTTTATATGATGAAAAAGTAAAGGAGCAATAATATGAAGTTGTAATGTATGTCTACTGTCTGTATAACATGTATGTATCTATACCGAGACCTAATCTAGCTTTAGATTAATTTATATAGTTGTCATATAGACCATAGAATTTTTGGCTTCACATGTATGAATTAAGGATGAGGATCCCAATAGGAGGAATCTGTCCCTTAAATCGTGATTGTCTATACTGAACATGAACGACCTCGATTACCATGACATAAATGTTGAGATCAAAAAGTGTTCGAAACATTTTTTTACTAATTTTTTCGTTTTGAAAAATAGATAACACATCCTCTAATCGAATGTTAGTCGTCTCCTGTTAAAAGAACATGAGGTGATTTATTCCATTTAAGTTGTCTATTTTTATAAATGGATGGTTTAAATAGAGCACCGTTAACTAATAAAACAAACAATATGAAAATAAATAAAATAACTTTTATCGATTAAAGAAATAATAAAATTTGAATCATTCAAATATTAACCGATCATTCAGATCTAATAAAAAAATACATTTACGTTGATACCAACATGAGCTGTCCGTTTCCCCCACTAATCTCTCTCATACTGTTTTTTTTTTCTACGTTTAATTTTTTTTCCTGCCAAGATTGGCCTGTCACTTGGCCCCATGCATTTGTGTCAGATTGGCGTGCTTCTCTGTCTTTGAATCTTGTGGCAATGCCAGATTCATCCTCTCTATTTCTGGCTGTGCGTTCATCGCCAAAATTGGCTCTTACCAAAGAAAAATGTTAATATCTTCAAATGTTTCGCTTGAAAATTTTAATAAATATGTTATGTTATGATAGTAATTCATTCTTCTAATTCGCCTTTTAACTAAAGTTTTGACTTTTCACTAAAAATAATCACTTTTTTGACATAGATTTTGAATAGTTGTCAAATGACAAAGTCTGACATAAATTTCAAACATACAAAGCACGAATTGTTTTATCAAGGATTCATGAGATTGCATTAATTGAAGGTTGAATCCAAGGAGATAAAATCTTCTTGTAAAATGGAACAGAAGGGTAATTAGAAAACGTAATAAGAGGTCAACAAGACCAGCAACGAGCCACCAAAAGGGCGTTGGCGGGAGTGAGACCACCATTCCCTCTGAAGTTTTGGCCAATTCACACACAAAATGTCTCTCTTGAACTTTTTATTCTGCTTTTGCAGTTAATGCACATATCCTCTGAGACCACCATTCCCTCTGAAGTTTTGGTCAATTCACACACAAAATGTCTCTCTTTAACTTTTTATTCTGCTTTTGCAGTTAATGCACATATCCTCTCGACATCCGTCTTCTCATTTCTCTTCGTACTGACTTCTTCATTCTGAATCTCTTATATCATAACACATAATTTCCCACTGATGTTATCCAAATTCCATTCTTCTTCCTTCTTTAAAAGTAAATTCCATTACCCAATTTTCATTTTACTCATAGCAGATTCTGGTAAGGTCTTGCTTTCTAATTTCAATGCTGCATCAGTAATTAAGCAAATAGTTTTCTCATTTCTTTCTGGGGTTTTCTTTGTTTTCCTGGATTTTGTGCTTCTACTTTGTGTATGTGCTTATTTGGTCAGATGGGCCATTTGACATACGCATGCATATTTCCTTGCTCATTTCCTCTCATTTTTTTGGATCGCCAGATTCTGATTATATTAGTGACTGGGGAACAACTGGGTTTCCTTTTAGTAAAGTTTTGATTTTTAAGCGCAAGTAGACAGAAGGGGCTCTTCTAGTAGGTTCCATTTGGTGGAGGATTCAATTGAGTTGCCGTCTGTGGCCTGCTTTTTATGTGTTTCTATAGTTTGCATTATTATTGATTTCGTTTTTCGCCCTGATTTTCTTTATGTGAAAATAGTTTGACAACTATAGTCTATCTTTTGTTTGGGTCTACCACTTCTGCGGTAACGAATCTTGGTGTTACCACTGTTATTGCTTTCTTTTGCTTTTTACTTGATCTGTTTTGACAAAATTTTACTTTTCTTTCGTCCTTTTCTGCTTTCCCTTGTTTATTTACTTTATCCCTCCTCGGCTTTCTCTCTAGTGGGATTTTAAAGTTGTACTGCCCAATCTCTCTCTCTCTCTCTCTCTCTCTCTCTCTCTCTCTCTCTCTCTCACACACACACACACACACACACACACACACACACACACATTTCAAATCGATATGTTTCTGCAAACGGATCAAAGAAAGAGAAGCATTTGGAAATTTGAACTTGTAGATTCTCCTTTCATGGATTGCTAGAGGTAATGAAGTAAAGAGGACATCATTAGCAGCAGTTCATGTAAGTTTTGCCTTGATAAACACTTCAGTTCTCCAAAAATGTTCGTTTCTCCCTTTCATTTCTCATAGACCAGTTGAAATTTGGGCTTTATATGGATATCTAACATGTTGTTAGCTACTGAACTATATTGACTTTTTCGCTTTGTTTTGATTTCTTTTCTTTCTCTTTGTTACATGTGGTGAGAGAGAGAGATAGGAGGTTGTAGTAGGAGGATTGTTTAATATTAATTGTTTGTTTTTGCCTCTAGAATGTGTGTTTGTTAGAGATTAATTTGTCCTTAAACATTTACCATAATACATTAATAGATTGAGATGTTCTTATGTCAAATCAAGAAGACGTATGCGTGTGGATCGTTACCCCTTCGTTGCTTGAAAATTCTAGCATGTTCTTAGTTAATAACATCAGATTTTACTCTTCAGATGTCTGACTTATATAGTTTAAGAGTTCATTAGTAGATTAAATTAAACAATGATTTGCCCCTTCATTTGTTTCAATGTGATGAATATGACGAAGGGCGTAATAAACAGGATGCCTTTTTATGTATATTATATTTCTTGCTCACATGGAAGCACTTAAAAAATTATAATCCTGCAATTATTTGTATGTCAGCGAGTTCTTGGTTCTACAAAAACTAAGTTTAAAATTAAATAACTTGACTAATGTTGTCTTGTTTTTTTGTCCGCTGCTATCTTTATTGACTCGTGTAAATTCCAACGAACAGATTACATTTGACTAGAGGAAAAAAATGAACATAGTTCTTCTGCCGCTTTGGGTTTGATTTTGGGAATCTTGTGTCTTTGGATTGACTCTATTGGCCATTGTGCCAAAAGAAGGAACTTTTAGCCAATTTAAAGACAATGTTAGGATTGTTAGCTTTCTGAATCTGTGAAGAATGGGGGCTTGTGTTTCGACGAGTAGTGGAAGCCATGGGGAGCCAGTTTCTTCATCGTGCTTGGGGGAAGGGTTTTATGCTCGGAAAAGAACAAAGAAGACACTTTCAGACCGTTTTGGCCTTCAATATTTATCCTCCATACCCAATCGGATGATCATGAATGGTAAAACTCGAACATCCTGCATGTTCACCAAACAAGGTCTCAAGGGAATAAACCAGGATGCCATGGTTGTGTGGGAAGTAAGTTCTTGTTTTCTACACTCAAATTTATATTAAATCATTTCTAGATTTTGGAGGCTCAATTAATAATCCTAGATCGGGTTTTGAATTTATATAGGATTTCATATCAGATGATGTAATTTTTTGTGGCGTGTTTGATGGTCATGGACCATATGGTCACCTTGTTGCACGAAAAGTACGGGATACTTTACCATCAAAGCTATTATCATTCTTCCATTCTTCTCAATCAAACCCAAATGGGAATATGAAGAAATTAGATGGTCGGGATGCAGCGAAGGATGGATCGGTAGTGGCTGAATTAAATTCGATATGGAGAGAAGCGTTCTTGAATGGTTACAAGTCCATGGATAAGGAATTGAGATCTCATCCTAAGTTGGATTGCTTTTGTAGTGGTAGTACAGCAGTCACAATAGTGAAGCAGGTATATGACCTTAACCCTCCTTATGCCTTGCTTTAATTTCAATCTCGTGTTCTTAGTTTATCGGTTCTTCTTTTAGGGGTCAAATCTGTTCATGGGGTACATAGGGGATTCTCGAGCAATTCTGGGATCTAAAGATAGCAGTAATTCAATGGTAGCAACCCAATTGACGGTTGATCTAAAACCCGATTTGCCAAGTAATTATCATGATACCGTTACTTATAACTTATTATGAACAACTCTTTGTTTCTTTTTTAAGTGGTTGCTAATATAAGTGATCTTTGTAGGAGAAGCTGAAAGAATAAAAAGGTGTAGAGGTAGGGTCTTTGCTCTACAAGATGAGCCTGAAGTTCCTCGAGTATGGTTGCCATTTGATGATGCACCTGGGCTAGCGATGGCTCGAGCATTTGGTGATTTTTGTTTGAAGGATTACGGAGTTATCTCTATTCCTGAATTCTCACATAGGATACTTTCTGACAAAGATCTGTTCATTGTTCTTGCCTCAGATGGGGTAACTATCTTTTCTTTTTCATTCTCTACAATTTTCGACCTCTACTTTCAGTTTTTCGGTTACACCAAGGTTGGTTATATTTTATGGCGTTCTCTCTTATTAGATTTGAATCTGTACAAGAAGATACTTATTGGAACGCTTGAATTCGAACAATGAATTAACTAAGAAGAGAATGTAAATCTGCAAGAGCTTAAAGTACCATGATGAGAACGTAGGCTAATCTGTTGCGTGGATGGTCCTTTAGATTTTGTTGTATATTGAAACAGTAATGAGATTGAGAATTGTTGAAATCGTAGGATCAACTTTCAAGCGTTTATCGTTGGACTATAATTTTGCCCCACTAGACCTCTGTTTCATGACAGGATGTTGGTCACCTGCCAACAGAAATGACTAGTGCGAGGCAAGGAGAAGGTTGATCATTGAGTAGTCAAACCATAAAGTGGTTGCTTTGCTCTTTTATGCTGAAACTCTTTATATAATCTGTCTTTTTACAGGTTTGGGATGTGTTAAGTAATGCAGAGGTGGTTGAGATAGTAGCTTCCGCCCCAACCCGATCATCGGCAGCTAGAATCTTGGTCGACTCAGCAAGTCGGGAGTGGAAACTTAAATACCCAACTTCAAAGATGGATGACTGTGCAGTAGTTTGCTTATTTTTGGACGGGAAAATGGACACCGAATCCGATTACGAAGAACAAGGTTTTTCTTCTGCGATGTTTCAAAGCAGTTATCATTCTTGCAATGCTGTTGAATCAGACGACGGCCAGAAATCTGAGCCATCGCTACAAAGAAACTACACCGTTAGATCGGCCGAAGAAAACAAGATTTACGGGAGACTACCGGTTGAAGTTGAAGAGAATGAGATGGTATCAGCTGAAGATCAAAGCTGGTTGGGTTTGGAGGGCGTCACAAGAGTTAACTCGCTCGTCCAACTTCCAAGATTTTCCGAGGAAAGACTGAACCCACAATCTTTTCCTTGAAATTTTCGGAGCAGGTCAAGCCATGTCGAGTCGATTATCATTGAACCTTCGATTGTATTATATTGCAAAAAGGTGTGGGCAAATATTTTGATTGAGAAATTGAACTGATGTAAGTAGAATTGGTGTCATTTGTCAATACGATTCAACCTACTTTGCGAACTGCATTAAGGTCTCAAGTACTGATTGGTGATTTAAAGCAGACTGTTGAATTTAGCATTAAAGTATCTTTCCGACAGTGGATTGATTAAATGACTGTTTTGACGCCTCAGTGTGTATCTTTCCAGCCACTTCTACTGCAATTTGTCGTCTCTTTTGCCGAACTACTAACCACCCCTAAGCTTAACTTATCACCCTTTTGCTGCGCGCTGCTTCTAGCAGATTGCTTCAAAAAGCTTGACTAAGAGGGTTTTTTTTATAGATTAAGAGGTGAGTAAGGAGCTCCATCCACAGCTACCTACTATCAGAGGAATTTTTTCAAGAATGCTGGATACTCATTACTACTCTTATGAATATGATGTTACATGCAATTAAGTGTCATTTTTTATTTATTTTTTTGAGAAAAGATAATAAAAGAATTATTAGAATTTGAAAAAGATACACACATTACATAAATGATATGATAGAGTACTAGAAAATTTTATCTATTCTATTGCTCACTAATGTTTGTCTATTCTTTGATTAAAGAACTAATAATTAATGAATAATAATGTAAATCTTAAAGAACTTCAAGCTAACAGAGCGTCATGCAGTAAAGAATACTAATATCAAGAATAAATCACTTTTAAAAAAATATAAAAATAATCAGATTGACAAAAAATAAAAAACTGATAAATCACTTTTAGAAAANCTGCCTCGATATTCGCATCATAAATATCTTAAAAGTCATTGTACATATATAGGTATATTAATATCTACATATGTATGTATATTATATTTACAGTAAATATATATGTACTTTAAAAAATCCACGTTCACGCACGCAGTGCTTTTTGTAATGTGCTAGATTTTTTTGAGATGCATGACGACATTTTGTGGCCATATTTGTTTAATTTTTCATAGTTTAACTCAATTTTAATGTTTTTTTTTATATAATTGAGTCCTTTTCAATGAATATTTTAAAAAATGTTCTATTTAGTATTTATGAACACTACTCAAGAATATTTTTTGCGTTAACTATAGCATTTCTGTTTCTGATACTCAAATTTTACTGTGGATGTGGGCCGTGGAGGTGAATCATTAGCCGCATGAATCGTTGATTGCATGTAATAAAGAGAAATTATTATTAGCAACATCAGCTTCGGCCCTCTAGTAGCACGTATACATTTGTAAATGCACCATTTCATGGCCTTGAGGGAACCTCCTCTTTAACTCACCGTCAAATCTTCACCGACCTAAGCCAAATCCTTGGCTATATAAACTGAACCATTCTCTTTCAACTCCCTCAAACGTAGTTCTTTCACAATGGTTTACAGAAGCACTATCTCCTCTATTCTCCCTGTTCTGTTAATCTTTAGCATCCTTCTGGCAATGTCCAAGGAATCAGTGGCGGTACGAGATATCCCGAAACAACCAAGGTGGATGGTATCAGAAGGTGGCACAGCCTACATTCCAGGGATAGGGAGGGTTACTCTTCCCCCATATAACTTCGGTAGCAGCGGAGAGAGAAGAGGTTCTTTCCACCGTTATATTCCAGGCGCGGATGATACATTCATCCCAAATCCAGGATTTGAAGTCCCTATGCCTGGAAGGGGTGGTCGTATCCGGGCAAAGGCCAGCCCTTGAGTCGGTTCAGTTCACAGTCTTGCACAAAAATTATGTTCATGCTCGAGAACTTTCAGTCTGCTACAGTTTCATTTCCCCGTTTTAGTATTGGCCTGAGTGTGTTGTTCTGCATTGTGCTTGAGAATAAATATACTGGGTCTGTATGCAAGTCCGCCAATGTAGTGGAAGTATTAGTATAAGGTCTGAGTCTTCAAGTTATGGTACTTTTGTCATTCCTTATGAAAGTACGTAGACTTAAAGCCTATCTATTTTCCTTATAATCCTCTAACCAAAACAAACAACACAACTGATTTCCAATAATGAACTAATTTAATTGTAACTGTGAAACACCGGTTAAATTAACTGCAAGATTCCTCGGTCTTCTCATAACGATATTTCAACCTCTTCCAACACAAGATTTTTCTACATTTTTCTAAAAAGAAGTGAAAGAATGTAATCTGCAAGATTAACACTAGTTAAAAGTAACAATCAACACAACATACATGTATATGAGTATGTGAAGCATCGACGTAAATAAGGCAACAAAACTTTAGTAATACATGATCTGCATCACAATGCCAAAACCAGCAGGTTTCTCAATCTTGGAACGGTCTATGGAAGGTTCGTATTGAGCTTGGTTATATCATGGAAATACACTGTACAATCGTACAAAGCCATTTAAGATCGGTAAATCATTATTCATGAAGAAAGAACATATAGGAAAAGAAAGGGTCTACTTCTAAATTGGTTTTAAAACTTTGAACTCTAAAAGTACAACTAGCTCAATATGTTTGCCCGAGTTTGATGGTTTACACAGCATAAGAAACAAGACAACTTCCTGAGCGTAGAGCATCTATCAGTATCTCGACTATAAACCAACAATCAAAGACAGATCCTTCAATAAAAAATCTAAGCTATTTGTTGTGAATTTATCAAAGATTTGTTTCTTCTCATATTGCTCAAGCTATTTCAGCGACCATTCATCATGTCAAACATAGATGTATGAAGAGACCAAAGAAGTCAACCCCTAATAGAACTTACGATTTCATGCCACACTGTCTCTGAAATCCCTAGACCAGAAAAGAAAGAGAACAAGGAACGTCCAACAAATGATTTATATGAACTTTCCAGTCTACAAATGCAGGACTGGCATCGTGCAGTTCGAATACTAATAGCATCAATCGTATTAAGAAGCCAACAAAATCATATATAACAAAAATGGAGTTTCTCCATTTGTACGTAAATAAAGTAATTGCCTCCCGATTCTCAAGAATACGAAGAGAGGGGGTGGGGTTAGGGGTGGGGGGTGGGGGGGTAGAGAGCATGGATCCACCGTGAAAGAAAAACGAGATCTGATTTCAAGCAAAAGAGAAATGAACTTATAAATTAAAGAATGGATTTACCTAAACAAAAAGCCTTATCAAATATTTTTAGTGGGTAGCATAACGAAACGCTCAAACTTAAAAAGAGAAAATGGATATAGAAGGCAACCTGCAGAAACTTGAAACAGGGAATGTGGGTCTCTGATGACTTAGATGCCGATCATCTTGAAAAGGATGAAGCAGAGGAAAACAAGAAAGAAAAAAAGGAAAAGGTAATCCACAAATACGAAAAACGTAGTAGATCCATGATTTCTCTTGTTCTTGTTGTTCTTCTTCTCATCGACCTTGTTGTCGTCGAATTCCTGATTCAGTAGTTCCAATTTAACCATCGCTTCTCCCTTCAGACTACAGTTGCCAGTTGGGATTGTCAAAGATCTGGGAAAGATGGATGGGTCTCCGCCGAGAAATTCTTTTTTTTTTTTTCAGATCCGGGACGAAAACATCATGGTGGTGTTATTGTAACACCCTCAATCTCGGACTTAACATAATTGTGATTTCATAATTTTAAAATTTTAATTTAAAACAAATTATAATTTTAAAAAAAAATCATAAATTAAAATTCTTAATATATTCATGATATAAAAATATTGATTCTAAATAGAGGAAGCATTAACTTATTTGTGATCAAAATCTTAATCATTAAATAGTGGAAACATTAACTTATCTATGATCGAAATCTTAATCATTAAATAGAAGAAGCGATAAAGTGTCTTAAATGCATAATTAATAAAACCTCAAAAAATTGAAATAAAGTCAATTTGAAATTCATAATTCATGAATCTTTCACAAAACATAATTTATAAAAAAACGTAACGTACAATAAATTACTGAGAAAACAGAAAACGTTTTTTCAAGTCTTAAATCAATTCATAAACTGAAAACATAAATTCCTCTAATTCAATTGATTATGACAGTCTCTCACTCATACCACTCACCATTACCATCTGCATCATAAACAAATGTAGGAGATGATTATTTTAAAATACTCAGTAAGCAAACTCACATAATAACATGTATCAATATGTCATAAATGCAATCATGACATAACATAACTGAACTTGACATATATCATAAATAAAATAAAGTAATGTATTTGATCATGGCATGGCTTAACATAACACGTAGATAACACGTGTCTCATATTGAATCATATAACAAACTTATTCATATATTATCTTGGCATATCTCATAGTTAACAACCTAATCAGAATTAATCACATGTTAATTGAAACACATCATGACGAATTGGGCGACGAAATAGATGACACACATTGGGTGACAGAACAGATGGCACTCATAGATGACGAAACACATGAATAGATGGCACCTCATGAGTGACAGAAAACATTTAAAGATGACACCCAATGTATAAGCAAAACATGAACAGATAACACCCTATGTATGACGAAAGCATGAACAGATGACACCCCATTTGTATAACAGAACAAAACGTGAACAACCCTGGTTTCTTGTTAACTAAGGGGCGTGCTTAAGTTCACATCTTGCTTAATTACCACTTGACTAAATTAACTTCATAACTTGCAGAATGTAACGTTTGATAATAATTAATCATATAATGCATACTGATACATGTAACAAAATCAAACATGATAACATACTAACGCAAAATCAGTCATACCCAAATATGTATCTCATGATAATCAAATTAATAACTGGACAATAAACAATTACCAAAGTGTTAACGAAATATAATAATTATTGGAAAAATTGTTAAACAGATAATAAATACATGACACAATTATAATATCAGAGTCGCATCATTATATAAGTCAATTTGCATAAACATATATATGAATATAACATGCTTATAGACAATTACAGCTGATGAGAATAACACATATTACATTTATCACACGTACGTCACATTACAATGATGTAAATTCCCTTACACAAAGCATAGACATTTATCACACATGGATCACATTACGATGCAAATTCACTTACACAAATCATATACATTTATCACACATGGGTCATATTACAATATAAGTTCACTTATAAAAAGCATAGACATTTATCACACATAGATCACATTACGATGCAAATTCACTTACCTGAAGCGGAGGAAGAAACTAAACAATTAATGACCTGAAATCCAAAAATATAAAATCACTAAATTATTTGGAAACAAATCAATATAAACACATTTTTAATATCTTAAAATAAAATAGAATTAATTAAAATAGTGCACTGTCTGAACAATGTCAAAAAACAATATATCGGGTAATAAGTCAAATGATAAACCTTTGGGTCAAATAGTTCAGATCGAAGACCAGTCTAGTTCAGTTTTATCATATGGACCGGTTCAGACCGGTCCGGTTAAACTGAACCAGCTCGGTTCGGGTTGAACCGGTTCATGTCAGAACCAACTGGGTCGCAAGACCCAGTTGCAGCCTGGAACGCAAAGAGGAAAGAAGAAAGAACAGGGGAAACTCAGCGGCGGTGGAACCTCCGGAGATAGGGGACGAGAGAAAAACAAAGAGAGCAAAAAAGGAAAACAAACTAAATACAAATAGATGAAGGAGAAAACTCACTGAGATGCTTCAATGGCGAACACAGAGAAGGATGAAGAACGCAAAGGCAGAGAAGAGAAAGATATGGTTGCTCCATGCGGGAGGGAATAAATTTGAGAGTTTATGGTTTAAAAGAAATTGCGTTAAGGTTAGAGACACAATCCAACGAAAAATAAGCGGAAAAAGAATGAATCAAGAAATAGTCATCGGAGCAAATGGTCGGCGACAATGACAGTGGAAAAAAAATAAAGGAAAAGAATGTAAAGGGAGAGAGAGAATAAGGAGAAGAAGGGGAATAAGATTTACCTGAATTTGACAATGGACCAATGAACAATGAATTGAAGAAGAAGAAAAACAGAGGGGATGAAACTAAAAGAAGGATAAACAATGGGTTTTTTCAATGGGGTTTTTGCAGAAAGAGAGGTTGCTTGAGAGTGAGAGCTAGAAGAGAGATGAAGGTTTAGAATATATATATATATATATATAACATTAGACTAAAGTTACCCTATGGTGTATGGGCAAGCATAGGTATAGGTATGAGTTAGATGGAGATAAAGGGAAAGATAGAAGCCAAATAAAACTCTTTTTAAATTAAAAAAATAAATTTTAAACTAAACCATGAATAAATAAAATTGTTTTACCAGAATTACAAACAATCCATTTTTAAAATCAAATTATATAATCAGTTTATCTTTAAAATCAATTTTACAAAAATGCCCATTTACAAAGGGTCGGGATATTACAGTTATAGTCGTTATGTAGTGAAAACACACGCATTTTAGTTGTTCTTCCCCCCTTCGTTCTATCTTTTCCCCCATGTCTTTCCTAGCGTTTTCGTTGTTTCTGAAAAAATTCTAATATATTACAAAATTTCAGTATTTTTTCTTACAATTCATGCGCGGGTGTGCAGGTGGAATGAGGATTCTCTGTAGTCGGAATCCAATTGCATAGGGAAGTTTAATCTTAGCCGTCTAAATAGATTTGGACGGTTGAGATGAAATGTTAAAAAGTTAAAAAATGATTTTTTTTTTTAGTTTTTTCCCCTAGACAGTTTGGTACGATTTGAATCATCTAGATCTTATCGGACGATCCAAGATTGATTAATTATCGTGTCTATCGTTGGAACCAATGACAGATAATCCTAATCTGTGAGGGTGTGGGCATAAGCATGGGTGAGTACGTGTGACATCAAATAATGTAGAATAATACTAACATCATCTTGATGGTTACCAACAAGAAAGAGAGAACTATAGGAATTGTTGATTTAATAAAGTTTAGTAAATGTCTAACAGTTGAAATTGACAAAAATAATTGAAAAAGACTGAGCTGATGTGAATAAATTAAAAATTCACATAGAACTAGCGTTGATTTTATGTACGAATTCGAAAACTTCAACGATTTTGGCGAAAGAGATCTCTAGCAAACTCCCCTCAGAAGTTGAATACGGATTGTTTGTCGTTGTTGTGTTACGGTAGACGAGCTGTTCGATCTGATCTGTCCAGCCTGATCTGAACAGATCATATCGGGTAAGAAAAAGGGAAAAAATATTTTAACACAAAAAGCAGTTTGGTCAAATATGGATGGACCTCCAGATCTAACCTAACTACACCTCTGCAAAAGGCAAAGAATCTATTTCCTGAAAATCTCTCTTTTATGTCTTTTTTAGAAGAAAAAAGTAAGAGGCAATAATGAGTATTGTTCTTCCCTTCACATCTGAGTCTTATAACGTTTTCCTTTTCTACGATAATAAATTTTGGTTTACTTATTACACGTTTACTTGATTCTTGTGGAAAGGGATTCCGCGGAATCTGATTCCAAGTAATCATTTTGATTGTTTATTGTGACTTTAGAATAGTAGGTCCCACAACTTTGATCAATAATGATTTCATTGATTGTTAGGTTTGGGATTCCAAACAAATAGCTAGTAACGAGATACCACATTTATGATTCATTTGTAATGCACTATAAAAAGTCCAACGTGTCCTCAAAATCCTATAACATAGAAATTAATGTTGATTTTCCTTGAAATGACATTTTAGTAATGCCATATAGATTTATTCTAATTCTTTGATTAGTAAACATAAATAATCATTATTGTTGACGATTAAATCTCAGGGTGAGATCATGCCAAGAATGTCTCTGCTCCACTTCTCTCTCTACGTTTGCAATGTAAAGTAGGAGACCCCGGAAAAAAGTAGGGGGGTGTCTCCATTTTACCCCTCTGAAGATTAAGTCGGTAAATGGATGAATGATAGTAAAGTAGAGAAGTAATTGGAAGTTGTTACGTACCTCTTAAAGTGCATTTATTGGGGTATTTATAGTGGGAAGCTAGCCTTAAGGCAGGGTTGATCTCCGTACAGTAACATGCGTCTCCTTCAATGGGGTGCCTCTAGTGAGGTATGAGGTAACAAGTGATGATCTCGGGTGTCAGGACCGCCTGTCCTCATATCCACAATGTACTTCATTGGCCTCTATTGGACCGATCATATTAAATGCTAATGATGACACCCTACTAGGCGCAGGTTGACTGGTTCCTTGGGTAGTGGGCTTCCTGCCTTTTCTCATTCCCTCTTCTCTGATCGGGCTAGATGCATTAAATGTATACGATGACATCCTTCAAACTTTTATCCCGACCCAGGTGCCCTGTTTGAACTGAGGCGGGAGATTTCCCTCCCTTAGGTCTTCCTCCAAGTGGGAACCTTTCTCTATTGGGACTTAGTCAAAACACTAGTTTATTCATTCAAACACCTTCTGCGACCTTCAAGGGTCTTTAGACACATAGCCTCGGGGAGGATAAACTCACCCAAAGTGTCAGCCCCGGGCGAAAAGTATCCCTAGGACCTAGGCCTCTAGTGTCCGCGAGTCGGGACCTCAAGTTTCCCCGAGGTTTAGGCCTCGGGTGTCCTCGGGGTGGGATCACATCCTTGCTGCCTGGTTCCGGGGTTGATTGCCTCCATTGACATGTAAGTACTTGTTTAGGACTCATCCGCGTTAGCATGTCCTTAACAGTCTTTTAGTAGATGCCCGAAAAATAGGTATAATAGTTGCCCCATAACTCATTGATGTCCTTAATATTCCATGGACTCGGGGAGTTCATCCATTATTTTTGTGGAGATATGACACCACTGTAGTGTCCTAGCCTATCAATATGCCAAGTGAAATGAGTTGTACCTTTATGTAGGTGTTATAATGGCCGTGTTACCCGAGGTGATCTTGGCTTTCACTCAAGGGTCTTTTGGATTACTAGGATGAGCCTTGGGTTCTTATAAATAGGAGGCTCCCACCTCCTCAATTTCAGTCTTCCCTTCCTCCTCCACTTGGTGTAAGGTACTCTTCTCTCTCATTTCTTTTCCTTTTTTTCTTTTTGTGTATTTTTCATAGCATAGGCCCTAGAGGCCTAGCGGCTCAAGGTGGGCCTCGGGTGTTCCTAAGTTAGGTCCTCTGGTGTCCTCGAGGCCTTGGCTTCTGGTGTCCCCGAGGTTCATCCTAGGTCTAGGCCTCGAGTGTCGTCAGGGTGGTCGCGCGACCCCGGGGTGCTAGGCCCCGGGGGTTAGGGCCCTTACTTCTTCCCTATGTACTGTTATGCCCATTATCTCCCCTATGCATTGCTACCCCCTCCCCCCGGTCTCCACATTGTATGGATATTATTATTATTATTTTGTATTTTTTAGGTCACATACGCCTCATTATTCGTTGCTTAATCATGTCTTCTCCTTCTTATTCACAAAATGACTCTTTAGACAAGGTGGGTTCACCTGATGCTGAATTTTCAGGGTCCTCGTTGTTGGACACGGGAGGCCACGCGGGCTGTGAGTCACATGCAGCTAGTGCGTACGACTCAGACAGTGCCAAACTGAGGTTGGTTCGGATAGAGGGTGTGAGGAAAATGACCATGAGCAGGCTGCGGCTGGGGGGAGCATGAAGGAGATTTTTACAATCGACGTTGCTACGTCGACCATGACTGAACAACATTTGGACGTGCTTAGGGAGAAGTATTCCATTCCTGATTAGATCACTTTACGACTCCCTCATCCTAACAAGCTAGCTGGCAGACCCTCCTAACGGTGAGGTTGCTTTTTGCCAGTCCCATTTCGAGTGTGGACTTCGACTTCCCATTCTTGACATAGCGAGATTAGCCCTTAGGAGGTTCCATTGCACTCCATGCCAGTTTCTTCCTAACTCTTAGAGGAACATCCAAAGGGCGCATGTGATATGGACCGTCATTCTTACATCTCCCCTTAATTTCAAGGTCATACATGACCTCTTTTAGCTCAAGCGTGGAGGAGCAAGGTTATCTTACTTGAGCCCTTGTGGGGGGAAGGCGCGCATGTCAGTGCTTAATTTGCCATCCAATAACAGAGAAATCAAGGGTCATTGGTTTTTTTTTCTGGTGGTGAGTGGGTTAGACAAGCGGAGTCCTCTCTGGATGAGTCATGGGAGGTGCTTCGTTGATTTACTCCTACAGATCTTATGTTTACTTCTTGTGAGAACCCCTTTTATTTATATATGTACACATACATATAATTATGTACTTAGTAACTGTCGGATTTATTCGTCCTACGTTTTCATGATCCCAGGGATGAAAGGTCACCGCCCCACGTTGAACAGCACGATACTATAACAAATCGAATTGGTGTTCCAGATTCCACCGGACAAGAAAAAGTATTCAAACCTCCTGAATGACTGTAATCTAGTAAGATCAAAGTTGTCGCTCACCGCCGCGGTCCCCACACCTCGAGGTATATTTTTAACGCTTAGTAAATAACTTGTATGTTCGTCATTTTCTCTTTACTATGTCTTCGTAGACAACTTGTTGGTAAGTAACTTATGTATGTGTTTGTTTTCTCAGGTGGACCCAAAGCCAAAAAGCAAGTGAGTGATTCTAAGAAGAAGAAAAGAGAAAAGGTTAAGGACTCTTCCCTTGTGTCAAAAAGTAAAGGTTGTTCTGGCAGGCCCTCTCATGCCCCTTAACTGACAGATAACACCGTTGATGGCCTTGGTCGGCCATTTCACGCCCCCCAATAGACAGATAACTCCTCTGATGGCCTTGGTAGGTCATCCCACCCCCCTCAGCCTACAGTTAGAGGCTTTGGTAGCTTTGTAGGGCCTTCCCATGGCTTCTCTTCATCTTATCGGGACACCCATGCATAGTATATTGAGCCCTTACCAGAGTTGTTTTGCCCGAAGAGGGTCAGGGTGAAGGGGGATGACATGGATCAACTGAGAGACCTCTACGAGTGTCATGGCACATTTTCCTCTGAGGCCACCCCATTACACCAGTACCGAGTAGACCTAACATCTTCTTCCTTTGAAAGTGAGGGCAGTATTGTCCTAGAGGATCGCGTGGAGGAGGTACCTGATGCCCTCACAGGCCTCGATGCCAACATGGTTCATCCTGACGTGGTTCTCACTGCTTCACCATCCCAAGATGAAATAGCCATTGATGGTGGGGTGACCCTTGACTCGGGGAGTCCTTGTGCTATAGGGGTTGAAGGTACCAGCAGAGGCCATAGTGTTGAGGTAGTTGACCCAGCTCTCGGGTTTTTTTTTCTGATGTTGGTGGAGGTAACAGGGGGTACCTATAGACACTCACACTCACGTTCATGATATTAGAGGCTCTAGGCAGTCTCAGGAAGATACTACCTTTGATAAGTGTACTGGCCCTTCTGGGACTAAGAAACTCCTTGAGGTGATTGCTTCGGATATTGATGATGACTACCTCGATCGGGGACATGAGGTCCTCATTAGGATGAGGGCTGAGATGGATGCCTTTTTGGAGAAGCACAAGCATTGATTCACAGTTGATGGTGCCTTGGGGCTATTAGAGTTAGGGGACCAAGCGCTCTCTTCTATTAGTGTTGTTGTCTCCATCCAGGTTGATCTCCATATTCTTTCATTCTCTTTGGTTTATTTTGTCTTTAATAAGGTTCACTAACTGGACTTTATTTTAGGTATCTATGACGTGTGCTCTATTGGAGCGGCATAGGGCTCAACTCAAAATTGATATGGATGATGCCGGTGTATCGGCCAAAAAGTTGGGAAAACAAGTCCTTCATCGACAAGGAAAATGAGTTGCTCAAGTCTTAGGTTCGGAACCTTACCAATCAGTTGAGGGTTTACGACACAGAGATGTCTGATGAGATCGTCTGATTGGAGGCGGAATTGGTGGTGGTCCACCTCGAGCATGATGAGGAGTCAAAGGATTTACATCGCCTGCACATTGAGGCCTCTTCCCGTCTAACGGAGGAGTTAGAGGTTACTCAGCGCCAGCATGAAGAGGCCACAACACGCTTGACCGAGGAATACGAGGCCATACAATGCCTATATGCCCAGGTGGCCCGGGAGCTCAAGGATTGTCGTATTACACGCGATGCATATAGAAATGACTTCAGTTCTTCCCTGTCTGAGGTTGAGGTGTTTCGTTCACAGATGCAAGAGAAAGACATGAACCTTCAAGAAGCTATTAATGAGGTCAAAGCGCTGCAGGTGGAAGGGACTAAGCTTGGCAATACTATCCAGATGCTGCAGCGTGAGCAGTTCCCTATTAAGAATGCACTTTAAGAGGCCAAGGCTAAACTTTCTAAGGCAACAGACGATCTAGATAAGGCCCAAGATGATTCTAAAGGGTCAAAAGATGACTTGCTAGGGTGCAAGCTGAGTTATTTTACTCGACCAAGAATGGTGCTTTATTTGAAGAGTTTGATGTTGGCGTAGCCACGACCAGGAAGTTGGTTTTAGAGCAATACCCCTCGTTAGACCTCAGCATTCTCCCAAGAGTGTCTACTATTTCTCCTCTTCATCCTCCTCCAACCTGATTTTTAGTAAACACTTGTTTGTTTGTTTATTTTTATTTTTTTGCAATATGTAGTGAGAACATGCAAATGTAATATATAATGTTTGTTGACTTTATGAATATCTATTGTAATTTTGTTTGACATGTCCTCTCTTTATTCTTCTATTTTGCTCTT
The DNA here is from genome assembly GCA_003255025.1 of Datisca glomerata. NCBI lineage: Eukaryota > Viridiplantae > Streptophyta > Magnoliopsida > Cucurbitales > Datiscaceae > Datisca > Datisca glomerata. The sequence continues at coordinate 268,592 of QANY01000733.1, forward strand.
GCACTTTATTTGTTGGGGTCTTAGTAATGACCATCTTTACCCCCTTAGCGCAGGTCGTTATGATTATCGGCCTGGGCTAACGTGTGGTGTTGAGTCGTGAGGTTCAGCCTAATGTGAAACCTAATGAGCTTTGGGTTCATTTTGGCCTTGAAGCGCCCAATGCTACTGGTAGCCTTGACTGTGAGGTACAACTTATTGGCCCTTGGGTTCGCTTCAACTTTGAAGAGCCCAAGGTATTGGTAGCACTGACCGTGGGGTACGGTTTGTTTGCCTTTGGGTTCGCTTCTACTTTGAAGAGCCCAAGCGGCTTAGTGACTGTGTGTACGATATATTGGCCCTCGGGTTCGCTTCTACTTTGAAGAGCCCAAGGGTACTGGTAGCATTAAATGTGGGGTTCGGACTAAGTATTCAATAATTATCATAAATACTAAAAGGGGGGGCCAAATCTAGGGCCTTCTTCGAAATCATACATTTACTTAAGGGTAATACACCTTCAAGTGCTCGACATTCCATGGGTGCTTCAGTATATTTCCCCGGCGATCTTCCAACTCGTAGGTTTCAGTCCCAAGTGCTCGGACAACCTTATGGGGTCCTTCCTAATTTAGGTTGTAAAGGGTTTTTTTCGCTACTCAAGGATTAAAGGGAAAAGTAAGATAATGGTAGACTTATATAAGTATTAATGAGAGAGGAGGAGGAGAGTTTAGGAACAAGAGATTATAAAGGGTAAATGCTTTGTGTCATGTTTGAGTTGTATTGTATGTCATTCTTTCATTTAATGCATTGGCCTTATATAGGTTTCTCAAATTGTATGAGTTGATTAAAATAACAATATAAAAGGAGACACTCATTATGCCTAGGGATTACACATGTTTACGGGGATCATTCTGCTTGGCATAGGCCCATTTCCCTTTCTCATTTCCCATCTGTCTCGCTCAGCCGCCAATCAGTCACAGTAACTTGATGATTTCTTGTAGTTTCGAGTCAATCAGTCACAGCCACTTGGTGGTCTGCCGATCTGTCTCATCCGGGTCATTCAACTTATCCAATCAATCACAGCCACTTGATTGTCGATCTGAACCCCTTTCACCCACGCCCATTAACTAGTCAATCTTTCCCATCCTGATGTTCTTTCCTGTTCTTGAGGTGTTGGTCTTGTTCTTGAGGTAATGATCCCCATCCTTGAGGTGCTGGCCTCATTGTTGAGGTGATTTTCCATGTTCTTGAGGTGATGATCCCCGTCCTTGAGGTATTGGCCCCGTTCTTGAGGTGTTCCCCTGTTCTTGAGGTGATGACCCCCGTTCTTTGAGGCGTTGATCATCTGTTTATGAGTGTCTTGCGACTTCAACCCGTAACTCATGTGTGCTTTTCTACCACTTTCCACGAGCCCTAGGTAGGTCCCCTTTGTCCACGTGGTAGTGCGTATTTTTCACCTGTTCATTTACCCTTATTGCTCTTCGACGATGCTCATCGAAGTGTAATGAATGCTCTCAGCACGCGTATAGTTTTGGGAGAGTGGCTATCTTTGATTCACTTTTACCATTCTAGAATCTTCTTTTATCCTACAAAATATTAATTGTTATGCAAGAAAAGTCATTTATTTTTTAAATAATGAAATGGTGTACCATCATTGCCTCGTTTCTGAGGTTGCTGACACGTTCCTCGAAAATTCCATTTCGTCTTTGTGTCATCTTATTTTGTCGTGACACGCGCTCATATAGGTCTTGTTTTTCATTCCCCATGCGTGTCATTTTGTTTGTAGTTCTTGCGTTGTGCCCATTTCTGGTACGTTAACTTTTCGTCTCTCTAGCTGTCGTGTTGTCATTAACTTGCTCATTTTAGGTGGACCGACAGTAATCATTTTATTATATCTCTTCCCATGCGCCTGTCATTTGGCCTTCCCCTTTTCAGAACTGGTGGCTTTTCACTTTCAAATCCATTAAACGTTTTGAACTCGATTTTGGCGTCTGTAACTTATATCACAGTGGTTTCCCTCACGTTTTCTTTTCACGCTCATTTCTTCCTTCTGTAAGTTTCCCTTCTTTGTCTCCGTTATTTCTTTTCTTCTCATTTTTCTATTTCATATTTCTTTACCTGGTAGCAATGGAGGATCATCCATTTAAGGTCCCCATTCCCCTAGTTAGAAATAGGAACGAATTCAACCGTTTTCTTGCTCTTCATCGGGGTGCCTTCCCGCCAGACATAATCTGTGGTTTTGGGGAAGGAATCCCTAAATCTTTCCCGTGTAATCCCCCATAACAAAATTCTCTATCCCCGATGTACATAACTTTAGATTTAAAACTTCCTTTCTCTCCTCTTTTTCAAGAGCTTTTTAGTATTTTCAACCTCACCGTTTTCCAATATACCCCTCGTACTTACAGGGTTCTCTTAGGGATTGAAGCCCTCAATAGGAGGCATAATTTAAATATAGGTGTAGATGAGATCCGCGCCGTGTATATAGTGAAAAGCCACATATTGCCCTATTACTTAGCTTCTCGCGCGATTGAGAAGCTGGGAGGACTAGTCATTAACCTCTCTAGTGGGGATAAAGGCTGGAAGGAAGGTACTCTTCTCGTAGGTGGAAACTGGGGTGGCGATGGCCGCTAGGTCGTTCCCTGGATCTGGGGAGAGTTTAGTAAGTGGTTGGAGCCCCCTTGCTTTTTTATTGTTTAACTTTGTTGTTTCATTGTTGCGTTTATCTTTCCTAAACATTAACCTATTTTTGTTTTGCGCAGACATGAATCTGAATAATAGGTCTTTTACTCCGAAGGAAGCAGCCGAGCGACTTCGTGTCACCTGTAATTGCTCAGAACGGGACTAGAGATATCTCTTTGACCTAAGAAAAGAGATCGAAGTCGCGGTCGCACCCGTTCCGGGTGCTGACTCTGTTGCCCCCTCATCTTCTGCAATAGAAGTCCCTCGGGCCATCCCTGTTGCAATAGTTGTTCCCATTTTTCCTCAAATAGTCGTGTTAAGTTCTTCTGAATCTTCAGAGTCAGAGCAGGAAGAGTAGGGGTTTGCTTAAGAAGAAAGAGAACGTGAGGCTCAATAAGAATATGCACAGAAGGAGGCAGAAGAACATGGCGTAACTTTTTGTTTTGCGTATAACGAGTTTGAGATGTCGAAGCGTCTTAGGAGTAATTTGTGGGGGGTACCTGGTGAGGGCAAGCGCCAAAAGACGAGGAACGCCAGCTTGTTAGGTGTCGCTTTTGGGGATGTTACTCCCATCGATCTTCTTACCCTCGTTGTTGATCTCCCTGCCCACGTTGATAAGGTTTCCCTTGTTCCAGAGAGGACTGTCGTGCCTCCTCCTTCGCCTGCTAAGAAGTCAATTTCCCCTTACTCTAGTTGCCGACATCTGTCTGAGGAGATGGGTGTCTGAAGGTGGCGGCGATATCCCGCGGCTCCACCGGTTCCCCCTGACGTCAGCTTCTTGAAGGATCCCCGCTCTTCACACGTGATCGCGAAAGGGATTATGTCTGATGCATATGCTCTTGTCCTCTATCAGATGTCCACCCATGATAAGGTTATCAGCCCGAGTCATTCTATGATGCAGGTATTTTCATTTTTGCCTTTTTACATCCTCATTTTTTCTATGCAAATTTCTTTCTAATTTTGACTAACACTTTTTGAACTCTGCGACTTACCACAACGGTCTACAGGAGGATATTCACGTTGCTGAGGAGGAGATGGTCAGTTGTAGGAGAACGATAATGGAGATTGCCAAGGCTTACAAAGTTGTTGTCTCAGAACGGGACGATCTTAAGAAGGTGGAGGCTGATTTTCATCGAGTTGTTGCCCGTTTGACTTCCGAGCTAGATGCGGCTATGGCTAAACAGTCGAAGCTTGAGTGGTCATTACGGGAGGTAGAGAGGATCGCCGAGATAAGCGGGGAGAACATGTGTTTTGTTGAGGCAAAGCTAACTCAGGTCGATGAAGCTTTGGCTAAGTCCCATGAACGGGAGGCTGGTCCTACGGCTGAGTACCAGGCTATGGTTGATAAGTATGAGCAGCTATCTTATACGGCAGGTTACCGCGACGCCAAGACTGATAAATCTCCATGTATGTCACTAGTCTCGCTTCCTGACAATCCTATTGATTCTGAGGCTGAGCTTCCCGCTTCCAACACTAAAGTGGCTGCTGATGTTACTCCCGAAGACGCGGAGACTTACCAATTTTTCCTCTTTTCCCGTATTTTTTCATTGTCTTGTACTTTTTCCCTTGGAATCATTTTGTAACTTTTCCGTTTTCGGTGAAATGACTCATTTCTTCAATATGCTTTGTCACTTCCTTTTGTTCAATACTTAGTATAAGTTCATTGATCAATTTTTTCTAGCCTTCTTGACTATTTTAGTGAAGTTCCATAAGCAATAAAAGTTACTTTTCCCTTTTAATAGTTTTTATGGTTAACTTTTCACATAGTTAAGTACATTTATCAACTACTTAGTTATTTAAACACTTGAAAGTTTTTTCAAGAAATGCCTAGGCAAGAGTATGTTTACCCGGTTTGGTTGTTTCTGCTTTTTATCTATTGATTCCCTCCCCTTTTATTGCAAGCGGGCTCGTTGGAATCGCGTGCTTCCATGGGTTTTCCTTCTTTAGTTATTTTTTTCTTTTGAGAGTAGAGCTTAAGGGTTTTTCATGCTCCTATTTTTTTAGGAGTAGAACTTATTAACTGCCCATCCCAATGCCTTTTAATGCCCTTAGTTTCTTCTGAAAGTAGGACTTGTGAACTGCCAATTCCTAAGACTTTTTTACGCCCTTAGTTTCTTCTAAGAGTAGGATTTATGAACTGTCCCACAAAATGACTTGTCATGCCTTTAGTTCCATTTCAGTAGTGATTCTATTAAGGAGAGAAGATTGGCGCCACTGTTTTTACGTGGAAAACTCTTACGGGGAAAAATCACGGGAAAGACGTATCATTATAATGGATTTCTTACATTCTTTACACAAAATTTTTTTTAGATAAATCGTGTTCCATGGCTTCTGCAATTTAATTCCCTCTTCCATTTCCAAGTGGTAATAGCAGCTCCTCCTATTTTTCTGATGATGTACGGTCCCACTAGGTTGGCCTGAGCTTCCCTTCCATTTGGAAGATTTTTTTTAGTATCAAGTCTCTTGTTTGGAATTCCCATTTTCTTACCTTCTTTTGGAAATAAGATCTCATCTTCTGATTGTTACGGGTTATTCTCATTAGGGCCACTTCCCTTCTTCCTTCTAGTTCATCAAAGACCATTTCTTAGGAGTTCTCCATTTTGTTGTTCATTTAGCTCGGATCTGATGGTAGGGCTCCTAATTTCTACAGGAATGACCGTTTCTGCTTCGTATGCTAATGCAAACATAGTTTCTCCCGTTGTCTATCTCGGAGTCATTTTGTATACCCATAAGATTGTGGGTAGCTCTTCAACCCATTTCCCTTTGCAGACTCCACCCATTTCTTCAGGTTGTTAAGTATAACCTAGTTTGATCTTTCTGCTTGCCTTGAATGCGATTCGTGATCTTCAGATCTTCGCATAATATTTTTACTAAGCTCCCGGTGAACTGAAGTCTGTTGTCAGATACTAAGGTCTGTGGGATCTCGTACCTTCACATCAAATTTTTCCATAGGAATCCTTCAGCCTCAATCCACTTAGTAAAATAATCTGTCGCTACCAATAAAAATTGATTCTGGGCAGGCGTCATGGGGAGTGGCCCAACAATGTTCAAGGCCCACTGCATGAACGGCCAAGGACTAGCCACGGTTTTAAGATCTTCGGGGGACATATTTGTCACGGGCGTGAAACGTTGACATTTGTCACATCTTTTTGCATACTGTTTGGTATCCTGATGCATTCAGGGCCAGTAGTATCCTTCATTCATGACTTTATGGGCTAGTTATTTTCCCCCAGTGTGGTTTCCGCATATGACCTCGTGAATTTCTGCTAAAACATATTGGGCCTCATTTTCTCGTAGACACTTCATGTACGATCCTGCAAACATTTTCTTATATAATACCCCATTAATCATCATACATAGCACCCCATTGTTGGACCTTTTTTGCAAGTAGTTTGTCTTTAGGAAGAATTGTTTTCTTCAAGTAGGCGGATTATGTCGTCCTTTCAACTTACTTCATGTTCAACTTCTACATCAGTCACGTTAATCCACTAGAGCATGTGCTTGGCTTATTCAGAATTTCTACGGGGATGTTCCTTTTGTAGGGAAGCGTAATGAATATCCCAGATTTGCCAGGGCATCAGTGTGCCCGTTCTCAGTTCTTGAAATTTGTCGGAGTTCATATTCTTTTATCGTGCTGAGGAGATGTTTTACCCGTTGTAAATAACTCACCGCATGTTCATCTTTTGCTTCATCACAGAAGATTTTAACATTAGTCACCTCATATTCCCGCAGCAGGGATACTCCCCCTATCAGTGCTTCGTACTCTGCTTCATTATTTGACTCATTGAATTCGAAGGAGATGGAGTGTTCCAATATTTCTCCAAAGGGAGTTTGTACTACCATACATGCTCCTGCTCCTATACTGTTTAAAGCATCGTCAACAAAGAGTTTCCAAGTTTCAACTTCTCCCGTTTGGTGGGTTTCCCGTTTGACTTCCCCTTTAGTGAAGTCTGCTACGAAATCTTCTAACGTATGCCATTTTATTGAAGTTTGGGGCTCGTAACTGATGTCGTACTGGTTTAGCGCAATTGATCATTTTGCTATTATCTCGCTTGCCTCCATAGAGTGTAGAAGGCTTTTAATGGGAGAATCGGTTAATACCTTGATGCTATGGGCTTAAAAATAAGGTCTTAGTTTTTGTGTTGCAGTTATAATGGCCAATACTAGTTTCTCCATTCGTTTGAATCTTGTCTCCGCCACTACAAGACTTTTGCTCATGAAGTATACAGGTTTATGTTTCCTTTCCTCTTCTTTGATGAGTATTGCACTGACTGCCCCCATGGAGACGATTACGTATAACAGAAGCTACTCATCGGGAGTGGGTTTGGAGAGTAAAAGGGAGCCGTTAAGTACTCTTTAACTTTCGTAAAGGCTTCTTCGAATTCTTCATTCCAACCGCTCGCGGAGTTTTTCCGCAACCTTTCGAAGAAAGGCTTGAATCTGTTCGTTGATCTGGAGATGAACCTGTTGACGGCACGTCTTCCAGTTAACCCTTAGATTTCTTTGAGGTTTCGCGGGAACTCCATTTCTGTAATTGCCTTTACCTGGTCGAGGTTTACTTTGATTCCCCGTTTAGTAATAAGGTGTCCCAGGAACTTTCACGTCGCCACTCAAAATTATGCACTTCTCCGGGTTCAGCTTCATGGAATTTTGCCTTAGGATAGAGAAGGCTTCTTCAAGGTCCTGAATGTGGTCTTCCCTCTTCTTACTTTTGACCAGCATGTCATCAACATAGACTTCCATATTCTTTCTGATCTGCTCGTGGAAGACTTTGTTCACCATCCTTTGATAGGTTGCACTTGCGTTCTTCAAACCAAATGGCATGACTTTGTAACAATAAACACTGTACTCAGTAATGAAAGAGGTTTTTTCCTGATCGGGTTGGAACATTTTCACCCGATTGTAACATGAGTAAACATCCATGAAGTTGAGAAGTTTGTGCCTCGAAGTGGCATCTATCATTTGATATATCCTTGGCAGCGGGTATTTGTCTTTGGGGAATGCCTTGTTTAAGTCGGTGAAGTCGACGCAGATCCTCCACTTCCCATTCTTCTTTCGTACCATTACTATGTTAGCTAGTCATTCGGGGCAGTTTACTTCTCTGATGAAGTCCTCTGCAAAGAGCTTCTCAACCTCCTCTTTGATCGCTTGATTCCGTTCAGGAGCGAAGCTTCTCTTCCTTTGTTTCACAGGTTTCATAATGGGATCTGTGTTCAATCTGTGGCAGATGATCTCTTCTGGAATACCAGGCATCTCATGTGCTGCTGCTGCAAATATATCTTTATTTTCCCTTAGAAATTATATCAACTTCTTTTTCTCATTTTCCTCAAGTAGGGCGCCGACGTTGGTTATTTTCTGGGTCCCTTTTTCCAAACATATGGGCTCCGTTTCTTTTCCCGCCTCGTATCTCAGGCCATCTTGCATGTTTTTCAATGATTGTTATAGATCCGTGGGTCTATTCCCTTCGGCCTTCTCTGTAGATTTTTCTTAGCAGATTCTAAAGCAATCACTAAATAGATTCGAGCCACGGCATGGTCGCCACTTATTGTTTTCACTCCCCCTGGTGATGAGTACTTCAACACTTGGTAGAATGTTAAGGGTACAACCTTCATTTTCTGGAGTCAGGATCTTCATAGGATTGCGTTGTACGGGGAAACTGTTCCCAGTACCATGATCCACGATCCACGATCACCAAGAGAGTCAGAGTTCCTTCCGAGTAGCTGATGGCTCCGTTGAAACCGATCAACGGCTGTGACGTATCTTGTAACTTTTGACCTCCCATGGACATTTTCTCCACGGTCGGTTGGTATAGGATGTTCACTGCGCTCCCATTGTCCACCAAGACCCTCCTCAACAAGCAGTTACCAATCTTTAATGAAATGACAAGGGCATCATTATGGTGTCTGTCATGTTCCGGATCTGAGTCGTTGAACAATAGCGGCGAATGCCTATTGCCGTTTGAGGACTTCTGCTGATGTATTTCTAACGTTAGCCGCTTGTAGTAATTCTTCCTTTCCTTTCTTGTCGTCCCCTCTTGTTCAATTAATGTTATAACTGTGTCGACGATGCGGAAGGGCTGCTTTCCCTTAGCCCTTATGTCTTTTTCTCGATTGTCTTTCTCAGTCTCGCATTTCTATTCATCTTTTTTCACAAATGGGCTAAGGTATCCTTCTTTGATCAGTTACTCAATATAGTCTTTGAGTTGAAAATAATCTCGTGTGTAATGCTCATTGCTCTATGATAGGAGCAATATTTATATTTATCTTTGTAGCTAGATTCCTTGGTGAATGGGGCCAGTCTTTTCAACCAAGGTTTGTCTTTAACTGTCTCCAGTATTTGGTTGACCGCGATGATCAATGATGTGTAGACTTTGTCCATCGGGTGGACTCTGTCAATATCTCACCTCCGATGGGTATTCCTGTTTTGTTGGACTTTCCTCACATCTATTTTTTCTGTTTCGTCATGCTTCCTTCTTTCAGGTCTTACACTGCATTCCCGCTTCCGGGATTCTTCTTTTTCTGTTCAACCGTTCTTCGCATACTCCTTTTCTCTTCCTCCAAGGTAATATAGGCTTGCGCTAGTGGAAAACCTCACCATAGAAATGGGCTTCACCTTGAACAAGTCCTCGAAAAAGGGTGACTCTAGGTCCAGACCTCGTCGGAAGACTAGTCTGGCAAATCGGTCGTCGTAGTTCTTGACCTTGACCATTGCGTCTTTGAAGCGATGAGTGTATTCCCGTAGGGACTCCCCTTCCTTGGTATAAATTGTCATTAGGTGTTCCAAGTCTTCCATGATGATACGGTACGTTGAGTATTATTCTATGAAAATGGAGGACATGATAGAGAAGCTCGTGATCGAATGCATCGGTAAGGAATGGTACCATTTCAAAGTCGTCCCGTCTAAACTGCTGGGGAACATTCTGCACATCAACTTGTCATCGTGTTGGTACAGTGCCATGTTTTGTCTGAATCACCAAATGTGGTCTACGGGATCATACTTTCCTTCATAACATTTGAATCTGGGTGCAACGAATTTTTTGGGTACGGGTGATGCCAAGACTTCTAGGCCTAATGGCGTCCAGATAAGAGATTCAAGGTCGATTTTCCCGTACTCCTGAGATTCCTTATTTCCATCATCTTTTGGTCGAACAGTTCTTTGATCACTTCCTTTGACATGACTCGAGATTGCCGAGCCTCTCCCGTAGCTTCCTTCACAAGGTTTTAAGACTGAACTTCTTCTTCCCCTCGTGTGTTTCTACTATTCCCACGGTCCCCTTGCCTTCCGTCTTGATGGTTGCTCTCGAAGTGGGTTTCCTGTTCATCGTCATTTTCCTGTCTGTCGTCATTCACCCATTGGCTGACCTATGCTCGCCTTTTCTCGAGTTCCTATTGTAGCGTGTTGATTTGCTCTTACACATTCTGCCATACATTATGCATTGCTTCAGTGTTCCTCCGTTCCATCTCATGCATCCCGTGTAGGATTGTCTGCAGCATTTCTGTGGGTGGATTTGGTGGATCTGTGTGCTCATCTTCATTTTTGGACCTGTCGTCTCCATTTAGAGTAGCGTTGGATCTGGTTCTAGGCATGTTTATGGCTTTGTAGGGTGGGTCACTTGAGCTTTTCTCTGAACTCTCAATAAAAACACCAAAATTTAAATGATTTTTCTGCTAATCAATGATCAAAGGGAAAAGTATTGATCAGGTAAACTTATATGAGTATTAATGAGAGAGAAAGAGAGAGCGAGTTCAGGAACAAGAGATTGTAAGAGGCAAATGCTTTGTGTCATATATGCTTAAGTTGTATTGTATAACCTTCTTTCATTTAATGCATTGGCCTTATATAGACTTCTCAAATTGCATGAGTTGATTAAAATAACAATATAAAAGGAGGCATTTATTATGTCTAGGGATTACACCCATTCGTGAGGATCATTCTGCTTAGTATGGGCCCATTTCCCTTCCTCATTTTCCATTTGTCTCGCTCATCCGCCAATCAGTCACAGTCACTTGATGATTTTTTATGGTTTCGAGCCAATCAGTCCCAGCCACTTGGTGGCTTGTCAATCTGTCTCATCTAGGTCATTCAGCTTACCCAATAAAGCACAGCCACTTGACTGTCGATCTGAACCGCTTTCGTCCGCTCTCATTAACAAGTCAATATCTCCAATTCTTGAGGTGCTAGCCCCGTTCTTGAGGTGATGATCCCCGTCCTTGAGGTTGGTGGCCCCTTTCTTGAGGTGATGCTCCTCGTTCTCGAGGTGATGATCCCCGTCCTTGAAGTGATGGCCCTGTTCTTGAGGAGATGGCCCCGTTCTTGAGGTGATGATCCCCGTTCTTTAAGGCGTTGATCATCTGTTTATGGTGTTTTGCGACTTCAACCCGTAACTCGTTTCTACTCTTCTACCGCTTTCCGTGAGCTCTAGGTAGGTCCCCCTTATCCACGTGGCAGCGAGCATTTTTTACATTTTCAAGGGCCAAAGGGCCCTTTGACACGGTCAGGCCCAAACTCTGCTTTTCGTAGGACCATGTCATTTACTTCGAACGACATTTCTTTCACTCGTGAATTGTAGTGGCGGTCCACCCTCTAGTTATATGCTAATGTCCTTAGCCGAGCTTATTCCCGATGTTCTTCAATTAGTTCGAGTTGGAACCTAGAGGCATCTTCGTTCATCTCCTCATCGATTCCATCCCAAATGCAAGAGAAAAAGGGGTCTCTCTCGTTGACCCCCAAGCAGTAGTTCGGTACGACCATAGAACCCTGGGAAGTTCTTTTGACCATGCTCATTTTAGGTCTTGGAGCCTCACCTTCAGGGTGTGCTTGATAATTTTATTGACTGCATGTACTTGTTCATTGGTCTGAGGATGGGTTGGGAATGACTTGATGTGCTTGATGCTAAAGCCATCACAAAATTCCTTGAACCTTGAATTATCGAATTACTTCCAGTTATCCGTCACGTTAGTCTGAGGAATGCCAAATCTGCACAAAATATTTTTCCAAACAAAAGTGGTCGTCTTTTGTTCAGTGATTGTCGCCAACAGCTCAACCTCAGCCCATTTGATGAAATAGTCCACAACTACAATGACGAATTTTACTTGCCCTTTTCCCATTGGGAGGGCCTATGAGGTCGATCCCCCACGGCGAAAAAGGTCACGGACTAATCACGGACATGAGTTCATGTTGGGGCTGGTGAGGGTAATGGGCAAATTTCTGGCACTGATAACATCTTCTCGTGAATTCCTTAGCATCTTTTTTCATGGTGGCCCAGTAATAACCTTGACTAATCAGTTTGTGCGCCAGAGCTTGCTCCTCTAAATGGTTTCCACACGTGTTTTCATGCACCTCTTTCATGACATAGTAGTCTCTGCCTTTCTCACACACCTTAGGTAAGGTAGTGAAAAACCCCTTCGGTATAGGATTCCCTCTAGTAGCGTGTATCAAGCTGAGGCATACCGAATTCGTCTTGCTTTCCTTTTGTCTTCTAGGAGTTCCCATTGACTAAGATAGCAAATGATATGATCCATCCATTCCACCTGGACGAGATCCAATTCCATAGATTCCAATACCCCGATGCTTGGGCGGGCGAGGTGTTCCACTGGGATATTCATGCTTAACTCATGCTCGGATGCTAAGGCTAGGTTTGCCAGGGAATCTGCATTGTTGTTCTGGGACCTCGGGATGTGGTCTACTTGATGATTGACAAGTCGTAAGAAGGGGTTCTTAACTTGAGAGAGGTATTGTTCCATGCGTTCCTCTTTGGCCTGGAAGTCCCATTTCACTTGTCCCACTACAAGTTGTAAGTCACTGTATATTATAAGGTTTCTCACACTCAAGGCCACAACCAACCTCAGGCCTGCTAATAGTGCCTCATAATCTTCTTCATTATTCATGGCTGAAAATATGAACTTAAGAGCATATTAGAGCTTGATTCGGTCAGGAGTGATGAGGACCAGACATGCTACGTTACCAGTCGCATTGCTAGATCCGTCGACGTCAAGTTCCCATCGTGTTTCTTCATCCTGGACCGAGGTCAGAGCTAATTCCACCACAAATCAACGATAGCCTGACCTTTAATTACAGTCCTTGGTTCGAACTTTATCTCAAACTCTGATAACTAAATGGCCCACTTTGCTATTCTTCCAGGTACCTCAGGTTTCATCAACACCTGCCTCAACGGATATTCGATCTTGATGGTGATTGGGTGTGCCTAAAAATAGGGTCTTAGTCTTCGGGCGGAGGTAACAAGCGCGTAGACTAACTTTTATAATTTTGGGTACCGCGACTCAGCATCAGTGAGAGCTTTGCTGGTGTAGTACACATGACATTGGATTTTCCCTCTTCCCTGACCAGGGCTGAGCTAACAGCCGCTGGAGTGGCAGCTAGGTACATGAAGAGAAGCTCTATTGGGAATGGTTTGCTCAACAACGATGGCTTCTCTAAATGCTACCTCAACTACTCAAAGGTCTTGTTTTATTCATCTGTCCATTAAAAGGGCAGGCACTTGTCTGTAGCTCGGGACACGAACCGATTTAGGGCAGCTACTCTTCCATTTAACCGTTGTAACTTCTTCACGTTTCGGGGTGGTTGCATCTCCACAAGGGTTTGGATCTTATATGGGTTTGCTTCAATCCCCCTTTGGTTTACTATGAACCATTCCCTACCCCCACTCAGAAAATACACTTGGCTGGGTTGAGTCTAATTTTTTACTCCCTTAGAGTTGAAAAAGTTCCGACTATGTCGATCAAGGAGGCAACGATGGTGCTCTTAACAAGCATGTCGTCAACATATACTTCCATATTCATTCTTATTTGTCTTGCAAACATCTTGTTAACATGGTGCTGATATGTGATCCCAGCATTCTTTAACCCAAAGGGCATGGCTATATAGCAATACAAGCTTCTTTCGGTGGTGAATGCAATCTTTTATTCATCTGAGGGATCAAGGTTATCAGGATTACGATCCTACCTAGGATCAGTGGAAGGGTATAGGATCGGATCGAGGATCCTAAGATCCTATCAATTCTTATTAATTTATTAGTAAAAAATAGATCTATGCTAATAATACTTCAATATATTGAAGAAAATGATTATATAACACAAAGTCATCTGCCTATTAAATAAAACTAACATCAAATCATCTAAAACAACATAATATTAAGTAGAGTTCTCAGGGAAACAGATATGTGATCCCCTAGATAACAAAATTTAAACTATAAATGATAAATAAATAAATATAAAAAGATAATTATTAATTAAATATGTTAAGATCACTATTTTAATACATTAGGTTTGAGAGTGTTTGATTTAGAAGTTCAAATTTAACAATCTTGCAACAATAAAAAATAATGTATAAATATAATAATACAATAGTGGTGGCGAAATTCATTCTAATTTTGATAGTGTGAGTCATATAATAAATTTGAAGTGTCATAAAAATGGTCTAATGTTTAACTAAATATAAAATATACTCATTTTTATTACATACATAAGCATAATTGGTACGTGGTTAAATGATCATTATTATAAAAGATAAATAAATAAATATGTAAAGATAATTATTGATTAAATATGTTAAGATAATTATTATAAATTTATAATACATTAGATTTAAGAATGTTATAAGTTTAAATTTAATAAGTTTGTAATAAGAGTAAGTTTGATGTCTAAATAATATAATAGTGTCAGCGAAATGTGTTCTAATTTTGATAATTTTAAGAGGTGTACATCTAATTTTGATAACTTTAAGAGGTATAAATCATAAAAAAAAATTAAAATGTCATAAAAATAGTTAAATGCTTAATTAAATATAAAATATATTCATTTTTTGTTACACAAGCTTAGTTGGTTAAGTGGTTAAATGGTCATATGAGAACCTTTGAGACAATGATTCAAATCTCATCATCAACACTTTTTTTAATAATAAGGCTGAAATCAAGTAGTTTACTTAAGCATCGGGATTGGTGCTGAATCGCGATCCCATGTGATCCCACGATCCGGATCGCGACCCTGGACCAATCTTGCCAAAAATCGATATTCTACACGATCTGGATCGTTGACCCCTCTTAGGATCGTACGATCTGGATCGTGATCCTGATAACCTTGCGAGGTATACATTTGTATATGATTGTAGCCAGATTATGCATCCATGAAACATAAAATCTCATACCCCCGATGTGGTATCCTTTAGCTGGTCTATCCTTGAAAGTGGGAAGTTATCCTTGGGGCAGGCCTTATTGAGGTCAGTGAAGTCAACACACATTCTCCACTTCCCTTTAGGTTTCTTCACCATCACTACATTTGCTAGCCAATGGGGGTAGTGGCCTCTCTGATGAGTTGGGCCTCCAAAAGCTTGTTCACTTCTTCGTTCATGACCTCAGTCCTCGCTTTGTCAAACTGTCGTCTCTTCTGCTTGACTGGTTTAGCTTCAGGGTTAACTCGCAGCTTGTGTACTATGACCTTTGGGTCTATCCCCGGCATGTTGTCATGCTTCCAGACGAAGATATCCATGTTATACTAGAGAAACATAATTAGCTTAGCTTCTAATTGTTTGGTGAGTTTACTCCAATCTGTCACTTTAGTTAGGTCGCATGTAACCAGCACAACTTCCTTAACTTGTTCTGCTGGTTTCGTGCGGGCTCTACCTTCTTCATGGTCATTCGGTGTCACTTATGATGGGGTGTCTTGTGGGATGACATTCTCTTCATTAATGGCCTCATGATCTTGGAGCATTAAAATAGGCGCTTCTCTCTGGCACAATGATGTGTTGTAACATTCTCTGGAAAACCTCTGCCCCCCTCTGACAGTTCCCACACCATGTGGAGTGGTGAACTTTTTGACTAGGTGGTAGGATGAGGGGACTGCTCTAGCCATATGTATAAAAGGTCGCCCCACGATCCCGCTATAAGCCTGGGTGTCGTGGACCACCAGGAATTTAGTCATTAATATGACCTGTTGTGGGTATTCTCCCATGGTGACAGGGAGTTTTATACTCCCATTGGGGAATATAATTTCTCCTCTAAAGCCTACTAGGCTAGTAGTCTCGGGAATACAATCATTTGAATCAGGGCTTCCATCCCCAGTATGTCATTAGAACTGCCTCTATCGATAAGCAAACGATGGACTCGAATGTTTGCAATGGCAGGGGTGACCACCAGGGCATCATTATGGGGGGGTGGACATCCACTAGGTCTCGATCGGTAAAGACCACCCCTTCTTAGACAGGTATGAAGTAACAAGTGTTGGTGGCTTGTGGCTCTCCATGGAGATAGTGAGAGGTTAAGGGGGTTGCATTAGAATAGGTGTCAGGTTCTCTCTCTACACCTACGATGAAGGAATGTAAAGTATGAGACCCCAGAAGAAAATGGGGGGTGGTCTCCTTTTTAGCCCTCCGGAGCTAAGTCAGTAAAGGGATGAAGAAGAGTAAAGTAAAGAAGTAGTTAGAAGTTTTTACATACCTCTTAAAGTGCATTTACTGGGGTATTTATAGTGGGAAGTTGGCCTTAAGGCTGGGTTGATCTTCGTACAGTAGCAGGCATCTCCTCCAAGGGGGTGCTTCCTCGGACCAACCCCCGACTTCAAGCTTCTATGATTGGCTTGGTGAGGTATGATGTAACAGGTGATGACCTCGGGTGTCAGGACTGCATGTGTTCGTATCCGACAATGTACTTCCTCGGCCTCTATTGGACCGGTCATATTAAATGCTTATTATGACACTCTGCTAGGCGTAGGTAGACTGATTCCTTGAGTAGTGGGCTTCATGCCTTTTCTTATTCCTCCTTCTCTAATTAGCCTAGGTGCATTAAATGTATACGATGACATACTGCAAACTTCTACATCGACCTAGGTGTCCTGTTTGAACTAAGACGAAAGATTTCCCTCATTTAGGTCTTCCGCCAAGTGAAAACCTCTCTCTATTAGGACTTAGTCAAAACATAAGTTGATTTACTCGAACACATTCTGCGACCTTCAAGAGTCCTTAGACGCTTAGCCTCGGGGAGGGTAAACTCACCCGAAGTGCCGGGCCCCGAGCATGCAGTATTTCTTGGGACCTAGGGCTCGGGAGTCCCCGAGGTGCCCCCGAGATCTTGGGCTCGCGTCCCTGCTGCCTGGTTTCAGGGTCGATTGCCTCCATTGACACGTAAGCACTTGTTTAGGACTTAGCCGCGTTAACATGTCCTTAATTGTCTTTTAGTAGATGCCCGAAAAATGGGTATAACAATTCTTATTCGAAATAATCTGATTCTTAATTTTGATTCCTGAAAATTAATAAACGCATTAATCTGATTTAAGATTATGATTCATGACTATTTCATTCTTCATATGATTTATGGAGAAAGCGATTCCAAACATTATCTAATTCCAAATTTAAGTAAACACGCCATTAATAAAAACAACATTACATGCATGAGGGCTTGCTACGTGTAGTGATCTACTAAACTAGCATTAACAAATGCTCATCGCCCATCAGTTCTTCGCCAATATTTTTCAAAACTTCTAAACAGAAAAACAATAGTAAATGAGGATGGAAGAAACTCATTGCATAACATATGGATCTGTATACTCACTTGTATATTGTATACAGTAGAGGTGCAGTACGGTATGAATGTGGAAGACAATGAATCAGTTAATACACAAGTAATGTATATGTTAACCATACCATTATTTTACTGATAAATGCTTCGACATTTAAACATCCGTCATATGTTAATCATTATTCGTTGCGTGTGTATCAGTCCTGGAGAAAAGATAAGATAACAAAATATATTAGCTTACTACAATGGCCATGATACCAAATAAGTACATGGGGGAAGCTGCAGATAAGAGTGACTGCATTTTGTAACATACCTTATGAAGATTGCTTGATGAAGGGGAGTTCTCTCCCGATAACGATTCAGATATTCACGATTCTGATTTCTCGTTTGAATAACTACAAGAAGAAAACAACTTGTTTTATAATAAACAAATCCAAATCATGGCAGTTTGCTCTCACACGGCATGCGCCATTAACTCTACTAGTTTTCAATAACAAGTAAAGATGAATATAAATATCGAATATGGGTCATCAACTCTATAAGTCTAAACTTGGATACGGGACCGTCGCCAAACTGACTAACTTCCATTGAGATACAAATGGATGTAGAGAAGAGGGAGAAAAAACAATGAATGATCATCACGAGTTGTATATAAAGTTGAAACATGAAACACGTGAACTTAATAGCCTCGATCAGGATAATTATCATTACCCAGTTTAGTTCATCAAGAAAAACGGTTGTTTGCTTAATAAGCCGAGGATGCGAATTTAAGTGCAAAGAGAATAAAAGATGCCAACAGTTGATATACAAGTCCAAAACACCCATAGAATCAGGAGTCGAGAAGCTTAAGATGATGATATCAAATATTAAAGGGGAATAATAGGCACTCACGTTGAGAGAATGGTAACCCATATAAGCTCCACACAATCCACCCAAAGAAGCCTTTGTTCAACTGGGATCACACCATATGTAATCAGATGCGCAAACGGCCATAGTTTCCACCCCGCCTGTCCGACAATGGATCTTTTATTAGTTTCTCTTCTAAACACATTCACAATTGCCCAGTTCATATAATGATTTAACCCATAAAGCAGCCTAATCAGAAAGCCAGTTAACCACTCAGCTATCTTCAGTATTCTTAAGAGTCGTTTATCACGTATTAATGAAAAGTTAAGTTTCTTAAAACAAAAGTTGTTTTTGCTTTCCGTTCTTCTTTGACTATTATGACATATAACAATGAAAAGCCAATCTTGAAAGTAACCAGACAGATGCTAGTAGCCACAAGTCAAAAGAAATTATTAGACCTGATAAGGAAAGAGTTATGAGCTTATGCTTATCATTTACCCGTCATTGGTAACGGAAAACAAATAAAATACGTTTGAATGTGCGGTGTCTCTTTAGCAAAACAGAATAGCGAGCTAAAATGGAGAAATCAGAAGAATCTCTTACAGTCAGCATGGGCAAAAACGTTGACTTCAATTCGCTAAAAATATTGGTAGGGGATTCTAAACGTAGGAATCCCAGAACAACAAAGTAGATACTATTCCAAACTGCCGACCAAACTGTTTGGTCAAATGCAACTTTGGCAGGGACCACCCACCAATCTTGGAATGGGATGAGAGTCTAAAAAACCAAAGAAAAACAGTCTCAGGCTTTCAACTATCCACGTTATATCAAGAAACCATATCAACAAGATTCAATTTGAACCACAACACCATCACCTCACAAAATTGGTAGTAATAATGAGACAGAGATCCATGGAGAGTAAATCCAACAAGACCTGATCTGAACATGCGTATTCTGTCAAACTCAAATAGAGGTTTTCCTTCATAACACTGCATATTTATAAGGAAAAACACTCAAGAATAACATAACCAAAAATATTAAACAAGTATAACACTTTAAGAATGTCGATGCCGAGCCGAAGAAAGACTTACTTGAGCAATCCAATCTCCTAAAAAATAGACAACACCGCTAATTACCATTTTAGCTAACACAGGGTTTGCTTTGAGAGCTTCTTCATAGGCAATCCAATTGTGTTCTGGAGCATACCTTAATATCTCATACAGGGTCCATCCCTGGGGAACAAATTACATAAGAAAATTAGCTTTACATGCCAAAGTTTATTAATATTTTTCCAAACAATATGATAATATGCTAATCTTTATGCAGGGAGGAAATTTTGGGCAATTTTAACTCTGAAACTTAGCTAAATAAGCTGTAAATTTCGAACTGATGAAAAATTAATATAGACTTGAAAAAAAATTACCCATTCTAAGTTCTAACATTCAAATGTTGAAATAAACCATCCATCAACTATCAAAATAAATGAACAATTGAAAAAAAAAAATTAAATAGATGATGACCCACTTGCCAATATTCATGGTCAATCGTTAGCAGCTTGGTCACGGCAAAGGTTCCGAATCCCAAAACGATGCTGGAATTGATAACTTTACTCCTCAGCCTATCAAAAGTATCATCGCCACCTTTCTCTTCGGCAGATGAAGGAAATTCTTCTGACCCACCAAGGGATAAACGGATTTCTTCATTCCTCGGACTGGTTTCTTTCACTGGAACCAACTCTTGGTCCTCTGTGACCGACCCAATTAACCAATTTCTTCGTTTGTAGTTGGATATCGTCCGATTATTTGATGGGAAAGATTTGCTGAGGAATTTTGTGGATATAATCGGAGAGAAGTTGGGTATCTTGTATTTGGTAAGTCGAGGGTGCGTATGAATGGTGAGGCTGTTAAGAGCAGCCATGAGAAGTCAAAAATCAGACGCAGAGCACAAAAGAGAGATTTATTAAGCAATTCCGTTTTATGAGACTTGCAAAACCCGTTCATTCATACAGCACTGAACCGTCCACGCCCAAATGATTTACCGCGAATTCGAAAAAAACTCTTTTTCCTATCATCTTAACCTCTGTCGCCATCGGCACAGGGAAGAAATTTTTTTACGCTAATTAGGTTGTGTTCAAAAATTAAAATACGAGTAAAACGGAAATTCAAAGGTACCGGCAAAGTACGTCTTAGAGGGATTATGATACACTAGTAACATGCTGGAACAATAGAAAAAGATAATAGAGCACAATTCGGTTCGATGATTTTTTTATAAAAAATAAATCAAACTGAACTATAAATGTTAAAATTGAATCGAAACTGAGTTTCGATTCAGTTTAGTATTATTAATTAAAAATAAATAAATATTTTTTAAATAATATTATTGAAAAAAATAATATAAAATTAAAAAATTTGTTTCGATTCGATTCGGTTTTATATAAAATTATATATAAAAGATAAAAAAATATTAATTTAATATTTCAGTTCGAAAACTATTAAATTCTGAACCGAGCCGAAACTTCGATTCGGCCAAAAAATCGAAGAGAATCAACCAAACGGGTCATTTTTCAGTTTGGTTCATTTCGGGTTCCGTCGGTTCAGGACAATTTTAAACACCCTAAGAGGTATATAAAGTTGTAACATAAATATCATTTTGATCATGGTATGTTATTGTTAATGATAACGTACAAAATTTCTAAAATGAGGGACGTAAAAAATTTACATACAAAATGAGGTGTTATCATACGTTATTGTAAAAGTAAGGAACAATAGAGAAAGCTGCTTCAAGGATCCAATGAATAGTTGATGTTTGTTGACGATCCTGGCTAATATCCCAAGGATATCATAAATAATATATGTTAAACTTCTCTCTGTAAAAAAACTTATTCTCTCTGGTCTATTCCTCCATCCTTTTCGTTCATTACTGGTAAAAGAGATCTCATATCTCTTTTTTCGGTGAAGTTATTTCTATCATTCTAATTATATTTTCTTTTATTTTATAATAAAGGTTTTTCCTCCGCATAGGTATTGATCTACGGTAGTTTTTCCTCTACCTAGATCTAGATCTATGGTGATTTTTCCTCCACGTAGATCTAGATCTATGGTGGTTTTCCTCCATGGTTCTAGATAAACCATCATAGATCTAAAACTATGGTGTTTTCCTTTGGTAGTATTCGTTTTATGTTTGTCTTCGATAGATCTAGCCTAATCTACAAGTTTTGGTGGTCGATTGTGCCAAATTCTTTATTGGATCATTTGACATAACATATTTCAATTGATTTCAGTCAGCAAGCATTTTTTGGTGGCGGAGACACTTAGAACGAGCCAAGATGAAGAGCTATATTATGCTCATTGAATAGTTTTCTTATTGTTATTGCTTATTTATGTATTTTAGTTGTCAATTTTTTTGTTGATCTTTTGAAATTTAGTTTATCTTTATTAATAGGTTTGTGTTTTCTTGTTATTATCTTAATCTAAATCTAAATATGTACTCTTTTAAAAAAAAATTGTACATGCTACTCCTACTTTTTCCACTTTAAGATAATGTAGGGGTATATAAAGTAGTAACGTATATATCATTTCTATCACAGTACGCTACTGTTAACGGTGGTGTAAATTTTTTTCTAAAGTGAGGTAGATAAAAAATTTACATAATATATATTTCATATATCTCATTTGTGTTTAATGTAACTAAATAAGATACAAATATATCTTTCTGGTACGCTACATTTTCAGTACTTTAGAACAATCCCACTAAAATTTATATCCAAAAATATAAGAAAAAACCTTATTACAAACAAGTTGAGCGAAAATATCATTTTGAAATAGGATGATGGCGTTTAATCTTGAATACGATTTTTTTCATTAAGGATATAGTAGCTTGATGTTGTCCAATCAAATTTAAATAATTAAATTCAGTTGAATTTATCTGTAAAAGAGCCAATGATTTTTCATCTTACTATTTTGCTTTATCGCTGCATCACACACAACTACAATCAACCACTCAAAACTCAAAATTAATATCATCATGTAGATGATTTCTTTAGTTTTTGGTCTAAAAAAGGATTTTCCAATAACATCGTTACTTAAGAACCTTAGAACTCAACTCACTCAAAAGAGTGCAACAAATTTAAGGAGAGAATTGCAAAAGATAATGTAGGTCCCACCGAGAGTTGAACTCGGGTTACTGGATTCAGAGTCCAATGTCCTCACCACTAGACCATGGGACCCATACATGTCGATAGATCTCTGTAAAATAATTTTATAGCTCTAACTTTACTCAAAATCCGCACTGGTTAAGTTGACTTCAGGAAGAGGAGTGAAGTACAGCAAAACCCTGATGAGAAGAACCCCACTAAAATCTCAATTTTCATTCTCTGCTACCAATCTCCTACGCCGTCCAAGGCTTTTTCATCCGTTGAAAAATGGAGAGTCTTCCCCAAAAGTATCCGTCCTCGACCCCACCTCAAGTTTTAGCTCAAATCCCAGGTGGGTTTTCACTGATTCTCTTCCTCCTCCCGAATGGATAGAACCTTTTGTTGATGTCTCTGACGTCATCTCAAGTCCCCAACAGCTTGACCCATCTCCATGGGTAACCCGAATTGTCAGTCTTTTAGATGGGTCTTTCAACATGGAGGCCAATTTAGATTCTTTCTGTGTGAAGTTTTTTATTAAGTTGTCGCCTAATTTTGTTTCATACATTCTACGGTCCGTCGAGCTTCACGACAAGCCTGAAATCGCTCTGCGCTTCTTCTATTGGGCTGAGAAGCAACAGAATTATAAACATAAGGTAGAATGTTATGTATATTTGGTTGAACTCTTATCGTTATCTGCTAATTCGAATAGACTTCGTTCTGTTTTTTCTGAACTTAAAGATACGGGTTTGTTAATGACTGTGTCAGCGGCGAATTCATTGATTAAGAGTTTTGGAAATCTTGGATTGGTTGAGGAATTGTTGTGGGTGTGGCGAAAAATGAAAGAAAATGGCATTGAGCCCAGTTTATATACGTACAATTGTTTGGTAAATGGTTTGGTGAATTCGATGTTCATTGAATCTGCAGAGCGGGTTCTTGAGGTTATGGAAGGAGGCAAAACCGTGCCCGACATCGTAACATATAATACAATGATTAAAGGATATTGTAAGGCTGGGAAAACCCAAAAAGCATTGGAGAAGCTTAGAGATATGGAGGCAAGAAATGTAAAACCCGACAAGATTACTTATATGATTTTGATTCAGGCATGTTATGCGGAAGGGGATATCAATTCTTGTTTGAGTCTTTACCAAGAAATGGAAGAGGAAGGAGTGGAAATTCCACCTCATGCTTACAGTTTAGTGATTGGTGGACTGTGTAAAAATGGGAAGTGTATGGAAGGTTATGCTGTTTTCCAAAGCATGATTCAGAAGGGTGGAAAAGCAAATGTTTCAGTTTATACGAACCTGATTGATTCATACGCTAAAAGTGGGAGCATGGAAGAAGCTATAAGGCTCTTTGAGAAAATGAAAAACGATGGGCTTGAGCCAGATGAAGTTACATATGGGGTTATCGTAAATGGTTTGTGCAAGAACGGTAGACTGGAAGCTGCGATGGGATATTTTGATCTTTGTAGACTAGAAGGGGTAGCTGTTAATGCTTTGTTTTATTCAAGTTTAATTGATGGGTTTGGAAAGGCAGGGAGAATTGAAGAAGCCGAAAAGCTTTTCGAAGAGATGCTCGTAAAAGGATACACTCCGGATTCATATTGTTACAATGCCCTTATAGATGCACTAGCTAAGTATGGGAAGATAGAGGAAGCATTAGCACTCTTCAAAAGAATGGAAGAAGACGGTTGTGATCAAACAGTTTATACATACACAATTCTAATAAGTGGATTGTTCAAGGAGAAAAGAAGTGAAGAGGCATTGAAGCTATGGGATATCATGATTGATAAAGGAATTACACCAACTGCAGCATCTTTCAGAGCTCTCTCGATCGGTCTGTGTCTTTCTGGAAAGGTGGCCAGGGCTTGCAAGATATTGGATGAACTAGCACCAATGGGAGTGATTCCTGAGACGGCTTTTGATGATATGATCAATGTACTGTGCAAAAGTGGACGTGTGAAGGAGGCCTGCAAGTTAGCTGATGGAATAGTTGATCGGGGAAGGGAAATACCGGGTAGAATTCGAACGGTGCTGATTAATGCATTGAGGAAGACAGGGAATGCAGACTTGGCTATCAAGTTGATGCATAGTAAGATTGGTATTGGGTATGATCGAATGGGTAGTGTTAAAAGGCGAGTCAAGTTTAGAATGCTCTTTGAAGGTTGAAATGTAACTCTAAATTTTTGCATTCTTTTCTTAGAAGCAACTGGAAACTTATTGCCATGCAGTTTGAGTGAAGCCTTAAGCTATTTACCTCGTCCAGTTGCTATATTACTGCCAACTTTACATTCTATAGTTCTTGTATGAAGGGATACAACAACAGCAAGAACTTACCATAGATACTGGTGTGTTGGTCTCCTAAGAATAATGGCTAATGTGATTTCAAGTAGGTCATAGAGGAACTCTTGTTATTACAGTCTCTATGAATTATGGAATTGGATTATCTCTTCTTTAACATGAGGTGATTTTCGTTTGATTTGGATCGTTTCGATTGAAATCAACGGCTCAGATATACTCTTCACGGAAATCAGAAAAGTAATTTGGTTGTCTTTTTAAGGAAAATTTTATTCACACCCCCAAAATCTCATTGTACACTCATTTTTTTTTTAAGAATAAAAATTTCTTATAAATTTCTTTATGCACCTTCTTATATTCTCATTGGTTCCTGCTTCGAAACACTATTTTCATTCATTTTGTTCATACGCTACTCAACTTTTTTGTCTCGTACAATATTTAAGGTATATTCTTTTAAACGGACGGCTTGATTTGGTTTAACCAAACCCATCCGTTCAATAATAATCACATATGGGTGATGGTTGCCTGGACATGCAGAGAAAAGGTAAACTTTCGTCTATGTAAGATGTAGGGCAATGTGTTATGATAAAGATTGATTTTAGTGATTCACTTGGTTTCACTTGGCTTGCCGTTCTTACCACCGCTGGCTGACGTAAACAACTCAGATCTGACTATTATTAGTGAGATTTATTATTTTTTAACTTGCAGCCACGTCTCACTGTTTGTCGCCAATTAAGAGTGTTCCATAAAATATCTACCACGATATCAATGTAATAGACATTATATTTTCACTGAATCTACTGGCATCAAAGTTTGATGTACAACTAATTGAAATTACAAAGCAACGTGGGCTGTTGTGTCAAGTACTGTATTCATCACCATTGTGTAGCAATTGCTCACTTGAAAATTGAATTCTTAGCGGTAATAATAGTATATTCTGCAAAATCAATCTCATAAAATTCGTATCATTTCATTTGTGGCGCAGAGCTATTCATTGCTTACTGAGCTTTGGTCCCCAGCTAATATTAACCTCTGTCTTGTGTGGTCGACAGACTATCGTACGTAACCGAATTAATACACAGAATCATCTTGCAGAATGGACAAGGCTTTAATAAAGCCAATACCAACGAACTCGAACCAGCAGCAAGGATGAATGGGGGTTGTGATGAACTTGAGATCATTGAATGGTTCGAAGAGGTGAGTGGAAAAGCAGGAATGGTTCAAACGCAGGTATTGAGAAGAATATTAGAGGAGAATTATGGGGTTGAATATCTGAAGAAATGGCTAGAAGATATTGAATTAGAGAAGGTGGATGATAATGGGTTGGAGTCAGTTTATAAATCAATGGTGCCTCTTGCTTCTCATGTTGATTTGGAGCCTTTTATTCAAAGAATTGCTGATGGTGATTCTGCTCCTTTGCTTACTCACCTTCCTATTTCTACTCTCTCTCTAAGGTTCTTACCTTATAACTCTTCTTCTTCTTGTCTCTTTGTTTTAATAAAAATAATGAGTCACAGTGAATCTTATACAACAGTTCTGGCACCACTGAAGGAAGGCAGAAGTACGTACCCTTTACTCGCCATAGTGCCCATACAACTCTTCAAATTTTTAGGTTGGCCGCAGCTTATAGGTCAAGGTAACCTCTCTCTATCTCTCTCTGGAAAATTATTCCTTAGGCTAACCTCAGAGTGCAACTCTTTGATGTATGTAACAGGGCATATCCAATAAGAGAAGGAGGGAGGATACTTGAATTCATATACAGCAGCAAACAGTTGAAAACAAAAGGAGGCTTAACATCGGGAGCAGCCACAACCCACTACTACGCAAGTGAAGAATTCAAAATCAAACAACGAAAGACAAACTCATTCACTTGTAGCCCACAAGAAGTAATCTCAAGTGGAGACTACACTCAATCAACCTACTGTCATCTCCTCCTCGGCCTCTTCTTTTCCGATGAAATCGAATTCGTTACCTCAACCTTCGCTTTTAGCATTATACAAGCCTTGACCACACTAGAAGAGACTTGGAAAGACATAACCAATGACATTAGAAAACACACCCTTAACCCAATAATCACTTTACCCAATATGAGAGAAGCTGTTTTGGAGATTTTAAAACCAAACCCATGTTTGGCTACAAGGATTGAAGGGGTTTGTGAGGAGCTTGAGAAATCAGATTGGGTTGGTGTTATTCCTAAGCTGTGGCCAAATGCTAAGTACGTGTACTCTATAATGACAGGGTCAATGCAACCATATGTAAAAAAACTAAGGCATTATGCAGGGGAATTGCCATTAGTGAGTGCTGATTATGGGTCCACCGAGAGTTGGATTGGGGTGAATTTGGATCCACATTTGCCACCTGAAGATGTCACTTTTGCAGTAATACCTACTTTTTCTTACTTTGAATTCATACCACTTTATAGACAGAAGCAAGGGTGTAGCTCTGTTACTGATGATTTCTTAGAAGGTGAACCTGTCCCACTTTGTCAAGTCAAGATTGGCCATCTCTATGAGATTGTCCTCACTACTTTTACAGGTAAACTATCTTTCCTTTAATCTGAAAATTAAAAATACTCAAAAATAAGTTTATCAAACGCGTATTTTAATTCTAATTTTAACTGATATTAAAAGTTGTTTTTAAACGAGTATTTAGAAAATTTATTGTATAACACTTCTTGAATTAATGTACAATTACTAAATAAATTTCCTTATGTTATATATATATATATATATATATATATATATATATATATATATATATTTTGTATATATTATCAAATCTTAATTTTCTTTTTAGATAGCATTGTTTTATAGCTCTTCAGTCTTTGTCTAGATGCAAAGTAGTGTATATGTGAGTATTAATTTCAATAGACGTGTTTTATGGATTTAGAAGCACTTTTTCAAGAAACCGGCAGTCATAATATTTCTTAACAATGCATTTAAGCATTTTAATAATCTCAACAATTTTTTCTTCTTTTCCTTTGTCTCGTGTTCGGATCTTCCTACAAATAAGATTAGTTATGACGGTCTAGATGGGTCAGAAAATTTTTGTTTATTTATTTGATTTCATTTTTAAATTAACAGTCTAAATCAGCTGAATACAAGTTTATCGGTTTCTCTCTTTTTGTTTAGCTTTAAAGCTAATGATAGGCTCATAGGTAAGTTTATGAAACAGGGCTTTACAGGTACAGGTTAGGGGATGTAGTGGAAGTGGCAGGATTTCACAATTTGACACCAAAACTAAG
Source organism: Datisca glomerata (assembly GCA_003255025.1). Taxonomy (NCBI): domain Eukaryota; kingdom Viridiplantae; phylum Streptophyta; class Magnoliopsida; order Cucurbitales; family Datiscaceae; genus Datisca; species Datisca glomerata. The sequence goes on from QANY01000733.1 coordinate 296,290, forward strand.
TTTCATATGCAGAAGGAAGCTAATTTTAACCATAAACATTGACAAGAACACAGAAAAAGACCTCCAATTAGTAGTGGAGAAAGGGTCTATGCTACTGACCCAAAACAAAGCAGAACTAGTAGATTTTACGAGCCATGCAGAGGTGACTAACCAACCCGGACACTACATGATATACTGGGAAATCAAAGGAGAAGTAGAGGAAGATGTACTGAAGGAATGTTGTAGAGAAATGGATGCTGCATTTGCGGACCATGGCTATGTGGTGTCAAGGAGAAGGAATTCAATAGGGCCACTAGAGCTTTGTGTAGTGGAAAGAGGGACATTTAAGAAGATATTGGATTATTATATTGGGAATGGGGCTACTTTGAGCCAATTCAAGACTCCTAGATGTACTAACAATCATGTTCTTCTTAGAATTCTTAATCTTTGTACCATTCATAGGTTTCATAGCACAGCTTATGCTTAGAATGACAATTTTTTAACTACCTAGGAATTCATGCTATTATGTTAATTTTTTAACGACTTTTTTAGTATTTTTTAATTATCCAAATGCTGTCTAAGTTTGTCTGGAGTGTCTAAATTGAACTTATTCTCTGCTGTTGGTCAACAAATACAAACTACAAAGGATCATTATTCGCATTTTGACTGTGTTGTGAACTCATGTATGCATGTAATTTAAAACTTTAATTTTGTGGGAAAGAAGACTTAATTGCAAACTATTATAAATGCATGTACTAAATTGTCTACAAATTCCATAAAAATGTGATCATATAGTTAAGCTGTAAGAGATGGTTTCCCTTGTAATCCAAAATAAAATGACCGAAAAATAAAAGAGAAAACAATGACCATTATTTAACACTGTGGGGTGAATATTTTTGTATCGAACTGAACTGAAAATGGTCGGTTTGGTCAGTTCTTTTTATACCTTCGGTTCGGCTCAGAAAATTAGAGAAATTAAGTTTCGGTTCAAATTTTTAGTGGTTTTCGATAAACCAAAACTTTAAATTTCTATTTTTTTATTTTTTATATATAATTTATATCTAGTCAAACCGAATTTTTTTTATTTATTATTTTTAATAGTATTATCTGAGAAATTATTTTTAAAAAATATGTTTTTAACTAATAATAACGAACCGGAGAACCGAACCAAAATTCACGGTTTGGTTCTCTTGTCATGATCTGTTCGGTTCAGCTCGATTCGATTTTTCACCAAAAAATTAACCGAACTAAACCGTGAATATTCTTAGAGAGAACATTGGAGAGAGAAAAAAACAGGAATTGCCCTTGGAGAACTCCTATGAATGAAAAAAAATGAAAGTCAAACTCATGTAGTCTTCTTAAGAACTTCAACATTTTTTACGTGAGAAAATAATAAATTACTCATGCGTTAGACTTTTGACTAATAAATTTGTTATTAGATTTTGGTCTAGCGTTTTGACGATAGTACTACAATAGTCTAGCAAGATATTTTTATGAGTATGGATCTAGGAGGCACTAAATTCATTAAAAACTTTATTGTCATAAATATCATTTTTTGTTATTTGAAAGAAAGAGACTCGGAAAGATAAGGAAACAAGGGTAAATCTAAGATACATCCCTTGTACGGTCTAAAAACTATTTGTATGTACATATGAACGTAAACAATGTTCATATGTATAAATTTTATGTTTAAATATATATAAAAACAAGCAATGTAGCTGTACTAGAATTTTCAGGAAACTAATGAGCAAACAAATTACATTGTTGGTTCTAAAAACGATGGATGCTATAATCGATTAGCCACACCCATTTTTATTTGTCCATAAAAGAGATTTTCTCTTAGTGCAAAGTTGAAAGAAATCATAAATTAGCTAGAAGGATGGAGATTTATTGGCTAATTAAACTCTTAAATGTGTCATCCAACTACACCAAATGTTACTCTAACTAATTTAATGTAGTAAGCAAAAAGTTAAGAAAGCCTTAATGATGACCAGAATCGTGGCCTTATACGCTGGCAATTGGCAAATGTCGTAGCTTTACATGATAAAGATGTAGATGTTACTCTTAAACAGATTCTCATTCAAAATGCATAATTAATCAATAGTTATTTTAATTGGTTGGTCTTTAATTATTTTTTTCCTCATTAATGTTAGATTTGCAAAGTACTGTTGCGAGAAAAAGGAAAAGAGTACCAAAAAATACATTAATAATTATAACACTAATAATTAATAAACATAATTAATCATTACTTATAACTAATATCTTTGTTAAAACCAACGGAATATGAAGAACAAGGAAAACTCTAGATTTCCTCACCTTAAAAATGCCTTATTACTATTATAATCGATACAAACAAATGATTTTCCATAGTAATTTCCGTAATGCTTCTCTCTATATATATTTTCTTCCTTCCCACAAACCAAATTCCCCCAGCATTCACTTCAACTTAAGATTGATTAACATTTGCTAATTAACCAACCTCACACCTACCTTATATCCATATGGGTTTTTCTTCCTCTCCAAAGTCAACCGGAAATCCTTCCTCCGATGTCCTAATTTACGCGTCCTTTTGTGGGAGAGAACCTTCGCCAAACAATGACGTTTCTAATTGGCTAGCTTGCTATAATTCCTCAAACAATTCATGGTACCGGGTTAGTATGATTCCAGGGCTCCTTCCTAACCATGTCCTTAAAGGGTTTTCCATGGTTGTGATCGGTGATTGGATTTATTTGATCGGCGGCCGCCTTTGTGTTAAGGTGGCCGATGGCGATCTTAACAACGTTGTTGAAGTCGATGTTGAAGTTGTCCCACATGTTTTGCGTTACAATGTATGTAATGACATGTGGTGTAAATGTGCGCCGTTAAGCATACCACGCTTTGATTTCGCGTGTTCCGTGAGTGATGGTAAAATTTACATTGCCGGAGGAAAATGCAAACTGGGTAGTGCGAAGGGGATTTCGTCTGCCGAGGTATACGATCCAGCTCTCGATGAATGGAAACCGCTCCCTAGCATGAGTACGCTGAGATACAAATGTGTCGGAGTGACATGGAAAGGGAAATTTCACGTCATAGGAGGGTTTGCCGGGAGAGGTGGGTCGTGGTACACGATGGAGCGAAGTTCTGCTGAAGTGTATGACGCTGATAACGCTAAATGGGATCTTATTTTAGGAATGTGGCAATTAGATGTGCCACCAAACCAAATCATAGCCATTGGTGAGAAGCTATTTAGCTCAGGGGATTGCCTCAATGCTTGGAAGGGTCATATTGAGGCTTATGATGGGGAGCTTAATATGTGGAATGAAGTAGATGGGTCACGTTTTGACACCATATCAAATCCATTTACCACGTCAGCTGCCACAGAGGCAAGTTCATCAAGCATCCAAAGGCTTTATCTTGCTGTGGCACCAATTGGGACCCGCTTGTACTACTTGGTGGGGTATAAGATGCCAGATCAGCTGTCGAGAATGATGTCAACTGTTCACGTGTTTGACACATCAGCAAATATTTGGGATGGATGGACAAGCTTTGAACCTGTTGAAGAGGAAGGGGAGAAAGAGCTTTGTGGGCCTTGTTGTGTTGTTGGACAGATAATCCCGTGAGCCTAATCTTGTATGATGTCTTATAATAATATTTTCTTCTCTATTTCAAAAAAATAATAATAAAAAGTGTGAGAAAAAATTGAGATGCTAGGGAAACAAATCATTTACAATTTGTGTTTAGAGTTCTTAAAAATATTGTTTTATCTTTTGTAGGTGCGTCTTTCAATAAAGAGTGAGATAATACATTATTTACTAAGAATGGTTTATTCATAATAACAATGTAGTGCTGAAAAGTATGTTGTTATCTTCCTTCCTACTTTCAAATCTTAGCATATCTTTTATTTTTCTCACAAAGATTATTAATCTATCATAGACTGAATCATAATTTGCATATAGATGGAAGTAAAGACGAGCCTGTTAGGTTTAAATTCTTTGTCGAGCTTGTTCAGAGTGTCTGATCAAATTCGGATGTCTGGATTAAGTCAAACTGATAAGGTGAAATAACAATTCTTATGTTCAGCCCACTATTCAACAGTCAAATCATAAAAGATTTTTTTATAAGTCGTTCAAATCTAATCAAATAGTCAAACAAGATCAAATAACCTATAAATACATTCACTTTATTTCAGGTTCTACATATGAATATTGTCTGACATTTTTTTCATAGATCAGTCAATATTATTAAAAAATATCTTAGATTCGAATGATCTCAATTTAGGATCCATAAAACTAATTAATCTACGTCTATAAACTGATTAACGAGAAAAAACGAGAAATGAATAAAAAAAATTAATAAAATATATGAAGTAAAATGGGCGACGGGCCCACAATGGGCCCGTTGTGCTCTAAAGTTTGAGAAAGTAGCCTAAGTGCGAGTCTAAATATTATGATGAAGCCCAACCTGCAAATCTTCATGAGCGTCAAAAGAAGAGAAAGACGATCTTTAAATCTCTTCACGTGAGCCCAAATTCACAGAGATCGCAAGTCACGTGCCCCACCACTGACCCCTTATATGGCCCACTTCTGATCACTCCTGAGTCCTCACTTGTACCTGTTACTGTAAGTTTACAGTCAGAACAGTAGTTGACGATGACACGAGGTAAAATTAGACGGTCCAAATTCGTTCTACTGACATCGTATGATGTCGGGATTCGGTGTGCAGATTTGACTTGCTGATCAGGAGCGCAGAGAATCCAATTTTAATGTTCCACGTGGAAGCGTTTACATGGTGGTCCCCATGGGAACCAAGCTTTAAGGAAATTACGGACACAGAAGCACGTGAAAGGTTGACGGTAGGGACCACTAATAGTAGAGGGTTTTGTAAAGGAAGACACGTGCTGTTGGCACGCGAAGATCATACTCAAACTAACTTTTCAATTTACTATCATGGGAATTTGTTCAATTAGACAAATTTCAAAATCAAAATCATTCAAAATCATCATATAATATTAAATAGCGGGCTGTGATAAAATTAAAAAGAAAAAAACAAATATGTACACGCTGTAAACATGATATGTCGTCTATTATTTGATCTTAATTCCACGTATATAATATAAATTAATAAACAAAAAATATATTTCCAGGTGAATGTTAATCCAAGTCATTTATAGAGTTGAATTGTTGTTAGGGGGAAATTTTGTCACCGAACCGAATTGAAAATGATCAATTCGATAAGTTATTTATGTAATCACGGTTTGGTTCGGTTCGGTTCAAAAAATCATATGATTTCGAGTCGAACCAAACTGAATCGAACCAATATTAATATATAACCTCGAAAATTAGGGTTTGACCACATTTGTATCCATTGACCCTTCTAAAACTTGTACCTCATGTCTTCTCCTTCGTGATTCTTATTTTGTCTTCTTTCTCATTCGTGATTCTTATTTTTTCTTCTTTCTCCTTCTCCACGATTCTCAGTTCTTCTCTTCTTCGTAGTTCTTTTTCGTTCTCATTCCTCGCGATTCTTAGTTCTTATACTCTTCTTCGTTCTCCTTCTTAAATCTCAAAATCTCAGTTCGTTCTCTTTCTTGGTGAATCTCAGATCTGACTTATGCCTTCATTCTTCTTATGTGAATTTTAGAATCTGAGTTCTGCTTTGCGTCTTCTAGTTCTTTCTCCTTCGCATCTCCAGAACGCGACACAACCCTTGCTTCGTTATTCACCTTTTCTTTCTCTTTCACACATCCTACTTGGGGCTAATGTTTTTTTGTCTGAAATATGAGCTAAAGGTAAGTGTCGAATCATTTTATTGCTTTTATCTTAGATATGCTTTGTCTGAAATTTGTATAGGTTTGGGAATCTACATATCTATTTAGGGTTTGTGAACATGCGCTCTACTATATATGAAATTGGGGTTGATTTTTTGAATACTTGTAGTGTTTTATGAATCTGTGAAATTGGGGTGAATCTGTGAAATTTGGGTGAATCTGTTCTGAGAAATTATAAGTTTATGTTTGAGAAATTTGTGAATTTTATGAATATGTTTGAAAGTTTCTAATAAGTTTTTGTTATTTTGTGAATTCTGTCCAAATAGGTTACTTTGTGAATCTGTTCTATTATGCAGAACGATGATTTTGTGAATTTTTTCTAGATATGTTAATTTGATTTTGTGAATCTGTTAATTTGTGGATTTGTGTAGGTTGTTCTTTGGAGATTGAAGAATGAAGAATTTATATTTACCTTCCAATTTTATTTGTGAGGAGGATGTGTTTTAAAGAATTTTAACAATGCTGCCTTTGTTAGAGTAGTTTAAATGTTTCGTTATATATTTGTGATAAATTTGAGATATGAAAGTTTCAGATTGAGTTTCTTTTTAGTTTTGTTTAAATGTTGCTAGATTTGATATTTTTTTAGGTGGCTAGACATAGAAATTTTAGGTTTGAGAATGAAAATCTACAAAATAAAAATAAATTGTATATGAATCTCCAGTCGAACCGATGAACCGAATCATAAGTTACGGTTTTGTTCGGTTCGGTTCATATAAAACTTATAGTTTGCTCGGTTCGATTTAGGGTCAAATTGTAAGTTTCAGTTCAATTCATTTTTTATCTAAATAATAGATAAATTGAATTGTGAATATCCTTAATTATTATGAGGGCGTTTATTCTTTTTCATGTTCAGTTGCTTTAAGTAGAACTACTACAGTAAGTGACGCTCTATATAAATGATAAGTTCATAAAAACTTTGTTAATGAACTTGTTTATATAATAATAATCTTTGTATTAAAAGACAAGACTCGCTATATGACATTCTTGTGTATGGATTATGTTATCCCTATTTTGCTTTAAAAAATTTGGCTACTCCCTAGATATAGCCAACCCCAAGCCAAACCCCCCACTCTCTCTCCCCCTCCCTCTGTCTCTCTCAAAAGCATTCTTGGGTTTCCATGTTAAGTAAAGTCAGGGCTTTGAAAGCACCAATGGTCATAATAATGGCATGAAACCTTCAAAGATATAAAACTCTCTCTCTCTCTCTCTCTCTCTCTCACTCACTTCTTTTTTCAGCCATTTTCTCTCTATACCAGCTTCGTACTGACTCTGATTTTTTGAGCTTTCTCAAGAGGTAAGCAACTGTAATTACAAAAGCAAACCTTTTTACCCTTTAGTCTCTGTTTCTTATCAGCCTACAGTTTTTGGTAATGAGAGAGAAGCACATACTTTCAGAGAGATAGGGAAAACAGAGTGCTCTGCTTTAGTGAACGAGAACGACTGATCGTTTAGGGGGTATAAATATTGTTAAAAATGGGTGGGGAAGATAGATGGGGATCCATAGCTCCAGTACTGCCGGCAGTAGCACCGTTAAACGCAGAGAGAGAAGAGCATTGGAGTCGTTTTGATGATTCTGTTAACGCCGTGTCGTTTGGGTTCGTCGCCACTGCTATTCTCATCTCTATGTTCCTTGTTATGGCTATCTTCGAGAGATTTCTCCGGCCCAGATCCTCACCGTCCGTTTCTCGTTCCCGTTCTGATCTCGAGGCTCAGATTGTTTATGATGGCAAGCTTCATTTTCCTTCTCCAAAAGTAATCTCTCTCTCTCTCTCTCTCTCTCTCTACTGCAATGAGGTACGCTAGAAACTTGATTTTGACGTTTCTGTGTTTTCTTTTTGGTCCAGCTTAATTGGGTTTTATAATTTAGTTTAGTTATGCTAAAATTAACTTAACCATGACAAATGGGTTTTCTTTTCTTCTTCATTCCAAGCTCTAGACATTAATAGGACTAATGGGGTTCAAGGGTTGTATGAAATTAGTGCTAATCTCAAAATTTAAGATTTTTATTACAAATTAATCATAATATGCTTCAACAGAAAACTATGTATGCATAATACAAGTGAAAATCTGCTAATTTTAAAATAATGATATTTTTCACTCTTTTAAATTATTTGTTGTCACTTACTCTAAAATATATTATTTTATTTATATTTTGATGATAGATAACGAGCCTAACTCTTAAAAAAAATTAAAACATATATACATTTGACAGAAAAGCATGAAACCCAATTCTAGTTCCTCTCCAATTTCTCTTGGTAATGCAAAACTGTTATTATCAGTCAATTCACAAGTTTCAAAAACCAACAATTAATTAATGTAAAAAAAAATTAAACCTTCTTGAGTTCATTAGAGGGATTGGTGGGGTAATCAGTGGACAAACCATATATTAAAAAAATAATTTGAACATCTCTCCAAATCGAAGATGACTGTGATTCGAAGTTCATGTAGTGGGATGCATTATATAATCAATCCTACACTAATCTAATTACTTTTAAATATTATATTACAACGGCGCTCTCACGCAACTTTAATTAATTCTTTAAGATCTTTGAAAAATCATAATCTCCACTATTTTACATAATTAATTAGTTTTAATTTAATTTAATCAGCTTTGGGACACTTTGTTTTCAATTTCTTCGTTTTGTCTTATGTTCATAATCTCAAGTGTTATATTTTCATAATAGTTATTCATTTGTTTGCTTATTTTATTTAATAATAATAGTAATACTGCATAACATATTAATATTTTAGTTTGCTTATCTAATTCAGGTTGATAAGGCTAATGGGTCTAATCTCTATATGTCACTGGCATGTGTTTTTGTCTCCACTGCCACAACTGTCCAAACACATACCAATTTTCTTTTATAGAATATAAATTAGTCCCCTGCAGTTTATAAGAATGGTCAATCTGGTTTCTACCTTTGAGTTTAGTAATGTTCGTCTTATAATTTGGAGTTGATTATTTTCACGTGACCAGAAGCACAGAAAGTCGAAAAGAAAGTACTGGATAGAAAGACCTTGCTTGAAATCTAAAACTTAGAAGAATAATTCGACCAAATTTAAAGTGTTGAAACTGAATGGGTCGCTCGTATAGGTTGTAGGGTATTAATCTGTCTTTTATTTTTTTAAGCAAATATTTACTTTAAGCTGTTTGATCAGTGTCAATGTGTCATGGTAGCGAGAAGCTATTGTGTCATGGTAGCGAGAAGCTATTGTGTCTGGCAGACGCAATATGATTGTGGTCCACAACTTTATTCAGTTGGTTAAGATCCAAACTATTCATATTTACTTAGAATGAAAATAAAAAATATAAATTTGTTTTTTCCTTTTTAAATTTGAACCGTCCATTCTCTAATCGGGGACATCAATATTGGCTACAATGTGGTCGCTAGCCTCCATAGTTTCTCCATTGTAGCCCCCTCTCAATTCTCAAACCAATAATATAAAGTAACTTGTTGGTGAAACTGTGTCAGAGGGATATTATAAAGTAAAGAGTACACAAAAAAGTTTGATAAAAATAGCAATATCTAATTGACAATCCTCCTTGCTATGCCATCTCACAACTGGTCCTATAGCATTAAATGCCTTTGCTATATGTCTAGACAAAAATGTTGGAACATTTCATTCTTGATTTCTGCTTTGATGTTTACTAATTCACTGACTAATTGCAAACATAATCACGTGCTATTGTCTCCTTATTCAATATCAACCTATAGGGATGGTGTGTCTATCTTGCTTTAAGGAGATCCCACATACCTTTTTTTGTCGTCTACTTTGTGTAAGGGTCATCATAATTCATATTTTTTCTTTTATCTTTGTCTTTGTCTAATCAGTACCAATGCTTGATTTATGGGGAAAAGATAGAAAATATGTTGCAAGTTATTAGGATTATATACCTAATGTGAATTGATTCATAAAATTTATATTTATTACGTTTAAAGTGAGATCACATATATTGTTATATCTTTTGGGGTTTTGTCTAATGAGAACAGTAGTCGAAGACAATGGTTGTTCACAATGATTTTTCACGCAATGCAAATATATCCTTGTGTTATATAGAAACATTTTTTACTAGATGAATCACTGTGATTAAGTTTTTACATCCACATTATGAATCTCAAATTTCTGTAGAATTTGTGCTTTTTACAAAAAAAATTACAAAGGGTTTTGTACATCCTAATTTGATAATGAAAATTGGCTAATTAATTAGTCTATCTTTTAAATATGTATGAAGTTTATATATAATGTTGTTAAGTGTATCACCTTGCTTTATGGTGTGAAAGGTGCTTAATCATTTATATGGACTATCTCTTTCACACTTTTTTTTTAATTTAATAATTTATATTAGCAAAATTTGTTGCAGTAATCTCGGATCATGATAGGCTTGTTGACTTCTATTTATGATGATCACTGATGCGTAACCTTGAAATGTGTTCTTCGGTTTCTAATTACTTTTTGTAGTTCTATTTTCAAAAATGTCTTCTTTTAATACCTTACATACAAATATGATTGATGTATTTTTTGATGTGCAGTAATGAACCTTCCTTTTTAATTTAAACAGTTTTAAAATTAATTGTAGAGTTATTATACTATTAGTTATTTCAGTCATTTGGTTATATTTGCAGCTGTTGTTTTTCAGAAGTCATTTTTACTAGTTATTTATATAATGGGGTCATTTTTACAAAAACTCCAAAGAGAAATTCTACGGTATCGGTCTCGGTTAAGCCGTAATCCATTATTGGATTACACCAAAATGGGGACGCATATTGTCCTAAATTAGGGTCGCCAACTACCAAATAGTAGATTTTTTAGGTGGTTTGATCGGATTTGGATGGTCTAGATTGGCCCAACTAAAAAAACAAAAACAAAAACAATAATTTTTAACATTTTAATCTTTCACATTAGATCAGAATTGTCTAGATTAGATCAGACGACCCAAGCTATAGAAACGCCATCTCTCGTTGGGTTTGTCGTGGGCAAAAAATCTCATTCCCTCCATATGGGATTCCTGCGGAGTGAAGGAATGTGCACGGTTCGGTTTAATGGATTAGTAGGTCATTTTTATAATCAAACTGAATTCATCGGTTATCTAGGGTTCTGAACTGAATCGGTGAGGGTATGAGGATTGGGCCGAACTAAAGTAGTCGGTTCGGTTGGTTGTAATTAGTTAAAACTAATCAAACCAAATTTATGATTCTTTTAATTAGCAGAACCAAATTGACATAGTAAAAGTACCTAACAAACCAATTCGGGTCGATTCAATTTTGTTGATTTGTTTCATATTTGCACGCCCCTACCTGCGTGATCTTATGGTACATCATGCCTCAAATTAGGTCGGTAGCGAAACGGTAATTTGTTGTGAGAATTATGACCCTGTTTTTAGAATTTATGACCCTGCTTGGAGAATTATTTCAAACTTCTACGTCATCATTTTTCTTTTTTCTGTTTTTGTTATTTGAGCAGATGACAGTGTATGCAAGAGGGGTATCAGTTTTGATGCCTGGTGAACAAACTCCAACGTTCATAGCACACCCTGCACCAGCACCTTGTCCTCCTGATCGTATATTGAAGCCTCTTCATCAACACACGACAAGCCCAAGTCCCTCAAGCTCACTGTCAGTCTAATTAAAACTGAAAATATGATCACCAACTGGTAGTAGTGACAATTGTATTTTTTCAGCTACTGTGAATTCATTAAAGCTCATTTTGGTCTGCAACTTGAAAAATCACAAGCCTCCTGGCCAGTATCCAATCAAAACATATCAACGATCATGACACTGAGTGACAAGATATGGTATGGGTCTACCCATTTCGTAAAAAGGACAGGAAACCCAAAAGGAAGGACATGAGAAGTAGGTTTGTCTGCTTTTCTACTTGCAAGATTCAAGATATTGACCTTCACGTTTTCATAATTTGATCTATGTCTCAAAGACCCAATTTTGTAATTATAATGACAGAACAACTTGATGTTTCTTCGCAACCGGAATGTGTTGATTAGTTTATCTTCTTCATGAATCTTATTGGCTCCTAAAAGAAAGCACATTTCATCAGAAATAAATTAATTAGCTTAAGTATTGTTAGGGTCGAGAGATACAAGCTTTCATACCCCTTGTTGAGCTTTTATTCAAAACTCTGTCCACAACAGTTCACACTGACATGCTCTACTGTCTATTATCAATATGAAGTAAATACTAGTAGAAATAATAACCAAATATACAGTAAAGCAAAAAATAGGTTACACCAATTTCTTCTATAAATAACACCACAGGCTTACATCAAGCATAATAATAATTTATGTCACCATCAAAGATGGATATAAAATAAAATATCTTAATCTCATTAGTGTGCAGGCTTTCAAAAAGAGAGATTAAATTAAAGAATGAACTGCTGAAGTTAATTTCATTATTTCACGTAGATTAACAAACAAACCAATTAAAAATTGTCATCTACTGCATGACATTTTTTCTTCTCTCTCGTAAGTCCCTTCTCCCTCTGTAGCTAGCCACTGACCATTTATTCTTCGACTAAAATTGTTGTCGGCTATCCATTTGGATGGCAAAATGCCACACACCATTGCACATAAGCTTCTCCTTGTATACATGCAATCTGTTAGGTCAAGTTTGACCTATACATAAGTGAGCCCATCATGGGCTATTCGAATAGCTTGAGCTCAAGCCCACTTTCTCTTAAGACGGAGGAATCTATCTGACCCGCTGGCATTTGACATGTCTCATACCTTTTTTGGTAAGGTTCTCATCAACAACTCTATCAGTTTTTCAATGTGATTCTCAGGCAGAACTTTTATATTTTTCTACATGGTTCTTACCAATTTTCTTTGATGACTATCCCTCTTAGCCTCTTCGTAATTCTCTAGATCTTCCCCAACATTAGAAATTTCATTTACACCTCAAGTACATCTAATGGAAAATTTTCGCTATAGACCTCTACAGCTGGATAATCACATTAGTTAATGACACTAAAACTAGCTGAGTATAATGTATTATTCGCTTATTAATAACACATTTATAAGCACGACCATCATCGGTACACCCTCTCTCTGGGGATGTGGGAATTAGATTTAACCTAATCATATCAAGCAGAGGCTTCTCAATCATTGCCAAACCTGTAATGGTGTATTCATCGACAATTTTCTTAATCGGATCACAATGTCTATTGTAGGGTAATTCACTAGTGATATTCTTCTTCATTACTTTTACCAAACCCTTGTTGAACTTCTCAGATATAATGTAAACTGTAGATAGGAAACCCAAAAGGAATGACATAAGAAGAAGGTTTGTCTCATTTTCTACTTGCGAAATTGAAGTTCTTGACCTTCATGTTTTCGTAATTTGATATATGTCTCAAGCACCTAATTTCGTAATATAATGTCAGAACAACTTGATGAATTTTCACAACCAAAACGTGTTGGCTACTTCATATTCTTCATGAATCGTATTGGCTCTTAAAAGAAAGCACGTTTCATCAGAAAGAAACTACAGTATCACCATTGTTAGGATCGAGAGATACAAACTCTAATACCACATTGTTGGGTTTTAATAAAATCCATAATCCATAAAAGTTCATGTAATACCCCTACCCTTTGTAAAGGGATATTTTTGTAAAACTGATTTAAAAGGTAATGTAATTTTAATTTTTAAAAGGGATTGTATATATAATTTTGTAAACCTATTTTAATTTGATTTTTTTAGATTCTAAAATCTAATTTATTTCATTATTAAATCCCTAACTCAGACCTATGTTTTATATACCCTGACCCATACCCTATTTGGTTTGATTTGGCAACCCATTCTCTTCTTTAAACACTCATTCGCACCATATAAATATTACACCCAATGTAACCTCTCTCAACTATCTCCCCCTACTCATTTTTTTATCTCAAGCAAATCCCTTGAAATCATCGAAACCTCATGTTCTCCCTCATTCTCCATTGCTATTTCGCGAACCCCTCATCCTCCATCTTCTTCTCTCTTTGTTTTCATCTCTGCAATTCTGCAAGCCCATTTTCTTTCCCCCTTAGCATTTAGTAAACCCCTCCCTGTTATTTCTTCCACTTTGCCTTCGCTTTGTAGTTTTCAAACCTACATCGCCTCCTCTTCTATTTTCTAGTAAGTCCCATCTTTTTTCTATCTCTATTTCTTTGTTCTCTCTCGTTATCTATTTATCTGTCTTCTTTATTTCTCTCTCTATTCCTCTCCTTATTTTTTTCTCTCTCTATTTTATAGCCCTATGTTTTTCTTTTTCCTTTCTATGCTCTCTCTCTCTCTTTGATTCTCTCTATCTAATTCTCTCTCTTGTTCACTTTTTGTTTCTTTTATTTTTTCTTATTATTGCTCTCCCTCTGTTTCTCTCTCTGGCTCTCCCTGTTCCTTGTTCCTTTGTTTTTCTTTTCAGACCAAAATTGTGTTTTATAACCAGGTGAGTTGCCTAACCCTACCCAGTTGGTTCTGACATGATCCTGTTCAACCCAAACCGGTTCAATTTAGCCACCAATCTAACCAAACCGAGACAGACTGGTTTCAACCAACCCGGTCTAAACCGTTTGACCCAAAATTTAATCATTTGACTTCTGACCCGATCGATTATTTTCCGACCTCACTCAAACCCCTTTCCACTATTTTAATTAAATCTCTATTTATATGGTATTAATAATGTATTTATATTGATTTATTTTAAAATAATTTAGTGATTATATATTTTTTGGATTCCAAGTCATTAGTTGTTTAGTTCATTCCTCCAGTTTAAGTAAGTGAATTTACATCGTAGTGTGACACACGTGTTATGAATGTAAGATGTGTTATTCTCATCAGTTTTAATTGCTTGTGAGCATGTTATGTTCATATATATGTTTTGTGTAAGTGAAATTATATAATGATGTGACTCTAATTTTATAATTGTATAATGTATTTATATTTATTATCTGTTAAACCATTTTTCAATAATGTTTATATTTCATTAATACTTTGGTAATTATTTAGTGTTCAGTTATCAATTTGGTTATCATGAGGTATGATTGATTTTATATTAATATGTTATCATATTTGACTCTGTTACATGTATCAGTATGCATTATATATTTACTCATGAATCATATGATCAATTATTATCATGCGTTGGACTCTGCAAGTTATGAACGTAAGCACGACCCTTAGTTCAGCCAAGTGGTAATTAAGCAAGATGTGAACGTAAGCACGACCCTTAGTTAACAAGAAATCAAAGTTGTTCACGTTTTGTTCTATTATACGAATGGGGTGTCATCTGTTCATGCTTTCATCACATATAAGGTGTTATCTATTCATGTTTTGGTCATACATTGGGTGTCATTTATAAATGTCTTCCGTCACTCATGAGATGTCATTTATTCACATTTTTGGTCACCTGTGAGTGCCATCTGTTATATCGCCCAATGTGTGTCATCTGTTTTGTCGTCCACTATATGACATCTATTTTGTCACTCAATGAGTGTCATCTGTTTCGTCGCCCAATTCGTCATGATATGTTTCAGTTAACGTGTGATCAGTTCTGATTAGGTTGTTAACTAGGGGTTATCCAAGACAATATATGAATAAATTTGTTATATGATTCTGTTTGAGACTTGTGTTATCTACGTGCTATGTTAAGCCATGTCATAATCAAGTATGTTACATTATTTCATTTATGATATATGTCAAGTTCAGTTATGTTTTGACATGATTTCATTTTGGACATGTGGATGCATGTTATTATGTGAGTTTGCTTACTAAGTATTTTAAAATACTCATTCCCTCATAGTTGTTTATGTTGTAGGTGGTGATGGCGAGCAGTGTGAGTGGGAGACTGTCATAACCAGCTGAATCAATATAAATGAACTTATTTTGCTTTAAAACTTTGGAAAACACTTTTTGCCAAACTAAGTCAACGTTATATTTTTCTGTGAATTATGATGAGTGAAAATTTCATGAATTATGAATTTCAAGTTCTAACTTTATTTCAGAGTTTAATTTGGTTTTATCGAAGTTTTATTAACTAGGGTAAACTACAGTTTTACCTCCTACAGTTTGGGATCATTTTCATTTTAGACCCTACACTTTAAAAATTTATAAAGTAGACCCTACAGTTACATTTTGCATTCACGTTAAACCTTTCGTAACACCTCCGCTTAAAATAATAACGGTCTGTCATGGTATATCTACATGGCAAGTAGTTTAACGTCACATCAAATTTTAAGTAACCCACCTGCCACGTGGGACTAAATCCCCAAAATACCCTTATATTCCCCATTTCTTTCTTATTCCTCCTCCCACGTTCACAAAATCTACTATTTTTTTTCAGAGTTCTTCTTCTTCCACTCCATTTGTGCATAGTTCTTCTTCCTCTTCATTCGCGAGTAGACCTAAGTTCTTCTTCCTTTACCTTCACGACCAGACCTGAGTTTTTCTTCCTCCCTCTTTATAGGTTCTGTCTGGTTAAAGTTTTCATCTTTTTTCAATTTCTTTTGAAATCTTCTTTTGCAAGATGAATTTTGTCCTATTTGTTTTAGTGATTAGTGATTCAATTATTAGGGGGTTATAAAAGACATAAAAATACATGTATTCTTATAAAATTAACTAACACGGTATGAAAAAACTTATTGTTGATTTACATGGTATGGCATTTGGAAGAAACTCTGAATCCACTAGTGGTAGAATCGGTCCACACGATTATTTGTTTGTATGCAAATAGTGAAATATATGTTAGGGTAAATGAATTTGGATGTCGTCGAGATTTAGGGTAAATTTTTTAGTTCGAGATTAGGGTAAATGTTTGTTAATTTCTCGTTAATTTCTCATATTATTTGTTTTAGTTGGGGTTATAAATGTACTAGATTATTGGTATGGCTTCTTCAACCTCAACGACATCCGTTTCACATGGACGCCGACGACTACCACTATGTTATTATGGAGTTGCTGCTTAGATCAGAACATTGTGGACACAAACAAACCCATGGAGGAAATGTTTTGGTTGTTATGCATACTTAGTGAGCATATGCTATAATATTTTATGATTTTACTGAACATTTGGAATATCTAACTAATATTGTATTGTTTTCCTATTAGGGTGGGGATGATCCAGGTTGTGGATATTTTACTTGGTGCGAAGATGATTTACTAAATTCAAAGGAAATGATTAAGCTTTTGAAGAAAAATCTGAAATCGTTGAATGAACAACATCAGTCCAAAATGAAGAGGATGCGGTTATTTCTAGTATTAGCATGGCTTGTAATTGTGTTTATGTTATTAATAGGATTCCCCAAAAAAGATGTTAGTAGTGGTTTATGTAAATTAGGCTAAAATTTATCTGTTTACCTAGGTGTGTTCATGACATTATGTATTAGTCAACTTATTTGGTACTCTTTCGATGTAACTGATGTCACAATATGGATTAACTATGAATGGACGTTTTTACTTATTCGGTACTTCAATTATGAATGAGCATTTTAGTATTCTAAAATTGGCATGAGTGCCAAAGAACCTTCATACAAGCTACAAAAGAAATAATTCAAAGTAGGAGTGTAGCTGCAGTTTTTGTGGAACCCATGTAAGCCCACTGGTTCAATCTGATTTCTTATTGTCCATCACAAAGTGAACTTTCAATTTTAGTCATCCATCATCCTGTTTCCACTATCTATTACATAAAAAAATACATCCAAAATACATCCAAACGGAAGCTAAAATCATATCCAAAATAATAGGTTCTGATTATCGAAAAATCATCCATGAAAATACATCTTAAAACGTCCCAAAATAAGTTTACAAAGTCTTCCAGCAGCACCTATATCAACATATTAACATCCCAAAAAATCATTTAGTAACACTTATATCAACATATTAACATCCCACAAAAGAATCTCAACACCTATTGACATGCCCAGATCACCCATATTAACATCTCAGCACCTGAACCTATTAACATAAACTAAAACAATATCGAACAGCATAAAACAGAATCACAAATGCTATTTATTTTACATTAAAAAAGCATAAAACAAAATCATAAAATAGAATCCCTTTCAACACCAGCACATCTACCCTTTCCTCGACCTTTCCTAACAGCAGTAGCATAACTGCTTGCTTGAGTTTCAGTAACATTGCTTGCTTCAGATGGAATCTGAAAAGATAAAGTATTGTGAAAATCAAATATATATTGAAATGAACATAAACAAAACATAGTACATGTAAAGTAGAAGCTTACTCAGAATCCCATGAACCTCTTTGCACCCATATTGGTGCCTATAGCAGTGTTCTTCATTCTTGCACCAGCATTTTTCTTTACAGCAACTACAACCCCCTTACATGTCCTCTTATTGTGCCCAATTGTGTGACACTTGCTACAGTAAAAGTAAAACACTGAATACATGCTTTGCCTGATGTTTGGTAGGGTGATTGTTCAACCTCGTATATGTAGTTTCATCTAATTCCTTCAACATATTCATCTCCTTCTCAAACTCTACAAAGTCACTCGCCTTTACAACATACCACATGTAATCCTTATAAACCTTATCCTTCCATGTGATCTTGAAGTTGGCATATAAGTGCTTAACACAAAACATGTGATCAAATGTAGGATAACCCTCCAATGTCTCTTTCAAAACCCTTTTGTTGGTCTGAAATAAAAGTTCACTGTTTAGACTCATCCACGCCTCCTATATCACTAAGAAATAAATACAGGAACCATCCTCTATACTCTGGATTAAAGGACTTTACCTGGATTTAAAAACAACATTACATTCCTATCAGTCCTTATCTCTACCAAACTAGAATCCATATGCTCCTCAGGGTTTACATAATACATAGCAGTATGCTCAATAGTACCAGAATAGTCAAACATATATTCTAGTTCTAGCAGACTCATCTTATCCGAGTTATAGTCATCAAAAATAGATATTTTACCTCCTAAGTATCTTGTAGGAGTGGACATTCAAATTGAACACTATGATGCACATGAATTGAAAATGGATATGGAGTCATCTCTGCAATTAAAAAAACCTCAATCAGATGCATATACAACATAACATAAATTAAGAGATGGAATCAGATGTA
The DNA here is from genome assembly GCA_003255025.1 of Datisca glomerata. NCBI lineage: Eukaryota > Viridiplantae > Streptophyta > Magnoliopsida > Cucurbitales > Datiscaceae > Datisca > Datisca glomerata. Next base: position 315,151 of record QANY01000733.1, read on the forward strand.
TTAGTTCACTAATGAAGGGAGGTGGATGAAATTGGATGACAGATAATGAATAAAGCACACAGAAAGGGTTCAAATTAATCACATTGACCATAATAAGTTTGGAAGAAGCAAGATTGCCTCCCAGCTACCAAGCATATTTTGGGTATCATTACTTGCATTTCAACATTGAATATAAGTAAAACTAAGCGCTCCCTTCATGGCAAGAAGATGGGATATTCAAACAAAGGGTAAAAATAAAGGTTATATGCAGATTTGGAAAATCTCGTATTAATACATGATAGCACAATTGACAGCTATCTTAGGATTCTAAGTTTCTGACTATATAATCTTATTATTTCATTACACAATTGCAACTATAATTAAGAAGAATCTAATTATGTAATCGATGATGAGTGTTAATGAGCCATCTAAAAGTGTGTGACACGCCACTACAGCTTAAACATGTAACTAACAGTCAACATCAGGCCAAAAAAAATAGTTAGTGCAAATGTAACACCAACCCATTAAAATTATCGATACTAAGAATAGACTACCACTACTATCATAATTTTAAGATAAGATTCTTTTAGAACTCAATAACTGATTGAAGTTACTTCAGTCTTCATGAAGTACAGTACAATTGGAAAAAGAAAAAGATTCAAAGTTGAAGTTAGGAACATTAAAGGGAAGGTGACATTTGTTAAGGGAGCATGGACCTTACACATAACTTAGAGAACCGAACTTGATTTGGTAACTCGAGCAGAATTCGAAGAACAGAACTCAAAGACCAGACTCAAACCCTAATTTTTGAAAATAAACTCGATTTGGTAACTCAAACCCTAATTTTTTTAATACTCGAAGAACATAACAGACTAGAAATCAAATACTAGACTTGAAAAATTACCTCCACCAAATAGAGAGTTCCGAACTCCTTAGAGTCCTTCGATCACCTATAGTAACTCGAGCAAACCTTTGAAGACTGTGATTTGGTAGATCGATTTTGAGCATAACGAGCGATTTGGTAGGGTGATTTCGCGAAGCCTAATCACCTAAGGGAGGAAGACTGCGTTTTGGGTGGGGGTGGTAAATTTTCGAACGTGAAATTTTGAGTTTTACTTTTACTCGGTGTTAATTTTTGGTTGAGTTAATTTTAACGCCATGTCATTTTGCCAAGGGCAACTTTGTAACTTAAAAAGTTGATGTAACGTTAAACTACTTGTCATGTACAGTGAATGACCGTTATTAATTTTAAGCGGATGTATCATGGAAGGTCTAACGTGAATGCAAAATGTAACTGTAAGATCTACTTTACAAATTTTTAAAGTGTAGGGTCTAAGGAAAAATGACCCCAAGCTGTAGGGGTAAAACTGTTTACCCTATTAACTATGCATTTTAGACATGTTATCGCATCCGCTATTTAATGATAAAGATTTCGATCATGAATAAGTTAAATACTTCTGCCAATTAAGGTCAATGTTTTTCTATCATGGACACATTTTCAATTTTGGAATTCTCTTAAATAAGGATTTTTGATTTGAGAATTTTAAAATTATGAAATTACATGTATGTTAAACCCTCGGGATCAGGGCATTACAGTTTGGTATCAAAGCAAATGTTTTTAGATTCTATAAACTTTTCATAGTGAAAAATATGGCATGTCGCTCACTCTGCCCCTCTCTTATTTTACAAGTCAGGTAAGCATGACATGTATGCTAGGATCGATTGGTTTTAAAATTAAAAAAAAATTGAACCACCAACGATTCGTGGGCGAAATTTAAAAAAAATCGATTTAATTTATTTTATCCTATTAAATAATTGAAACCAATTTTAGTTTGATCATGCATATACGATATTAAAATGAATATATTAAGGGAAAGCGATTTTGCACGTTTACTTGTATTGGAGAATTTCTGAACTGGTGGATTTCCCTTGAGCGTTCTTCGTGTTCTTTAAGCTTTAAGATCAAAATCATGAACTTGATCTTCCACAAACGATTTGCGAATTAGTCCACCAACAACCACCCGTTAATTTCATAAATATATCTCAGAAGAATTTTACGTAGGAATTTGAGTGTGGGCTCTCAAAATGATTGAAAATGACAAATCAAATCTTCATTCTTCAGATTAATTTTGGCCGCAACAGTAGTGAGAGGAAAAAATGTTTTTCTCTTCCTTTTGTGTGTTGATAACAACAACTGTATATAATACTCATTATCTCTTTGAAATTAAATTGTTATTATATATTTATCAAATATAATTTTTGATATTTACAAATATACTCATATATTATAAAATTTTCAAAAATTATCCTAATTATCTATTATTGCCGAAAATTACATTATCTCCTAGAGTTTTAGTTGTATCGAAGTTCATCATTCCAATTGATAAATATAATTGATCATTATTAATTAATTTTATTTAACTAATTATCTAATAATTAAAACAATATAAATAACTAATTCAATACAACAATTACACTTAACTAACTTAAGTGACATCTCCTATCATATATAGGTGTAGGAAATATGCTTTGGCACTAAAATACATTTTGGTCTGACTTAGTTTATTTTTCTATTTCTGTTCTCTGAGCTATTTCTGAAACCAAATGAAATCACATGAACAAAACTTAGGATTCAAATACCTGGTGAATTTATCTCCATAAATTCTCGATCTATTTAATCTTGACATTGTATGACTCCACCATAAGTTCGATACTGAATCAACTCTCGATTCATACGCGCTACATTTTTTGTTGGTGTAAATAAACTCTATTTATTTTTATGGTGCATAGAATATTTTAACATAATATCTATCATGAATATCAGTAACAAGAGCGGAATATAAAATTTCCATTGTATCCCTCTTGTTATTATTTCATTAATTCCTTTATTGACTGTGAATAAGAAAGATATTATAGTGAATTGTCTCGTACAATTCACAAGTCTTATTCAATGACGCATTTCATCGAATATTTGGCCAAGTTAATTTATTCACACACCCATCAATAAAGCATAAATTGATATTGTTGCTTTCATAATCGAACCACAAATTTTCATATCTGTGAATCACACAACTCATACTTAATTAAATTACAATCTCAACAGTCGAGATATTGTCTGCCGATTTGAACTCACTCATTTGACATATCAAAGATTGCAACTAACCAAGTCAAGTTACATATTCACCTCAGGATTAAGGTAATTATGAAAATATCCTCAAGGTGTAACAATTAGATTTTGAGTTAGGCAAACGGTTTTGGGGTCTAAACTAATTTGTTATCGATCTATTCAACATGTTCATAACATGTCTAGGTTAACCATTTGAGTCTCCACTCTTATGCCCTAAGACTAACATCCAATGGTTCAACCTAACAGTCATAATCAGATTCGATTGTCCAGTCGATTCTAAGTTTGTGAATATAGTTCTGAACTATTTTAGAAGACTTCATCTGAAAACGCTTCTGTATTCACTCTTCTTTCATTGATAATAGTTCCAGGACTTGAGTAATTTATAAACACGCTTTAATTTAAAATAAAACTTTCAATTTATTCATAAAAATATTCAGTAATACAAATGTCTAAAAAAACTAAATACAAATAAATAGTTATTACACGCTACTTTATGGACATATTCCAACAATGTACGTTTTAATTATTGAATTCAGTATGATGTGCTTTAGTTTAATTATGGCATGTTTGATTACGTTTACGTTTTAATTATTTGATAAGATTAGACTTTCGGTAAGTCTTGACTTTTGTGGGTAGCTGAGTAACAGTTCCCCCTACGAGAAACAACAATCACGCACCGATCGATCCTGTTGCTAACCCTCCGACAATCATGATCGGTCTATTCAACATGTTCATATCTATGTTAACCATTTGAGTCTCCACTCTTATGCCCTAAGACTGACATCCAACGGTTCAACCTAACAATCATAATCAGATTTGATTGCCCAGTCGATCCTAAGATTGTGAATATCGTTCTGATCTATTTTAGAAGACTTCGTCTGTAGACGCTTACGTCTTCAACTCTTCTTTCATTGATAATAATTCCAAGACTTGAGTAATTTAGAAACACGCTTTAATTTAAAATAAAACTTTCAATTTATTCACAAAAAAAAATCAGTAATACAAATGTCTGAAAAAACTAAATACAAATAAATAGTTATTACACGCTACTTTATGTGCATATTCCAACAATGTATGTTTTATTTTTTGATTTAGTATGATGTGATTTAGTTTAATTATGGCATGTTTGATTACGTTTACATTTTAATTATTTGATCAGATTAGACTTTTGGTAAGTCTTGACTTTTGTTGGTAGCTGAGTAATGGCTCCCCTTACGAGAGAAAACAATCACTCATTGGTCGATCCTGCTGCTAACCCTCCGACAACCATGATCAAAATGTTTCAAGAATTTTTGGAGTTGTCGAGGCAGACAGCGACGGCTCGCCCAGCTCAACAACAACAACAACCTCAACAGATGACAATAGTTGACATGCAGCTGGTCCACACATTCATGAGGCTGAATCTGCCTGAATTTGACGGTCACTCATCCGACCCATTGTTAGCTGATGAATGGATTGCGTGATTAGAGCAGATCTTCCAGTTTATGTTGTGTTCTAAGATTCAAAAGGATATTTGTGCAAGTTTTATGCTGACGTGAGAAGTTAAAAATGGTGGGAGCTCACATAAAGAGCTCATGATGTTGTGCATAATCCAGTGATTTAGTATCGATTTAAGAAGTTGTCGAGAAGTATTTTCTGATCACTGTTAAGACAAGTAAGGAGGCCGAATTTCTTAGACTGGTGCAATGTAATAGGACTGTTGCTGATTATGAAAGGAAGTTCGAGCAATTATCTCGCTACGTCATGAATTACCTTGATAGCAAGATCAAGAAGGCTCAAACATTTAAAAGGGGACTTTATCCATATATAAAGGGTTACGTGTCACTCCACAAGCGTACCACTTACGCAATGGTGGTTGAAGCAACGTTATTAATGGAGCAGAATCTTCCACCAAGCGAGCTGCCACAGAATGATCGCTCGTCGCAAGAGACAAGGAAGATTAAGGACAACCATATTGAACAATGAGATGCAAAGAAACAAGTTAGAGATTCTCATCCTGTTTGCGTCCCTTGCAACAAAAGCCACGTCATACAGTGTTATCGGAAGATTAATGCTTGCTTTACGTGTGGAAAACTGGGCATTGTGTCAAGGATTGTCCGTTGAATAAACCAGGTTAGAACGATAGCATGACATTCAACAAGAATAAAGGAAATTTGAACGCTTTGACACACCAAGAAGCTGACGATTAAACCACAGTTATTGTCGGTATACTTCTTGCCCTTGGGCATTCAATCTTCATAATTGATTGAACCTTGATTTTGTTTTCTCCATTTGTGTTTTGTGCGTTACCGTTGGTTGAGTTTTGAGTCTTTTCCAGTGTTTTAAAAGAGGCATATTCCTTTCGAGGATGAAAGTTTTTAAGGAGGAGAGAATGTAACACCCCGACCCTTTGTAAAGGGAAATTTTTGTAAAACTAATTTAAAAGATAATGTAATTTTAAAATTTGATTTTTAAAAGGGATTATATATATAATTTTGTATACCTATTTTAATTAGATAAGATTATTTAAAAATTTGATTTTTTTAAGTTCTAAAACCTAATTTATTTCATTATTAACATACCTATGTTTTATATACTCTAACCCGTACCCTATATTTTTTGGTTTGATTCGGAAACCCCTTTCTCTTCTTCAAACACTCATTCACACCATATAAATATTACACCTAATGTAACCTCTCTCAACTATCTCCCCCCACTCTCTCATTTTTTTTATCTCAAGCAAACCCCTTGAATCATCGAAACCCTCATGTTCTCCCTCATTCTCCATTGCTATTTCGCGAACCCCTCATCCTCCATCTTCTTCTCCCTTTGTTTTCATCTCTGTAATTCTTCAAATCCATTCTCTTTCCCCCTTAGCATTTAGCAAACCCGTCCCTGTTATTTCTTCCACTTTGCATTCTCTTTATAGTTTTCAAGACTCTATTGCCTCCTCCTCTGTTTTCCGGTAAGTCTCATATTTTCTCTATCTCTACTTCTTTGTTCTCTCTCTCTCTCTCATTATCTATTTATCTGATTCTCTCTCTTGCTCACTTTCTGTTTCTTTTTCTTGTTGTTGTTCTCCCTCCCCCTCTGTTTCTCTCTCTATCTCTCCCTTTGTTTCTCTCTCTCTCCCCTGCTTCTTCCATCATCGGCGATGGAGATCGCCAGTAAGTTTTCCTTTCCATTCCTTGTTCCTTGTTCCATTGTTTTTCTATTCAGACCAAAACCGTGTTTTGTAACCTGGTTAGTTGCCTGACCCGACCCGGTTGGTTCTAACCTAAATTGGTATAACCTACCGATTCAGTTTAGCCACCAATCTAACCAAACCGAGATAGACTGGTTTAAACTAGCCTGGTCTGAACCGTTGGACCCAAAGTTCAATCATTTGACTTCCGACCCGATCGATTATTTTTCGATCGATCAGACTCATTTGCACTGTTTTAATTAAATATCTATATATATGATATTAATAATATGTTTATATTGATTTATTTCAAAAGAATTTAGTGATTATATTTTTTTTGGATTCCATGTCATTAGTTGTTTAGTTCATTCCTCTGGTTCAGGTAGGTGAAGTTACATCGTAATGTGACGCACGCGTGATAAATTGAAGATGTGTTATTATCATCAGTTTTAATTGTCTGTAAGCATGTTATGTTCATATATATGTTTTGTGTAAGTGGACTTATATAATGATGCTACTCTGATGTTATAATTGTATCATGTATTATATTTATTATATGTTAAACGTTTTTCATTCATGTTTATATTTCGTTAACACTTTGATAATTGCTTACTGTTCAGTTATTAATTTGATTATTATGAGATAAATATTTGGGTATGACTAATTTGTGTCAGTATGTTATCATATTTGATTATGTTACATGTATCAGTATTCATTATATGTTTACTTGTGAACCATATGATCAATTATTATCACGCGTTGGACTCTGCAAGTTATGAAGTTAATTTAGTCAAATGGTAATTAAGTAAGATGTGGACTTAAGCAGGACCCTTAGTTAACAAGAAATCAGGGTTGTTCACGTTCTGTTCTGTTATACGAACGATGTGTCATCTGTTCATGCTTTCGTCACACATAGGGTGTCATATGTTCATGTTTTGGTCATACATTGAGTGTTATCTGTAAATGTTTTATCACTCATGAGGTTCCATCTGTTCATGTTTTCCATCACTTATGAGTGCCATCTGTTTCGTCGCCTGCTGTGTGCCATCTGTTTCGTCGCCCAACTGGTGTCATCTGTTTGTCGCCCAATTCGTCATGATATGTTTCAGTTAACGTGTGATAAGTTCTAATTAAGTTATTAACTAGGGGTTATGTCAAGACAAGATATGAATAAGTTTGTTATATGATTCTATTTGAGACACATGTTATCTACGTTCTATGTTAAGTCATGTCATGACCAAGTACGTTACATTATTTCATTTATGATATATACCAATTTCAATTATGTTTTGTCATGATTGTATTTTTGACATGTGGATGCATGTTATTATGTGAGTCTGCTTACTGAGTATTTTAAAATACTCATTCCCCCATAGTTGTTTACGTTGCATGTGGTGATGGCGAGCTGCATAAGTGTGAGACTGTCATAACCAGTTGAATCAATATAAATGAATTTATTATTTACAGTTTATGATTTACTTTAAAACTTGGGAAAAAGTTATCTGTTAAACTCAGTTATTTTAGTAGTTTATTTAAGTTATGTTTTTCTACGAATTATGATGAGTGAAAATTTCATGAATTATGGATGTCAAGTTTTGAATTTATTTCAGAGTTTAATTCAGTTTTATCGAAATTCTATTAACTATGCATTTAAGACACTTTATCGCATCCGTTATTTAATGATAATGATTTTGATCATTGATAAGTTTAATACTTCCGTTATTTAAGGTCAATGTTTTTCTATCATGGACAAATTTTCAATTTTGGAATTTTCTTTAAATATGGATATTTGATTTGGGAATTCTGAAATTGTGAAATTATACGAATGTTTAACCATCGGGGTTGGGGCGTTACAGTTCAACATGACTTAATCGATCACCAATTATCAATATGAGAGTAAATATCAAGCAGAAATAATAGCCAAATATATAAAAAAAAAGTAAAAATTAAGAACGCTGGATTTAACATCTTTTGAGTAAAGAAAAAAATACAGGACAAACTCTGATTATTTTTTTAGTATAAAAATAATAGGTTACACTAGTTTCTCCTAATAACATCATAAGCTTACACCAATCACAATAATGATTTACATCACTATCAAAGGTGTATCGACTCCTAAATCAATTGTAGAGATGATGAATTGGAAAATGAACCGTTCAAGAAGATGATCTTCCCACACGTGTGCGCTTTCAGATTAGCGAATCAAGTGAAGCAAAAATTATCATCTACCGCACATGACAAATTTTCTCCTTTCCTCTATTTCTCCTCCCCGTCGTTCCTCTTCGATCTATAGTTAGTGCCTGACCATTTCTTCTAACCCTAAATTCTTAGGCGGCTAACCCATTTTGGTGGTATAATGCCACACACCATTGCACATAAACTTCTTCTTGTATATATGTAACCTGTTAGGTCAAGTTTGACCAACACACAAGTGAGCCCATCATGGGCTATTTTAATAGCTTGGCCTTGCGCCACTTTCTTATACCACAAGAGGGATAACTTAAAAATCTCTCCCTCCTAATTATATGGAAGAATCTAAATTACACGTCATTAGGCGTGCCTCATGCTTTTTCTTAGGTAAGGTTTTCGTCAACAATTTCACCGTAGTTGTTGGGTTTGTTATTGGATCAATTTATAATTCAGTCATATTTGTAAATACCTAAATTTTGGGCTATTCTTTCTTTAATTTATAAAAACTGGGATAGATTCCAAATTGAGCCAATAATAAATCAATGAGGCCCAATGGTTAACCCATTTTGAGAGTTGGGTTACTTGTGCCGTGATTATGTGGTTTGAATTTGAAAGTTGTGCAACGTCACAATGTTAGAGAGGTACAGTGTTTAGAACGAGAAATGTTGACTATGTTGTGGACCAAGTTATTATTGACAATGTTGTGTCAGTTATTGATAAGTTAATTTTACTAAATTTTTTTAATAAGTGAATAAAATAGTACTATAATTAGATTAACACTTCTTAAATTTAATGGTAACTTAATTGATGTAAAATTATTCATTTCGAACCTATGACTTTATGATAATAAGTTTGCACATCTCAATTTGGATGGCTTGCCAGGCCACATGGGCGGCTGGCTTGGCTTGCGCCCCCTGGTGCCCCCATCTCCCAATGCCTACGCACTCTTGTGCTTGGCATTGGACGGTCGGGGGCACCGGTGGAACCACCGCCGCTACCGTCGCCCATGGTGATCCTCCGACGGTCGATGAGGCAATGGTTGGTCGAGATCGAGTAGGATTTTTTGTTGCGTGGGGGAAAGACCCAAGGCAAAGCTTGTGCGAGGTTCAAAGGGTGTTGCACTCGTGTCGCACGCCCAATGAGTGATGCTTATGGTTGATCCCATGCGTGATGACTCAAGAAGGATGAAAACTCAATTGGCCATTACCGCATCTACTGTTGGGGGCTCCATGGTTGGTATGTTCGTGTCGGTGCTCGTATAGTTGGCATTAAGTGATTCGAGGCATGTTTAGCGGGAGCGGGGTTGGTTCCATGAGATGTTGTCGCGTGCTCTCGGCATTGTGTCGGTGAGTCGTGGCACGTTTGGTGGCTCCACGGCCTAGTTCACGTGCAGGCATGTAAGTGGTGTTGTAGTTGCGTGCGGCGGTAGGCTCGGTGCTTGTGCAATGAACTGCTAATGCATTCTCCTCATCATTGTTGTGCCGCAAGCTCGATGCAAACTTTAGGCTATCTATAGGTTCCTGTGCTTGATACCTACTTGATGGTATTGTTACTTCGTGTTGCTCCTTTCTGTCGGTACACCGATGGGGTGCGCGATGAACGACTAAGCAGTGGATGTGTTCCGCACGGCCTCGACAGTGTCGGGGTCGTTGAGGCCCATGTCTCGGCTGTTTGTTCTCTCGGATACGGAAAGTGAAGTGGACATGGGGTTTTATGCCCTTCATGACGTCCAAATTGAGCTGTGGCGCTCCATAAGAATGATTATCGTGCTCGTGATGACACCTTGGCCTGATGGCGAAGGTTCGTTCGATGCCGATATCAACGAAGAATGCTACCTGGTTGATCCTGCCAGTAGGCATATGCTTGTCTCAAAGATTAAGCCATGCATGTGTAAGTGTGAACTAGTTTAGACTGTGAAACTACGAATGGCTCATTAAATCAGTTATAGTTTGTTTGATGGTATCTGCTACTCGGATAACTGTAGTAATTCTAGAGCTAATACGTGCAACAAACTCTGTCTTTTGGAAGGGATGCATTTATTAGATAAAAGGTCGACGCGAGCTCTGTCCATTGCTCTGATGATTCATGATAACTCGACGGATCACACGACCACCGTGCCAGCGACGCATCTTTCAAATATCTGCCCTATCAACTTTCGATGGTAGGATAGTGGCCTACTATGGTGGTGACGGGTGACGGAGAATCATGGTGGCCTACTATGGTGGTGGCGGGTGACGGAGAATCATGGTGGCCTACCATGGTGGTGACGGGTGACGGAGAGGGAGCCTAAGAAACGGCTACCACATCCAAGGAAGGCAGCGGGCGCGTAAATTACCCAATCCTGACACGTGGAGTTAGTGACAATAAATAACAATACCAGACTGTTAGAGTCTGGTAATGGGAACGAGTACAATCTAAATCCCTTAACAAGGATCCATTGGAGGGCAAGTCTGGCGCCAGCAGCCGCGGTATTCCTGCTCCAATAACATATTTAAAAAGCTCGTAGTTGGACCTTGGGTTGGGTCAATCGGTCTGCCTATGATGTGCACCGGTTGGCTCCTCCCTTCGACCGATGATGCGCTCCTGGCCTTAACTGGCCGGGTCGTGCCTCCGGTACTGTTACTTTGAAGAAATTAGAGTGCTCAAAAGCAAGCCTACGCTCTATATACATTAGCATAAGATAACATCATAGGATTTCGATCCTATTCTGTTGGCCTTTGGGATCAGAGTAATGATTAATAGGGACAGTCGGGGGCATTCGTATTTCATAGTCAGAGGTGAAATTTTTGGATTTATGAAAGACGAACAACTGCGAAAGCATTTTGCCAATGATGTTTTCATTAATCAAGAATGAAAGTTGGGGGCTCGAAAACGATCAGATACTGCCCTAATCTCAACTATAAATGATGCCGACCAGGGATCAGCGGATGTTACTTTTAGGACATCGCTAACACCTTATGAGAAATCAAAGTCTTTGGGTTCCGGGGGGAGTATGGTCGCAAAGCTGAAACTTAAAGGAATTGACGGAATGGCACCACCACGAGTGGAGCCTGCGGCTTAATTTGACTTAACACTGGGAAACTTACCAGGTCCAAACATAGTAAGGATTAACAGACTGAGAGCTCTTTTTTGATTCTATGGGTGGTGGTGCATGGCCGTTCTTAGTTGGTAAGGCGATTTGTCCGGTTAATTTCGTTAACAAACGAGACCTCAGCCTGCTAACTAGTTATACGGAGGTGACCCTCCACACCAGCTTCTTAGAAGGACTATGGTCGCTTAGGCCAAGGAAGTTTGAGGCAATAACAGATTTGTGATGCTCTTAGATGTTCTGGGCCGCACACGCGCTACACTGATGTATGCAACGAGTATATAACCTTGGCTGACATGCCCGGGAAATCTTTGAAATTTCATCATGATGGGGATAAATCATTGCAATTGTTGGTATTCAACGAGGAATTCCTAGTAAGCGAAATTGAACATTTTCTGATCCGAACCGAAGATTCAGTTCGATAGCTCCGTAAAATCGAACCGAACCGCAATGACCTAAGGAATCAATCCAACCTACTATTTTCAATTCAATTCGATCCATTTAGAATAATTTTGAACACTCCTACTCAGACCTATAGTAAATCTCCCTCTGCAGATTGGGTGCGTACGTTACTCATGCTAGTATTCCTCTTAGCTTTGTTATATGTGTGTGAATTTATTTGCAAATAATGTGAATATGAATGGTCGCAATTAACCCTGTTCGGCAAAAACAAAAGCTTCTTCGGGCGACCTTCCTTTTCTGCTTTCGGGTCCCATTATTCAAATATTGGCAATCAATATTCCCAGCAGTCAAATCCTCAACGATCCTAAAAGAATCACTTTCTGAATAGCTCATAAGAATTTAACATAATTAATTTTGTAATACATCACCAAAGTCCATGGTGATTAATTGATTAACCGTTAGTTCTTACCATTTTTCTAGATCTTAAAATGGCACTTTGACCTGAGCCTCTTGTTTGAGGATAGATGTTTAGATTTTCTTATTTACGTAGATTATGTTGTCATTCACATTTATTAAGAAGATAATCGAGTCATAGATCGTTTGTTCTTTTTATTTTTTATTGACTATTTTATTTTATTTTAATAATATGTTGGGTTATATTAGAAGATGAGAGTGCTTCGTAACTACTATTTAGTTGAAATGTCTTGATGCAACTATTAATTTTATATCACCGATAATCTTCGAAAATAAAAATTACGCATGGATATGAAAATAAAATATTTATATCAAGGTTTTCCTTCCAACAGTTACTGATGGTCCAAATAAATAACTAAGAATTATAAATTTGAAGTTAGAATTCATTACTATCAACATAGGAAATTTAGAACTATATATTTCACAAGCACAAATTAAAATACACAGGACTAGCTAATTGATCCAACGTAGTACTAGTTTTCGTGCTTGTATTAGTTGTTCCCAAACATTCCTTAAGGATCCTATGTTTCGGTTGGCCCCACTAGTGCTAATAAAACCATATGAAATAACATAGTCAAATAATTGGCCCCCACAAATCAATTAATTGATTGGCAGTTCTACTCTTTAACGTTTTGCACTAAATTAAATAAAATTAATTTTACATCAATTAAATTATATATCATATATTTACTTGAATAAGTTATTTCTATCTTTCAAATTCATTGATAAATAATTAAAATATTATTTAAAATTAATTAAAACTTAATTTATAGTTTTATCGATCTAAAATTACCTATTAATTTAACAGAAGTTTGCAAATCGTTGGTGGGTGTTGTTACATTACAGTTAGAGGTCTTTGTCTTTGGATTTGGGAGTAGAATGGCTCTAATGAAGCCTCTTTAGCTGAAATTATATCCTTCCCAAAGTGTGTGTGTTTGAGAATGACATAACCAGAAACCTTATTTGTTGCTAAAACTTGTTTAACATGTTCTTTTCCGTCCGTCTCTTTCCAGTTTCAATCTCATAAAAGATTTGTTTTACAAAATAAATTGATTACCAATAACTATGATTGTTGGACATGATATTGCCATAGTTTATGAGAAAAAGATTTCGGATTTATGTCAATAATGATTATCAAACATTAAACTCTTTTTATTTTTGTTATGACATGATAAAGTTGACATAAAATGATCAATTTCACTTCTTTGAATTATCAAATAATTTCTCTACTTATATAGAGTTTCAAACCCCGCATTGTAAAAAAAATGATATCATAAAATAATTTTCAAATATTTCATTAAAAAAATTAGATAATTGAAAACAATTATTTCTGTATTGTTGAAATATCTAGAAACCGTTACTCTTAGCATCTAGGGAGCAAAGAATGAAAATAAAAATCATGTTGGGTTTTTATGTAAATAAATATTATTTCTTTTTTATTTTGTTCATTTTTAAAAATTTGGTCGGTGAGAATTAGAGAGATTCCGTTACGAAAAAGACAGTGCTGGACAATAAAGAGATAAAGACACCTACCCCTTTATTTACCAAAAATTCTACTTTTACCACCTAATTACTTTCTTATGAAAGTGAGAAAAAATATATTAGCTTTTTTTCTCTCCTTTCATTTTAGATAAACCGCCTTTTCAGTGGAATTTTAAAAAAATCACAGAGAATTAATTATGTTAGGAAACAGTCGCACTTGAGTCAGTATGATTTTAACTATTCATTAATGAATAGATCTTCCGACTTTCTCTTATGAAAATGTTTTTAGGATACAAACAAGTATTGTATACAAAGTTAAATTTAACCTTGAATCATATTTGTGAACTTCACATATATGTTCTGAATCAATTTATTTTTATTGTACAAAACTCATGTGAAATGATTTTCGTTTATTTTCTCATTTATATTTTTCTATTTTCTCATTAATATGAAGGAAGGATGTGCATGATATTTGTTTTTCCTTGAAAGAAATATAATTGGCAAAACAAGTACTATATTTAAATATTAATCCATTCCCGTAAATATTTATGGTTTGACAGAAGCTATATTAATTTATTTTTCAAATTATTCTGTGGGCTTTAAAACCAAGCCCATAACAATATATCAACCAAGCACGTGAAGCCAGTGAGAAACTGGCGGCTGTGATTGACAATTACAGCCAAGTTCCTAATGTCAGAAATTAAAAATTCCTCTTTTTGTTGGACAATTACACATCACGTGCATTTAATGCGCGTATTACACCCGTAATGAAGCATATTTATTAGACATGGAGAAAATTAAGTTAATAAACCCTCTTCTAATTGTTTCTTAACATTTGATTAACTATTGCTTGCACGTCATGAAAAGACACTGTAGGCATGCAGAACTGCAAAGTAATTAGTAAAGAATAGTCCTCTACTGTGTGATATTTTATAAAAAAAAATTATATCGGGAATTAACAAAATATAAGATGTATTTCTCTTATACTGAGACTTATGAATTTCTATGATATTGAGTTGACAAGTAAATCATGAATTTCTATGATATTGTGCGAATAATTTAAAGACGGATCATAGACTTGAACGTGGAAAGTAGGAGTTTCATTAAAAAGAAAATTAATGAAAATTAGCGACGCAAACACAGTTTTAAAGAGATGAGATTATCCGGATGAGTCAGCTTATAGCTGAAATCCAATCTGAAAAAATCCTTTCCGAGGAAAAAAAGAAGAAGCAGTCTTCTTTTTAAAGACGCGACTGCGGCGCGTGAGACGCATAATTTTAGCCTTTTCAATTACTCCCAAAGACACTAGCCATGGTTTATTATTACATAGAATATTCACACATAAATTTACTGTCTTTGTTTATTAATTTATTATTTTAAGAGAGAAATAAGTGAATGAAAGAAAGATAGAGAGAGAAAATTATGAGAGAGAGAGAGAGAGAGAGTTTCAGAATTTCAGAGAACCTTACACTGTTGTACTATTTTCAAGGTCTCCGTCCATTCTTGCCTTTTTCATTTCTTCCACCTTATTTCCCGTCTCTTTCCCAAGCTTAGGGTTCTCTATCTTTTTTGTTTTTCAGAATTTCAGAATTTTTTTGCTGCTTTTTATGTCATTTATGCTTATGTGGGCTACTTGCATTGCTTAATTCACTGAATCTTAGCTCCTAAGCTTTTTTTCTTTGCGCATTTATTAATTAAAATTGGGAACCTCGTCTTTTAAAAAGTCACTTCCAGCTTTTAATCTCTGCGTTTTTGGTTGCTTCCCCAACTTCAATTTCGTTCAGCATTTTGCTAAATTTCATGCTCCTCCAATTTCACTGTAAGTTCACCACTTCTATTTTTAGAAACTGTAAATCTTTTTTTTTATGTAAAGAACTTATTCTACTACTTGCATTGCAGAAATGTCTGCTTTCCTCTGTGTTTATGTTAATTTTTGGTGTTTTTGTTTTGTGTTTTTGCAATTTGGGATCTGGGGTTCAGATGGATTTTTGCACTTGGATTAGATAAAGTGGATGTGTGCTAAATTATGCTTTTCTTGGTTTTATTTTATTTTTCCAGATTGGAGGATGTTAGTCAATTGAGGTTGGTGGCGAAAAAAGAGATCAAGTTTGGTTCAGAATCAATGGGTAGGAAGAGATCTGCGTTGGGGAGCGATAATTTAAGAATCTGCTTACAGGTTTTGGTGGGTTTCGTGCTGATCCACGCGGCACAGGTTTCGCATGGAATAACTAACGCAGATGATTGTACGGATTAGCTTTTACTTCCAATTCTGGATGAGTTCACAATTTTGTATATATCTGTTGGTTGCTAAGAAAATGTGGGTTGATGATTGGAAACCGAATTTCTGATTTCCTCTCTTCTACCCTTGTTTGGTTTACCAGTTGAACTCGCCTTTAGTTTAGTCATGTAGCTAAGTTGCGTTAAGTTGAGCAGGTACTCTTTTTCTGGTGCTGCAGTCAAAGTTTAGTCAAACATACTGAATTTTGCTTTTCATTAATATCCTTTATGTTCTTGCTGGAGGTCAATAAAGACCTGAATAGTTGCCGGTTATAGTCTTCTACGAAGTTTTTCCATAGAAATTTCATGGGGCAATGCATTTTTTGGTATATTTTACTCATGTCGAGACTTTATGCTATTGTCCTGGTTTATGGTTGAGTTTTGCACTTATTAACGTTTTGTCTATAGTTCACTGGATATTCATGGCTGATTTTTTGCATTTTTCTGTTAAATTAGTTACTGCGATCAGTGACTTACATGCTGCCCTGGGATCTCCTGTTCTTCCTGGGTGGGGTAGTGGGCAAGACCCCTGTGGTGACGCATGGCAAGGTGTTGTCTGTGACAATTCAAACATAATAAGAATGTATGTTATCTTCAGTTTCCGATTATAATTTGATGCATTAGAACATCTTCATTGCCAACTTGCTCATTATTAACTGGTTTTGTAGTGTTCTCAATGCTGCTAATTTGGGAGGAGAACTGGGTGACAACCTGGGAATGTTCACTTCTATAAAGTCAATGTAAGTGGCGACTGCCTGTGGGTGTGTGAGTTTATTATATTAATGGTGTTTGGTTGTTTCAGTTTAAAAGTAAATAGTGTTTCATGGTTGGTAATATGCTCGGAATTTAAACATATTTTCCCACTTCTCCCATCTTCTTATTTGAACAGTAACTATCAAATCTCTTATTTGATCAGTAATTAATATAATATGATTTTATTTTAGAAATTCCCTACAAGAAGGTTATACAAAGTAAACGCGTCACTTGAACCATGGTACGATGACAATATAGAGGCAATTTTATTTATGTCATAGGGAGTTGTCAACACAAGATGACTAATTATACTGCCTCCTTTGGCTTTTAGATATATTAAACCTGATCTGGCTTCAATATTTTGAAACAATGGTTAAAAGCTTTTTGTGGCCGGGTTTAAGTTTCTGCTGAAGGTTGTTTTGGTTGATACATACAAATAATCTTTAGATGCATTTTACAAGTGTTTTAAACATGTTGTTCTTGCACCTTAATGTCTAAAAACTATAAACGACACCCTTTCTTTATGGATACTATCAGAGTAGGAATGTTAATTTGTAGTTTTACAATCTGGATATATTGGTGGTTTCTGTTCAGTGTCCATTGTTTTCTTGCAGAGATCTCAGCAACAATCACATTGGAGGAAATATTCCATCCAACTTGCCCGTTAGCATGCAAAATTTGTAGGTTTTACCCTTCTTGGTTGCAATATTTTTTTCTATTTCATTACCTCTTACTATGAAGAATACTTGTTCTAGATGACTTATGTGAAATATATGATGTCTTTACCCTTTGCAGTTTTCTTTCAGCTAACCAGTTCACTGGAAGCCTCCCAAGTTCTTTATCCTCTTTGAGTCAACTTTCAGCTATGTGAGACATTCTTTTCTCATATTTCATCAATGTCCTGTAAGATATACTTTTCTCATCTTGTAGATGATATTTTTCTGCCTTTTAGGTCATTGAATGACAACCATTTAAGTGGAGAACTACCGGATGCTTTCGAAAACCTTACAGGAGTGATCAATCTGTATGGTTGTTCTTTTTTTATTTTTTTATGATTTGCAAGCTTTCTGAATCCAAATTTAATCGAGTTTTAGTTGATGGAGGCTTTTTTAATTCTGTCAGAGACTTGTCCAATAACAATTTGAGTGGGCCACTGCCTCCCTCTCTTGGAAATTTGTTGGCTTTGACTACACTGTGAGTAGTTGTTGCTCTTAGTCATTCTGTCTATATAAGAGATCTATTATGCTTGTTGGATTCTGACGATGTAATTTACAGACGCTTGCAGAACAATCAGCTGTCTGGAACCCTTGATGTTCTACAAGATCTTCCGCTAAGAGACTTGTAATCTTCTCGACCATATTGATTCAGCCTTAAAATTTAATCATCGATTTTAATGGTCATGTTCTATCATTTTGATTAGTTTCCTTACTAATTATTTTGGTGTCTCTGATATAAATTTCATTTTTATTGAACAGGAATGTAGAGAACAATCTTTTTTCTGGACCAATACCAGAGAAGTTGCTGAACATCCCCAACTTTAGGTGATGGCAGTGAAACCGTGAATTCTTATTTGTATGAATATCTTAAATAAGTAACCAATGCAACTTAAAAGCATGGATGCATCAGTGGAACCATGCAGATTTTCTTGCTATTTTAGATAAGAAGAGAAGAAAGAAAAGTTTATCCATGTTTACTTCATTCGTAGTGTGAATGGCATCTTAGGTTTTGGCCTCTGTCATCAAGTGCAGCAAGAAAATGAGAAGCAGAGTTCTTTGGTGCTTACAGTTGTAGTTTTTACTTTTAGACATATGTTTATTGTCTGATACTTCACTTGCAGAAAGGATGGGAACCCATTCAATGAGACTATCTCTCCAGTAACTCCATCAGCGCCTCCATCAAAACCGGCACCAGCGCCACCATTTTTCGTAACACCATCTTCTGAGCAACCACCTCCCAAGCAGGCTGAGGGACCATCTGAGTCAAAGGAATCAAATTCTGGAAAGACGGGGAAGTTTTTAACTACGAAAAAAGTAGTCTGGATATCAATCGCGGGGCTGTTGTTATTTATTATTTTGGCCTTGGCAGTCCTACTTTTGATGCCAAGCAAAGGAAGGAGTATGGTTGATAGAATTTCCAAGCGACATCAAATTGGTGCATATAGAGGTGACAGAGAAAGTCCTGGGATCAATATTTCTTTGGTTCAACCAACCAATCCGGCCCAGAAAGGCAAAATTTCTTTTAGCTTTATATTCCGATTTAATATTTTTTTTTCTGGTGTATTGTTGTATTCTCATTGCTGCTTGCTAAAATTATATGAACAGTTCCAAAAGAGGGAGTTGTGAGGCCAAAGAAGGATCACGAGACAAAAAGAATAGGTGCAGTTCCAGAACCACAAAAAGATATAGAAAGAAACACACAAAAAATGGGCACAAGACAAGATCAGGATGATCATGAGATAGATATTAGTGCACTTGATGTCTATCTGATGGGCCCACCCCCTCCTCCACCCCCTCCACCCCCTCCNCTCCCCCACCACCTCATCTGGAGAAAGTCATTGTTGACCCTATCATTCCAGCAGAAGTTAGTACAGTAAAGCCTTCCATCAAAAGTATAAACCGTCCCACCTTTGCCAAGTCTTTCACCATTGCAGCCCTACAGCAATACACAAACAGCTTTTCACAGGACAATCTATTGGGAGGAGGAATGTTAGGAAGAGTTTATAGGGCAGAGCTTCCTGATGGAAAGGTAACCCTCCACTTTATGCCTTCCAATTTTCTTCTTGATGAATATAAAAATAACATTGAGTCTTGGTTAAATTTTTGTGCTTGCACCGATGGTTCTTCTCCGGTTCTGGCCAAGTCACCTTACAAGTGATACTTGATCTGTTTAACCATTGTTACAGACCAAACTCAAACTTAAAGTAGAAGCGACCTTTTAGTCAGAAAGAGAATAGGAGTAACCAACATAATTTGATCGTGTCTATGGATTATTGAATTGTGTTATTTGTCAATGTCTAGTTGCTATTTGTTTCTTGCTTTTCAGCAGACATAGAAGACAAGGCTCTGTATGGTAGGTAATGGAGCATGTTCTGCAAAACCACTCTAGTTGCTCATCATGTAGTTGCATTGGATTGTTAAGAAACTGTATATTGGTGGGACTCACTGGTTGTTTTCACATTCTGCAATTAGCATAATACACATTTTGCGAAGCAAGCTACACGTTTGGGAGTACTAGGTGCCGTACCTAAAGAGATCACATTCTCTCTCATTTCTATAGCACGTTTTTCATGAGTAGATGCTTCTTACTAAATTAAACTGCTAATTCGATAAGTTTTTCTTGAATGCAACCTATCTTCTGCCGTAAGTATCTTACTCATGGCTTCATATTCTAACATTTGAAATGTTTCGTGTTTATGTAGCTACTGGTTGTCAAGAAACTGGACAAGAAGACTTCCAGTCAGCAGAAAGATGATGAGTTTCTTGAGCTAGTGCATAATATTGATAAAATCCGGCATGCTAATGTTGTTGAGCTCATGGGGTACTGTGCGGAGCATGGTGAAAGGCTTCTTATCTATGAGTACTGCTCTAATGGAACTCTGCAGGATGCACTACACTCACATGATGAGTTGATAAAGCAACTTTCTTGGAATGTTCGCATTCGAATGGCTCTTGGAGCTGCAAGAGCTTTGGAGTAAGTATCTTTTTGAGCAAGCAACTCTCTCCCCTGTTTTCAGTCAGCAATGGCCAGAAACTATGAACTCCTGTGTATCTACTAGGAAGGTTTAATTAGCGTCACTATATCTGTTATACACAACATTGTTCACTTGGAAGTTTATTTAAGAGAAAATATTATTTATTTGATATCATTTAGAACCCCTTCTACCTAAGTTTTTCTTATGCTTCAAAGAGTTTTAGGTCGGATTACATAGAGTTTTATTTATATAGTTCTTTCCTGAGCACTTCCCTATAAATAAGGTGTTTGTTTTTATGTGTGAAGGTATTTACATGAGGTCTGTCAGCCGCCTGTTGTACACAGGAATTTCAAGTCCACTAATGTTCTTCTAGATGATGACCTTTCTGTGCGTGTCTCTGACTGTGGTTTGGCTTCATTGATATCATCAGGCTCTGTTAGTCAGGTAAAATTCATTTCGTTCCTTTTTATTTTTCAAGATCCAAACATACCCCAACTATTAAGGGAAAATTCCTTGAAGAGGGCGGACAGGGAGTTCTGATTGATAAGAAGAACTTACGAAGTGAGAAGTCACTGGAGTAACGTTTCGATTCAATCCCTATACATGTTTAAGCCTCAAAAGAGAAAAATGAGGTAGAATTGAATTAGCATACAATCAATGAATTCTTGTAGAGTCATATTTTCTGATAGCCTCATCGGATCATCTCATCTTCATTGCTTTGCAAATGATTTCCTTCCTCTAAGAACAGATTTGAGATGTCCTCATAGGGTGTTCATTTTGTTCTCTCCCCTATATAGAATAGGTGATTTCTTTTGGCTATTTCTGCTGCTCCAAATCTAAGAATACAAGTACAATATTTTATGTTTGAACTTTAAATTTGTTCGTCTTACTTTCAGCTATCGGGACAACTCCTAGCCAGATATGGATATGGAGCTCCAGAATCTGAATCGGGTGTTTATACGATTCAGAGTGATGTTTACAGCTTTGGTGTGGTCATGTTAGAACTTTTAACCGGCCGGGCATCCTATGACAGGTACAGCGATGAATCCTTTGAAATACTTTAGTCTGTGGCTAATTATTATAGCTTCTCCAAAATTGTGAACAGGACAAGGATTCGAGGGGAGCAATTTCTGGTAAGATGGGCAATCCCCCAACTTCATGACATTGATGCATTATCAAGAATGGTCGACCCTTCGCTCAACGGTCAATATCCTGCCAAATCCTTGTCACATTTCGCCGATATTATATCCCGATGTGTCCAGGTAACCCAATCACCGTCGATTTATAATTTGATCTGATAAATCCATCAGTTTTACCGAAACTAAGTTGTATTTCGCAGTCGGAGCCCGAATTTAGGCCACAGATGTCTGAAGTTGTCCAAGATTTATTAGACATGATAAAAAGAGAGCCTCATGGTAGTGGATCAAGCGAAGATTTGACATAGATTCTGATTAGAACTAACGATCTCTTCAGCCATGAATTGATGAAAGATGCAAGAGAATTCTGCCTGATGTTTAAGAAGATGCATGATTTTGTAAAGAGGGTTCACTAGCAACATTCCCTTACTAACACACCCAGCAATCACATTTCAGACTCGCAACGCAAGAGGACAGTCTCCTCCCATTCTTGAAATCATTTTTTTGTAATCAGTTTTATTTGTTTCGTCAAATTATGTAGTCAAATTATGTAGTCAAATTATGTAATGATATATCTACGGGGAAAATAGGTGTTAATACCACTTTGTCATTAGGATTATTAGTATTATTATCATTATTTGTTGCTAAATTTTGATAAATAAGACGGGTTTTAATATATCGATCGTTGCTTGGCCTGTGTCAGGATTTTTCGGGGTCGTCGTTATTTGATAGTCATGTTCACAATTTTGGTAACACCAGAAGTCTTATCTTTTAGTTGTTTTAAACGTGATTAGCTGGTGCGAGTCTCATGGGGTGTGCATTACGCAAATATTCATGCAACTTGACGCATTGTAGCTTATAATTTTTTTATGGAAACGATAGAAAAAAACAGGTCTCAAAATTGGAGTTACTGTAGAGGAAAGAATAGGAATATTAATAGAGAAAGAATTCTTAAGAAATAAATATTGAACTACTTCTGTTTGCATTAAATTAATTGATTTATAACTGATATCTATTTATAGGTTTTTAGTTAGTTACAAGATTTGGTTAAATCTCTCTGAATTAGAAGAATCAATAGAATATATCTTATAGATTAAGCTTATCATTTCAAACTAAGTTTATCTATTCCAACAACTGTTTGAATCTGAATCGTTGGATAGGGCATAATGAAATCAACGGCTCGAATGGTTCTTCCCGCTTGGTCACGGTGGCAATCCACTTTTCCTGCTTATCATTGGTCGCGTTTGCTCACGTGGATTCTCAGCTGATTTTTACCTGTACATTTACCCCTATTGAATTTAACATCACGTAGTGAAATTAATTTGCAATGTTTAAATTTTTTGCCATCATCATTCATCATTATTGTTTGCCTCTTCTTTTGTGCGTTGTTTTATGATCATTTTTCTGATATTCCTTTGTCATTTCATTTTCTCATTCAAAGAATGCATTAGACGTGCCATTTCAGAGCCACTCTTCCTCTTCCCGCTCAGAGGATATTTCACGCGTCATTTTGGAGTGACTCTTCATTTCCTGCTCAGACGACGCATTACACACGTCATTTCCTTACTTGTCAACAGTCACGTCTTTTGATTTCTTATCTCGTCACTTACATCCCCCAAATCGTCAATTCCAACGGTCACATTCCCATTATCTTTTAACCTTCGATTAGCCCGTTCCAACAAACTATTCTTTACTTTTATTTGAGATCCGCCGCTTATATAAAGTCTCCTTCCCCATTTCCTGCTTTCACCTCCCAATTTTCTATCTTGTAAGTTCCTGTTATCTTCTTCTTCCTTCTCCTTTCTTTTCTTTGACTATGGAGAAATGGAACATTCCCGTACCCTTAGTGAGAAACTCAGAGGAGTTCAACCTATTTATGGCTCGTTACCGAGAGTTGTTTCCCCTAGATGTTCTATGCACGTTAGGAAAGAGTGAATCTATAGGCATCCCGTGTAATCCCCCTTACCAAATTACTCTTAGCCCTATCGTTATACTCTTAGGTCTCAAGCTTCCATTTTTCCTTTATTTTCCCAATTCTTTCACACAGTAGGTTTGACTTCCTCTCAATTTACTCCTAGCTCTTATAGGATCCTCTTAGGCGTAAATGCCTTGAATATGAGGTACCATTTTGATTTAGGGTTAGATGAACTCTTTCAATGCTACATAGTCAAATTCCGAATCAATATTTATTACCTTACTCCTCGTCCGTCTGAAAAGAGGGGAAGTTTAATAACCGGGGTCCCAAGAGGAGATACGGGTTAGGAGAGGGTTATACTCTTAATTGGTGAGAACTAGGACGGTGATGACCGCTGGACAGTTCTCAAGAAATGGATAATTTTCAGTAAGTTGTCGGAGCTTCGGTTCTTACCCTTTTTTTTCCTATTCATTCCCTTTATTTCTAACCAACGAGTATTTTTCTATGTTTTCTTTTTCTGTAGCAAAGAAAATCCGAAGCCCTATCTGTCCAAGGAATCCAAGGCAAGGCTCGCTGCTGCTTTCCATCTTCGTGCGCAAGAGAGGGATTGGAAGGTACTCCTCAGCTTCAACCTCTATGTTGCTTCAATTCCTGCTTCCACATCGAAATCATCTTCATTTTCAACCCCAACTGTTGCCCCAGTGTTAGCACACTCTTCATTAATTCCCACTTCCTCTTTCCATTCAGACTCTAGTTAGCACACTCTTCATCAATTCCCACTTCCTTTTTCCGGTTCAGACTCTAATCACTCCAGCTCCAACTCTTCGGATCACCAAGAGTTACTCGATCGGGCTACAACTGGTATAATAATGGGTAAGAGATTACGGAGCAAGTTCATCGGTCCCGTAGAGAAGAGGACTCACACTAATACCTCCAGCTCTTCCTGTTCAGAGCTTGTTGTTACTCCTGCCACTGCTGATCCTACTCCCAATGAGCCCGTTGCTAGGATCGAGGCTCTTTCGAGCTCTGAGCTACCTCCTCCTCCAGTTCACGCGTTATCATCTTATGTGCCCGTTGCTGCTGCAGATACTCCTGCTTCGGGATCTAGAGATGCTACAGTCCCTTCTTCTACTCCGTGGAAGCTAAAACGTGTCTCTAGTGTTCCCGTTCTGGAGACGATCTACTTTCTAAATGATCTGGTTGCTTCTCATATCATCCACCGCGGTATTCAGTCTCATTATGACAATGACATCTTGAGGAGGCTCTCAATCGACGATCTTATGAGTAGATTGAGCCATGACTTGATGCGGGTACAATTCTTTTTTTTACTGAAACAAATACTATCCTTATCTTATATATTCCTTTGTTTATTTCTAGGCTTCCATCCATGCTCTTCAAGATTTCCACACTCAGCGCGACCAAGCTTTGTCCCAACTCCGGAGAGAGCTTACGTTGGTTAACTTAAAAAATGCTCATCTCCAAGCTGAGAAAGAGTAGTACGTGGCTAGTGAAATCGAGCTTCAAAAGGCTTTAGAGAAGATGGACCATGATGCTAAGGCCGTTGCTGCAGAAGAATGAAGGCTAGTGGAGGCCCTTGAATCTATAAAGAAAGCCTTGGCTAAAGCTGAGTCGGCTAAGGTTGAAGCTAAAAAGGAGAGAGATGCAGTTATTAAGAGGGAGGCTACTTCTGATGTAGAGTACCAGGCTCTATTCGAGCAGGGGGAGATTATGGTTTATAGTGAGGGCCATAGGGACGCAATGGAAAATCGTCCTCCCAGACAGCCCCTTGTTCCAGAAGTTAAAGATTATGTGGGTGCTTCAACAGAATATGCCCCTGCTCAAGTATCTTCATCTGCTGCCATTCCCGCTCCTGCTTCTGATGAGGGTGCCACCGAGGGGGATCCTGAAGTGATAATAGTTTAGACTTTCTTTTTCTTTTTGCTTTCCTTGTCTTTTTTTTTCTTATTGTAATTTCCCCCTTACAATCAATGAGAAAGATATTTTAGTAATCTGATTTGATCTTTTCCTTTATTAAACTTTTCTCCAGTTCTGAATCTCTTCCTGCATCCATCATTTTTCTTCTTCTTTCATAATTTTTTTCCTTTGTGGTTTCCTTTAGAGGGTAGTGCTACAGTCATTATTCATCATGGACTTAAACTCTTAGTGAGCTTAGAGATCTGTTTCCATTTCCTTTTAAAAGCATAAGCTTTCATGAACATAAGTTTTTAATGAGCTTAGAGATCCGTTTCCATTTTCTTTAGAAAACAGAAACTTTCATGGACATAAGCTCCTAATGAGCTCAGGGGCCCGTTTCCATTTCTAAAATAAAGAACACCAGATTTTCACGTGAAAAATTCTTAACGGAAAAAAACCATGGGTATAAGTGTTTTCACTATTTTAAAGATAATTATACATAATATTTGTGTAAATGTAATGCATTCCAAGGCTTGGGTAAGTCACTTCCCTCATTTGTCATTAAGTAGTAATACTTGTTTCCCACATCCGCTTTGACTATGAAAGGTCATTCCCAATTTGGTCCCGATTTCCCTTCATTTGATTGGAAAATTCTTTTCAGAATAAGGTCTCCCGCTTGGAACTGTCGCCCATTGACTCTTTTCTAGAAGTTCCTCCTTTTTTATTAACACCGGTCATCCTTACCAGAGTAGCTTCTTTTTTTTCCTCCAGAAAGTTCAGACTTTCGATTATTCATTCAGTGTTGGTATCCTCGTTCACTTCTGATCTCAAAGTGGGGCATCCAATTTCAAATGGTATGACAGCTTCTGCGCCAAACGTCAAGGCAAATGGTGTTTCTCCAGTCGAGTATCGTGGTATTGTACGGTACGCCCATATAACTTATGGTAACTCTTCAATCCACTTCTCTTTGGCAGTTTCTAACCATTTTTTCAGATTTTTCAGTATTGTTCTATTTGATCTTTTCGCCTGTCCATTGCCCTGGGGGTAGTACAGAGTTGACAATCTATTTTTTTATCCTGAGATCAACGTAAATTTTTTTACCCGACTTCTAGTAAATTAAAGTCCGTTGTTTGAAATGAGTACTTTAGGGATCCCGTACCTGCATATAATGTTTTTCCATAGGAATTGCCTTACTTCTTCTTCTTACACTCTTGCAAATGCTTCTGCTTCTATCCACTTTGTGAAATAGTCAGTCACCACTAGTAAGAATCTTTTCTGAGCTGGAGCCATCGGTAGTGGACCCACTACATCAATTCCTCATTGCATAAATGGCCACGGGCTTAGGAGCGTCTATAATGCTTCAGGAGCCATCTTTAGGATGAGAGAGTATCGTCGGCATTTGTCGCACTACTTTACAAAGGACTTTGCTTCTTCCTTCATCTTTGGACAGTAGTACTCCTCATTCAGTAACTTGTTGGCTATCGTTCTTCCACCAGAATGATTCCGGCAAATTTCATCGTGCACTTCGGTCATCGCATATTGGGCTTTCGTTAGGGAAAGGCATTTGAGGTAAGGGTCGAAGAATGATCTTCTATTTTTTCCCTTGGATCATGGTGTACCTAGCACTCTACTGTTGGAGTTTCTGGCTTCCATTTTGTCGGTTGGGAGTTTCTGATTGAGTAGGTACTACATTATATTCCTCCGTCAATCATTCACATCGTTACAGTTCTTCTGAACGGAATTTGGGGTGATGACCCCAAGCTGGCTAATGCATCTGCCCTCGAATTTTCTACTCTTGGTATTTGTGTAATCTCATGGTCTTTGAACAACTGAAACATTTCTTTGGCACTCTGCAAGTATTCTGCCATTCAACTGTCTTTCACATTGTATTTTCCTACGATTTGGTTAGCAACTAACATTGAATCACAAAATATTTTTACTCTAGTTATCTTAAACTCAATCATGAGCCACAATCTAGTCAATAATGCTTCGTATTCTGCTTCAGTGTTTGACGCCTGGAAACCAAATGATAAAGCTTGTTCGAAGGTTTCTCCATTACGGAGTCAAAACTACCGCTCCTGCTCCAGCTCCACGATAATTAGATGGGCGTCTTAAAATAAAGTCCAAGTGCCTTCTTCTTTTTCCTTCATCGTCATGTCATGTTTTCCATCGTCATAAGAAAATTTTACAATGAAGTCTGCCAGGACTTGGGCTTTCATGGCGGTACGAGGGGCATACCGGATGTCATATACCCTAAGCTCTATTTCCTACTTTGCAAGTCTTCCAGACATCTCAGACGAGTGCAATAAAATTTTTATTAGAAATTTCGTAACCACATTTATGGTGTGCTCTTGAAAATAATGTATGAGTTTTCTTGCAGCAACCATTAATGTGAGTATCAGCTTCTACATTTTCTCGTATTTAGCTTCCGCAGCTGCAAAACTCTTGCTCACAAAGTAAACTGGTTTTTAATGCCCTTCTTCTGTTCGGACATGTGCTGCACTGACTGCGGTTTCTGACACCGCGAGGTAAAGGGAGAGTTCTTCTCCTGGTAAGGGTTTTGACAGTATTGGTGGCAAAGTCAAATACTCTTTATTTTTTTGTAAGGTGTCTTCACACTCTCTATCTCACTGTTGTCTAGAATTCTTCTTCAATTTGGTGAAGAACGGTCTGCACTTGTCTGTGGATCTGGACATAAATCTATTTAAAGCCGTCAACTTTCCTGTCAAGCTTTGGATTTCCTTTTCTGTCTGTGGTGATTTCATGTCCATGATTGCTTTTACCTGACCTGGATTGACTTCGATTCCTCTACTTTCACCAGATGCCCCAGAAATTTTCCCGCTGCCACACCAAAAGTGTAATTTTTTAGGTTTAACTTCATATTGCTTCTTCTCAAAGTAGAGAACGCTTCTTCCAAGTTACGGATGTTATCTTCTCTTCTTTCTGCTTTGACGAGCACATCATCTACGTACACTTCCATCGTCTTCCTAATTCACTTCTCAAAGACTTTATTAACCAGTCTTTGGTATGCTGCTCCTGCATTTTTTAGACCAAAAGGCATTACAGTGTAGTAATATATTCTAAAATAAGTGATAATTGATGTTTTATCCTAATCCGTATGAAACATTTTCACCTGATTATATCCGGAATAAGCATCCATGAAACTTAAGAGCTCGTGCTCGGATGTGGCATTACCATTTGATCGATTCTCGGCAACGGGTAATCGTCTTTTGGGCAAACTTTATTTAGATATGTAAAATCCACGCAAATTCTCCATTTTCCATGCTTTTTCTTCACCATTACAACATTTGCCAGCCTCTCTGAGTAATTGACTTCTCTGATGAACTTTGCTTTGAGCAACATTTCCACTTCCTGTTTTATTGGTGCCTTCCTCTCGGGAGCGAAGGACCATTTTTTTCTATTTAACAAGTTTAACAAAAGGATCAACATTCAGTTTATGACAAATTATCGATTCGTCAATACCTAACATCTCTGCGGCAGTAGTGGTGAAAATATCCACGTTCTTTCTAAGGAACTTGATGAGTTTTTTCTTTCTGTTTTAGATAGTCCCGCTCCTATTGTGGTTGTTTTTCCTTCCCCCCAAGTCCACAGATTCGGTCTCGCTTCCAGCTTCATATCTCGGGTTGCTCTTGTTCAGTTCATTTGTATCTAATTGTATTGTTAAGATTTTTCTTCCCCGCTCTCAAGAATAGGGAGATGTCCTTTTTCATGGAGTCAAGTGCTGACACCGTGCAACATCTAGCAGACGCTTGATCCCCAAATATGGTATGCACTCCTTCTGGCGACAGATACTTCAATGTTTGGTAGTGGGTCGACGGAACAACTTTCATCTTGTGAATCCAAGTTCTTCCAAGGATTGCATTTATAGGGGTGATTGCTCCTCAATGACCATAAAATCAGTGATGTGGTTGAATGGGTCAGCCCGTACTGGGAGTGACAAAATTCCTTTAGAATACGTTACTGCTCCGTTAAACCCTATAAGTGGTTGCCTCGGTCCATGTAGCTTTGGGACATCTATCACCATCTTTTCAAATATTGAGCGGTGGAGTATATTCATAGCACTTCCATCATCAATCATTACTCTCCGTAGTAAACAATTCCCAATTTGGATGGTTATCACAAGCCTCCTCATAAAAAATAATTGGCACGCTACCAACTGCTTTCTTTAGGTCATCTTTTACTTCGAGGGTGGGCTTTTTGCAGTAGATTTTTCGTTCCTTCCTAGTCGTTTCTTCTAATTTTGTCATGGCGATAACAATGTCCACTATTCTCAATGGTTCTTTATCCCTAGAGTGTTGTTGTCTCTCATCCCTTTTGGTTAGTCTCGCCTTAAATCGTACTCCTTCAAATGTCCCCCATGGACGAGATTCTCAACGTAGTCGTTTAGTTAGTAGCAATCTCGAGTTTCATGACCAACACTCCGATGAAAATGGCAATATTTATCTTTATCTCTCGGATCCAACTTCTTTGTAATGGGATGGGGCAGTTTCAACCAAGGTTCATCCTTGATAACTTCAAGGATTTGATTTATTGGAATATTCAATGGGGTGTATATCTTATCCCTGGGTGGATTCCTCCAGCTAGCCTTAGCCATTTTCCGAAGTCACCTTGCTTCTCATCTTCCTTCCTCTCGGAACGTTTTGATCCACACTTTCCCGTTCTCGTGCTAACGTCATCTTTACGCTGCGAAGGGTTCCGTCGCTCAATCAACTTTTGAATGTTTTTCTTTTCTTCCTCAAGAGATATGTATGTCTGTGCTCAGAGGAAGGTTTCTGCAATGGTGGGGGCTAGTTTTTTGGACAGATCTTTGAATAATTGAGAGTTGACATCTAAGTCGCGCCTGAACGCCAGTCTTGTCACACGGTCCTCACAATTTTCCACATTGGCCATTTTGTCTTTGAAATGATGCATGTAATCATTCAATGACTCTCGTTTCTTAATCGTAATTGTCATGAGGTGTTCTGAATCTTCCATCATTATTCGGTAGGTGGAGTACTGCTCCAGAAAAACTGAAGACATTCTAGTAAAATTATTAATTGAGCAAGTGGGTAAATAATGGTACCACTTTAACACATTCCCGTCTAAACTAGCTGGGAACATTCGGCACATCAATTCATCCTCATGCTGATGAAGTGTCATCACTTGCTTGAAACGACGTATATGGTCAACAGGATCTGACTTCCCTTCGTAACATTTAAACTTGGGGGCCATAAACTTCTTTCGTATCAGAGCGGATAGGATTTCTGGGCATAGGAGGGAGCGAGTTAAAGTTTCCAAGTCTGCTACTCCACTTGCTCCTAGTTTCCTCATTTCGTGCATCTTCCATTCCAACATCCTTTCTACCACCCGCTCTGTGACTAGCTGAACGAGCCGGTTCTCATCGGTGATCCATTTCCCCTTTTCACGTGAAGTGGCTTCAAAGTTTCCGTCACGGGCATTGTGGCTGGCTACTGGTTTTGGTTGTTGCCGTCTCAGTTCTCTTTGCTATTGGTTCTGATTTTCCGCTTCGCGCTCCCTTGCTACGATATTTTGGCTAACTTCCGCTCTTGTTTCCGTGATTTCCCACTAAAGTGTGGCAATCTGCTCCTGCACGGTTTGCCACATGTTCCACAGTGCGTCATTGTTGCGGCTTCCTTGCATCCCGCTCAGAATGGACTGAATCATGTCATGTACTCCCGCTGGCTGTGCAGTTTGATCTGAAGGGTTAGTAGCGGGTTTATGATTGTTTCCAATTTCCCTGGCAGCGTGTGATCTAGTACGAGGCATCTTCAATTATCTTCTTGAGTAAAAACTCTCAGACTGTTAATGAAAGTATCAAAATGTAAAGGAAAAATTCCTCACATCTAAAAAGAATAAGAATATTAATAGAGAAAGAGAGGATTCTCAAGAAACAAATATTGAATTGCTTATGTTTGCATTAAATTAATTTATTTACAATGGCCTCTATTTATAGGCTCTTGGTTAGTTACAAGATTTGGCTAAATCTCTCTAAATTAGAGGAATCAATAGGATATACCTTCTAGATTAAGCTTATCATTTCAATCTAAGCTTATGTATTCCAACAATTGCTTGAATCTGAACTTTTGGATGAGGCATGATGGAATCAACGGCTCGAATGGTTCGTCCCGCTTGATCGTGGTAGCAATCCACCTTTCTTACTTCTGATTGATCATGTTTCCTCACGTGGATTCTCATCTGATTTTTACTTGATCGCTATGAAAATTGTTTCAGAAAGAGCTAATTCTTTAGAATTTTCAAGTGTAATTTTCATTTTTTTTTTCAATTTTTCGTAGTTTGGATATTTATTTAAATCCACTTTTAAAATCAGTCTCTCATGCAATTCTCATTTTCTTTGGTTACAAAGATGCGCACCACATTGGATTCACAGAAAACATGTACAACGGAAACATCATGTCTCAAAAGAAAAAGGACATTCAACATCGTTAGTGATATTTACGATTTCACGGGACATGAACAAACAAGAAAATAATTAACATATAACAATAGGATATATGTGTGACATCTTACACCACATAGATTGCAAATCATTTTATCGTACAAGGATGATACCATACACAAAGAGAGAGAAAGACATAATGAAAAGCAGACAGAAACTATTTTATATTCTCTCAATTTCTTAAACAATATTAATTCCATAATTAGGTTAGTAATCCGGCTGACTGGTCCTATAACGCACTCGTAGTTCTACGCACGTGCACTTTTGCACGTGCTATCTCTGTCACGCTCACGCACGAATCGTTTCCGTTTTCAGTTTTCCCGGGAAACAGACTTCATCACCTCAAACCAATGCCAAAATGCAAACCACCAGACCAAATGCCATCAAAATTTCATCTCCTCTCTATGAATCTACCTAGACATTATCCATTATCCATGACTCAATTCCCGTTCGTTTCAGTGCTTCTTCTTTCATTCTTCTGATTGAGTCCGCTAAAGTAGTCTATTCAAGCATTCCGCATTCAGAATTTCAGATTCTTCATTTTCGTCAGCGTCAGAGTTTTGGATCCGCAATTCGGTGTAATGAGTCGTTACGATTCCAATCCTTTCGACGACGAGGTTAATCCATTCTCGGTGAGTTATATAGCTCTAATATGTATGTTTTTAAATCTCTGCGTCAACCTTTGAGCTCTTTCTTTTCGGTTGACT
Organism: Datisca glomerata; assembly: GCA_003255025.1. Classification (NCBI taxonomy): domain Eukaryota; kingdom Viridiplantae; phylum Streptophyta; class Magnoliopsida; order Cucurbitales; family Datiscaceae; genus Datisca; species Datisca glomerata. The sequence goes on from QANY01000733.1 coordinate 347,927, forward strand.
GTGTCCGGTGGACATTTTGTTGAGATTATCTGTATCTCTGTTTATTATATAGATATATAATTATTTAGCTATATCTATAGCTAAAAAAATATATAAAATGCAATTCCATTTTGATAAAGTGAAACTCAAAAGAGATATCTCCATTCCAACATTCAATATTATAATATATATATACCATTTGGAAGTTTCAGTACAGTAGACAAATGATATGTATTGTTTTTTGTCCGAGCGAGATTAATAGTAATGATTTTCCATTGATTTCCATTTTGGTTGACCAAATTTCTCTGTAACTCGTGTTTTATTCTCCGGTGAATCAAATTCGTAATGCTAGCAGTTCTGTTTTTTACAATGTATTTCGTGCAGCTGTAGTAATTAGAAATTTGCCGTCTTGTTGTTGGAAAATGTGCTGTTTGGATGCCAAGAATACCAAATGAAAGGAAATTAAACGTGGAGTTGCTCTGCGACATTTGTTTACTGTTTTTGTCCTGTCTACGGAAATTATTGATAATTTCAGGTATTGAGAAGGTCAGACGTGGAAAATTTATGCCTTTATATTTTCCAAATGGTTTAACCCCTGAATTTTTACTAGGATGAAAAACAAGCCTTTTTGGTCTGAGAAATTCACTTTCTAGGTAGAGATGATTGATTTGGCGGTTAACATACTGCCATGAAAATCAATCTAAAAGTGGACTGTAATAGCTTCAGATTTCACATTGTTATAGAACTTTCTTGTTCATATTTCATTATTTCTCTCCTTATTTCCAGAATCGTGGTACTGTTCCTCCTACAACCTCAAGGCTGTCACCCCTTCATCCCGAACCATATGATCGGGGTGCCACAATAGATATTCCTCTTGATACTTCAAAGGTAGATTACATATTGTATGATGCTTTACCTAATACCCTTACACATCTTCGAGGAAAAAGAATAAACTTCTTCTAATTTTCTATCAATTCTCATTTGAACTATAGGGTTTGAAAGCTAAGGAGAGGGAGCTCCAAGCAAAAGAGGCTGAACTGAAAAGGAGGGAACAGGTAATTGCGTTAACATTTTCTTTAAATCACTGATGTCTCTGTTATTCAAGCCTTTATGTGAGGTGTTATTCAGTTATAAGTTGTGGTGTTAGTTCAGTTTAGTTACAATGGTTGGCATGCAAGGAAATAGGTGTTGCTACTTGTTCACGGACTTCCATTACGCAATAATAAGTTTGGAAGGCATATTAAATCTTGGTTTCATTCTCCACCTGTATATTATATTTATAAAGATTTATTGAATCCCTCTTTGGATGTTTTTCTGGTTGTGAATATTTTAGGACTTTAGATCGAATCTGGACAGTCATGGCTTGTTGTTCTCTTGAATTTTGTTATCCAACCCCATCAGCTTTAAATGAATCACCTTATCGTAATTGATTTACCTTTACTGTGATATGCAGGATATAAAACGGAGGGAGGATGCAATAGCACGAGGTATATTTTATTGTTGTATGCGTTAACTGATGAATCCTTTGTGTTTTGCAAGGTTGCACCGTGATTCTTGAACTCTTTGTATTCCTTTTGCAGCTGGAATTGTAATAGAGGAAAAGAATTGGCCATCAATATTTCCCATTATTCACCATGACATTGCGAATGAGATACCACTCCATCTACAAAAAATTCAATATGTTGCTTTCACAACATTGTTAGGTAGGTTGAGATGTCCTAAATCTTGGCAATTAAGAGTTTGACATTTAGATGCTGCTGACCTGCTGACTTTCCATGGTCATCTCAGCTCTCTCTCTCTCTATATATATATATATGTGTGTGTGTGTGTGTGTGTGTGTGTGTGCGTGTGTGTGTGTGTGTGTGTAAGAGCTTACATAAATGACATATGATATTAAGAACTTGTAGTTTAGTTCCCAAGAAAAACCTCAAATTTATAGTGTTGTCGCAGGAATTAGTCTAGATATTTTGTGCTTAATTAGTTCGGTTAACTTTTTGAAATCGTGCAGGTTTGGTTGCTTGTCTAATGTGGAATATCGTTGCAGTTACCACAGCTTGGATTAGAGGAGAAGGTACTTTTTATTATTTTTACATACCTATTAATTATTCAATACCCTTCTCTCCGTTGTTAGTTATGAACTTGACTTCCTTTTGCAGGCCCAACAATATGGTTTCTTGCTAATATCTATTTCATAGCAGGGGTTCCTGGAGCCTATGTGGGGTGGTATCGCCCCCTTTATCGAGCTATGAGGTCCTACTTCCTGAGACTACGGAATACTCCCCCTTACACTCTCTTGGATGGACTGCAATAGTTACCTTTCAGTATTAATTTGAATTCAATTTATCACTTTAAGGAACTTATAAAAAAAGTGGAAGTTATGATTTCACAATTAGGGACATTTTGCTGGTAAAGAAAATGGGGGACGATACTCGAGCAATAGATTTTCAAATTCGAAAAAACCTTCTATGTTATAGCATATACTCATAGGGTCCATAAAAAACTCTTTTTATAACATAAATTTTCAATGTAGAAGGAGAAGAAATTTCCCCCAATTCGGGAGCTGTACTGTAAAGTAACATTGTTTCAGTAAGTAAAACACGTTGATATAGGAAGGGTCTTTGTAAATTGGCGTTTATTAATCAACTATGTTTTCTATGGGTAGCATCAATTTATTATTTGCAATAGTTCGTTGTAGCCAGAACTACACTAGGACCAGAAATAACCGAGGCGGGTTCATTTATGTTGATTCTGTACTTTGAGTAGTCCATGTCTGGACAACAAGTTTTACAGTTAGATGTCATTTGCGCTTTCAGAGAGGATCTATATCACTACAGGATTTACGTCATAAAGTTGGGTGCATTTGTTAGTCATGGTATAGTCTAGTATCAATCTTTTGACGTGTTTGTTTTTTTGTGTACAACAGGACGGATAGTGCTCTGAAGTCTGGGTGGTTTTTCCTTGTTTATCCGGTGATATTATTAATGCCACAACCCAAATTAATTTATCTTCCAGGCATTGAGATGTTATTCCATTGCACCTCACATAAGTTAAAACTTTCTCCATCCAGGTTCATATTGTCTTTTGTGTTTTTGCTGCAGTTGCTCCTCCAATAATTTTCAAGGGGAAATCTCTAACGTAAGTATTATTGATTTATTAATGTATGAGGGCTAGTCAATAACAGCCTATTAGGCTTCTCTAGTATCTTTTGAAAGAGGTTTTGCAGAGGGAACACTATCTAACTTCGTTGACCGTGCCATTTATTTTTAGAAAGCTTCCCAAGTTCAGATGAAGATTTGACCAAAAAGTACCCACCCATCATGTTCAGAAGAGCAGGAGAATTGTGTTATGCGCTTTTTTGATTTTTGATGAACTTATCTGGTTTTGGTTTTGAAACTCTGTGGCTGCAGAGGTATCTTGCCCGCCATTGACTTGTTGGCTGGTCATGCTTTGGTTGGGGTAAGTACATAATTTTTTTATAGTAACTTTCTAAGAGATGCAGCCATTATTTTGTGGAATGCGGTTTACTGAAGAATTTTTCCACAACAAATCTATTGTGTTGATGTAGAAAGATGGCATATTATTTAACTGTAGTCAATGTTAATACGCTGGCTTATGGATTTTACTGAAATACGTTACTCCAAACAAATAGCACGGCCACACAGACTCAGATGGCTTTGGCTCTTATCTATATGAGATAAACAAAATATGAAGTCAGATAGGAGTTTATTTACTTCTTCTCTTTATTGTTACTTAAAAAGCACGCTTGCAGGTATTCTACCTCATTGGTTTTGGACTCTTCTGCCTTGAATCAGTACTCAGCATCTGGGTTATTCAGGTTGATTATCTGCTGAGTTGTATTTTTTATTTTATTTTATGTGTGGGTAGATTACCTTAATGTCGTTATTGGTCCAACTTGCAGCAAGTTTACATGTATTTCCGAGGCAGTGGAAAGGCTGCAGAGATGAAGCGTGAGGCTGCAAGAAGAACTATGATGGCAGCTCTATGATGTGGAGCATAGCCAAATAGTAGACGTGATTCTTGATTCGCATCCTAAGGTGAGGCTCTTCAGGTGTTTCCTGATGTAAAACACCAAATGAAAATGTCTCTAGAAACATCAAAACTTTGATATAGAAACTTGAGATTTCTCATTGGCTCTCTGCTGAAATGACAATAAAGTTTATGAAAGAAAGAGATTCCCATGTTGAATAAGATATCAATTTATGAATTCAAATTCGTTGCTGATTATTTCACAGGAGGATACGACCAACAAAAAAATCGTCCTCAATTTCCGGTTCAAGAGGTAAGCATCAAATTCTTGTGATGTCAAAAAGCTAAACTATTACAAGCTTAATATCTGAATGAACTAAGAAGGCAGCGGAAGCTATCTTCCATGTAGAAGACTTGCATATTCTGCATTGTTCTCTGCCATGGAATGGCACTTTCTGAAGCCCATTCTTCAGTCTACGAAGAGGTAAATGAAATCACCAACTTGTTAGTCAGCAATGGATTCAAATTTCTCTCACCAGACTCACACAGAGATTCGTTCCGTGAGAAAGTTGCTTTCTTCGTGAGAATCCGTATTATCGCTGTTAATATGAGATCCTGATATTTTGTTACTTTCAATCCAACTCTGACCTGGCATCTTCTTAACCTGTCTGTTTTTCATCAACCTTCTAATCTTTAATGCATCATCCCATCTGCCTACTGCTCTATACACATTAGCCAGAAGAACATAACTTAAATGGTGATCCGGGTCCAATTCCATCATTCTCTTCGCAATTCGCTCTGCAGTAACAGAGTTCGTACAAGTCGTGCATGCTCCTAAAAGAACCTGCCAAAGAGTCGAGTCATCTCTGCAATCTGCATTCTCTATCAAATTTTCAGCTTCTTCTAGCATCCCTGCACGGCCTAGAAGATCAACCATGCAATTATAATGCTCAATTCCAGCTTTAACCCCATATTCCTCCCTCATTATATTGAAATAATGTCTCCCTTGATCAACCAACCCTGAATGACTACAGGCAAAAAGGACACCAATAAAGCTGATATAATCAGGCTCGATTCCTTCTCCCTCGATCATCTCATCAAACATTCGAAGAGCTTCTCTACCTCTTCCATTCTGAGCAAACCCACGAATCATTGAGTTCCACGTTATCAAATTTCTAACTTTCATTTGTATGAAAATTCTGTAGGCAAAATCAACACAACCACATTTTGCGTACAGATCAACTAGAGCTGATTCAACTATAACATCCCGCCAACCACCCTTTCTCACATACTGACAGTGAACCTCCTTCCCTTGTTTAACAGCAGCCGAACCTGCACATGCACGTAGAACAGTTCCAAAACTATAGAGGTCAACCTCATCCATTTCCCTGAAAAGGTTCATAACCTTTTCAAAATCACCATTTTGACAGTATACTCCAAGTAATGCAGACCAAGAAACCGAATTCTTTTTGGACATTCTATCGAAAATTCGTCGAGATTCACGAACTGACCCACATTTTCCATACATGTCAACGAGGCTGCTCTGGACAACCACGTTTCCGCTCAGTCCATGTTCTATTACCTTAGCATGTACTTCTTTACCCTGTCTTAACCTCCCTAAATTACCACAAGCAGTCAATACCGTCCCAAACGTGAAACCATCAGGGAAGAACCCGTGTTTCCTCTGCATCAGGTAAAAGAATCTCAAAGCTTCCTCAAACAAATCATTCCTTGTGAAAGCCGAAATAACTGAGGTCCAACATATAGCATCTGGTTCAAGCAATTCATCAAACAATTGGCGTGCATTAGTAGATGCATAATTCCTGCCATACATGTCGATCAAAGAACTGATAATAACATGATTCGAATCGAACCCATGTCTGAAAACCACTCCATGGAAGCACTGGCCAAGTATCAAATTCCCAAGCTCAGAACAAGCCTTGATCACAGCTGATAAAGTAAAACCATTAGGCTCGATATTAGACCCCAGCATATCCCAATACAAATCAAGTGCCAACCATGGTTTTCCAATCTTAACATAACCAGTTATCATTGATGTCCAAGATACCACATCCTTGACAAAAAGACCATCAAATACTCTCCGGGTCTCGGAAAAATCAGGACCCAATTTAAAATAAAGGGAAAGTAAGCTATTTCCAACGAACCGATCAGTCTCCAGGCCAGATTTAACAACATGAGAATGGAGTTGAAGGCCATGAGTGAAGGAAACAACCTTGGTGCTAGTTTGTAAGAGTGAAGCATAGAGAATCGGTTTGAGAGTGATTTCTTTGCAGGCGTCTATGGAGTTTAGGAGCTGAAGGGCATCGAGGAGCAATCCGGACCTGCAAAATTGGATGATTTGAGATTCTTTGGCCGATGGGTTTCTGGTATTAACAAGATTTAGAGAGGTAAGACTGCTGCAGTGGCGCTTGAAGAAAAAACTCATGAGATTGAGAAGAAAAGGCCGAACTTTGAAGCATTTAGCGGTTTTTTAAGTCGTTGATGACTCAAGTACCCGCCTTAACTCGTAAACCGGGTGGCTGATTTCACTTACTGTAATAGTACATAATCAAAACTCAAAATATAATCAGTCAAATTAACTCCAACTTGAGAAAAGAAAGAATCAGAAGGTGATCTTCTTCTATCGATCTACACGGTTAAGTTGATAATCAATAGTTCAGATTGGTCGAACAGAACACAACCAAATATATTATTTTATGAGAAAAAATACACTGTGACATTTTCTGAGATTTGATTAAAAGATACGGACATCTCTTCTAATTTCATAAAAAACATATAAACCTAATCTGTTATAATAGAGTTAATTTTTAAATGAAATAACCAAAATAACCTTAAGTTTTCATCTTACCTGAGACTCTTATCCGACCCATTATCAGATCCTTACCCGAATTTATTTTGCCTGAATTAATGCTCATAGTCCCCTTACTTGTTTTTGGTCAAAGCCCATTAGTGAAGGTTAAAGGAGGGTATTTTTTGTATTAAAAAATAATCAAACGCCGTTAAATAAATATTTAACGATTTTGAGGTTTTTTGTCCATAAAATGAAATGTGAATGGCGGTTTGCGTTTTTTTTCAAAATTAAAAGATATTTTTAAGTGTTTTAAGTAAATCTCAGAGGGTGTCCATATACTTTTCTTTATTTTTTCTGATCAATTTGGAATATTGTGATTCAACAACAATCCAAACTTAACATAATCTCTTCTTGTTTATCGGATTTGGAGGAGATCCCAATTTCAAGTTGAAAGTTGTATCCAAGTAAAGTTTGGAAGCGTTGTTTCTTACAACTTAAAATTTCCTCTCAGAGTTGAGTAAGGTGTGGAATCTTGTAGTTAATAGATGTTAGTGATAAATGAACAATACTATATACATTTGATTGTATTAATACTAAGAAACAATACAACTAGAATAATTTTAGAAAAAAAAATTACAGACACTGATATAGAACCGATACTGAAAAGAAATACATATATTGATGCTTATTGCAAGCAATGTCATGTAGACAGAATTCACCATCTACTGGTATTAGAACACCATAGTAACTATCATTTTAAGTCGAGAAGCAACAATCAGTTAATCCAACTTCAGATAAAACTCTTTATATTTCCTCTCGACTCTACAAAACTAGAAGAAAAATAGCAGTGAATTTTGAATTTCGTATCTAGTGTCTACCGCCCATCACCTGTATTTATAGAGGAAGGATTGAGACTGTAGAGATAATGGGCAGTTCCCAAACGAATTATCCAGATGATCAGTTACCTATGTTGTTCTTTTAGATAAACAACAGTTACCTATGTTGTCGACTCCCACCTCCGTGGTTTAATTTTATAATAACTATAATAACCATAATGTATTTATACGGAACAAAAAAAAATTTGACACTCTGTTTCCTTGGCAATTTATTTATTTTCTCACCAACCAACCTGTAGCTGGGGGCACATGCGGTATACTTGCAGACTTTTGAGGTTGCCCTCCTGCCTCCTCCATCTTTCCCTTGCGAACCTCCACATTTGGGCCCTCGTATTTTGACACCAAAAACTCCAAAAAGGACCCCTCCGCCTACCCATGTTCCCCCTGTTCCCTCCATCACTTCAACAAACAGCTGGCCCTAATTAACCTCTGGGCCATTTACCTTTCCTTTCATTCATCCTCCAGCTTTCCCGTCTTGCGTGATTATAGTTCCAACTGTATTATTCAGACTTGGCGTCATACTATTGGCTGATCTAGCAGTAACTGGTTGCCAACTTGTGTTATTAATTAAAACAGCAATCCTCACTTTCATTTAAACTGCTGGGAGTATACTTACTTTTATCCCCCACTCCGATGTTAATCCAACGGCTAAGGATTAAGACGATATCCAAAGATGTTAGACTTTTATCTCCCGTCGTGCCTATATATATATATATATATATATATATATATATATATAATGCTTTCTGTTGTATGATTCAGTTCTAACTTAAATCCTTGTGAGCGAAATACTAAAGAGAGACTGAAAAAAGAAGTCAGCAGAAAGAGAAGAATAGCCTAAAGCTAACCATGGTTTGCTTCTGTTTTCTGGTGGATCAGACAAGGAAAGTGAGGCGGAGTAAGCCAGCGGCCGGAATATGTTCACGGTGCGGAGGCGGAGCGAGTGTGGCCGACATGAAAACAGCTACCAGATTTTGTTACGTACCACTCTATTGGAAGTCTTGGAGAGCTATTATGTGCACGTTTTGTGGAGCTATTCTCCGTACTTATCAATAAAAACAGCTACTATATGCAGATCATGACAATGAAATTATTTAGATCCAATTTTTGTATTAGCTGCTGACTATATTAATTTATTTTTTTTGTCGTGTCTCTCTATTCTTTTGGGTTGATTAAGTAAATGATTGTAATGTAGAAGCTAATCATTAATATATTGTGATTTTTTTCATTAATATTATGATTATATGGTTTCAGATTTCTTCAGCTTTCCAGTATAGATGAGATGAGATCATTTGAAGATGTATAATTGATCAACAAAGTGAGTAGTACTGATTGTGTGCACTTATCCAATTGTCAAGAAAGTTTTAACTTTGATATTAGTTTCGTGAGAGAGAGAGAGAGAGAGAGAGAGAGAGAGAGAGAGAGAGAGAGAGGTAAAAAGGGAACGGTTGGTATAGTTGGGGGAATTGAATACTGCCCCATGCAACTCATAAAGACAAGGATAGTTGTGTTTACCAAGCTGTGAATCTGTGCAAATAAATATGATGGCAGGGTCCAAAAATGCAAAATAATTCAAATGCAAAAATAGAATATTTTACTAAATATCATTATAACTTGATAATACAATTGTATTATAAAATGTTATGTTATTTAGCATCAGAAAACATAAGTATCCAACCAGAAATATGCTGTACATCGTGAGACATTTAATGGGGAAATGTCATTAGATTACAGCTTTCAAATTTATCTCATTTACTATTGATCTTTTAAATGAATTGAGATAAGGTCAAAGGCAACTTATTGGGTCGTCTCTCGAGCAATGAAACCAGCTGGCTCATTTATTACCACTCAAATTAATCAAAACAAAAGCAAAATTCCTTTGACTTGGCCGGGGGGTGTGATTTGGCTGAGTTCGTTGTCTCCTCATAATCTTGCTTGCTTGCTTACATAACATTGGCTTGAATTAGTGTGATCCTCATTGTTTAGTAGTGTTTTCTGATGCATTCAGGAGAAGTTTTTGTATTTGCTTGGTCGGTTCATAATAGGGCCAGGAGAGCTAGTAGGCTATTTTCATGTCATCTCAAACTCTGTTGTAGCTGTTCTCGATCTCCAGTGGGCCTCATTAATTGTGTATCCTTAAAATTTTGTGGAAATGTCAACATTCACCGATTTGGAGATCATATGAATTTTTAGACGAGATGTATTTTGTTAAATAAATAATAATAATAATTAAAAAATAATCATTTTAAAAAAGTCAACAAAATTATAAATTACATTTATTCTAATACTCCATCAACTATATTTATTTAAGGAATAAATATAATTTACACTCTTTAAATTTAATCCGACAATAATTTATATTTGTGAATTATTTTTTTAACATCAAATACTCCTAAATTATGTGGATTAGTCATTTATACCCTATCCCCACTAATTTCTGTTAAACTAACATAAAATTTTTTAATCAAATTAAAATTATTAATAATTAAAAAAAATAAACTAAATATCACCCAGAGGGGATGAGTCGCCGTCGATTTGCTTGGCCGCCGCCGTTGATCACTGTCCGTTGAATTTGCATTTCGATTTTGGGATTTCGGTGTAATAATTCAGACATAAAGCCCTTTGTTGCATAGAGATGGAATTCAAGGGGATTAGTTTTCTTACCTGTCAGAGTTTGTGTTCGTTGAGAGTTAGGCATACCACTACCTGGTTTATGCTGTTGTTTCTTTAATTTCTGTTCAAGTGTTTTGTGAGACAAGTGTTCTTCAGTTTGTATAATTTTGTTTTCCCCTTCTTTGGCTTATAAACTCATATTAGCAGGGCCTGGGGTTTCAAATTGGAGATTATTGCTCAATTTCTATTTCATGAGAACAATGGTTACATCAAATGCCATCATCTGCCTCTTTACCTTCTAGGATGAGGCTACAACAGCAACTAGAAATTGAATGAATGAAGAAAGTAGCATAAAAGTAATTGGAGCAAGAAAGAACTGATGTTTAGAAATTCATACAGTTTAACCCCTCGCCCCATGAAAGAAATTGGCGATTCAAATCTAAACACTGGCCCTGTAGTTGGTCAATCTGGCTTAATGAAACCCTGTCCAATGTGGTTGGTTCTCATTGATTCTCAATCGCAAAATTCCCTCTTTCTTGAATTCATTATTTCTCGGAGGGGGTGTGGCTTAATGAAACCTGTCCAATGTAGTTGGTTCTCATTGATTCTCAATCGCAAAATCCCCTCTTTCTTGAATTCATTATTTCTCGGAGGGGGTGNAGGGGAAAGGTAGGGGAATTTAGGGATTTAGGTATTTTTCGGGTTTTTTTAGTGTAAATTAATTTATTTAGGGCTTGTTTGGTAGTTGTACAGTACTAGTTAAACGTCAGACTAAGAGGAACTTCACTCACTAACCAGGTAGTGGTATGAAAGCAGGACAATACTATTTTAGCATTGTCCACCTTCTAGGGGGACTACACCGGATTAAAAAAACTGTTTTTTAATTTATATATTAAAATAATTTTTTTAATTTATATTTTACAGGAACTTCACTCATTAACAAAATAATTTATGACTTTTCGAAAGGTGCAAAGTTCATTATTATGACTTAATTTTACCAATTTTCAAAGTCATTTACAATCTTTTTCTTCTTTTTTTCTTCTAAATTTTTAAAGTCTCTCAATCATATGAGTGGTTCAGTAATTATTTATATATTTTAAATGATTTATTTTGTGTATTAAAAATTCAATGATTTTTTCTTCTAATTTTAATGTTTATAACTATAAATTATCACTATCTTAAAGTTTAATGGTATAATTAAATTTGTATTTTTAATCAAAAAATAGGGAATTTACGGCAATAACATGAATTCGATAATTTATTTTATAGTTGAAAATGTAAAATAACATGTTAATAAATTTCAAATAGGCTTTTGCGGATTAAATCATGACAAACAATTTTACAATCTAGTACTATAACGTGTCAAACATTGTATAAGTGTTACAGTTTTTTAACTACTATAGCACAAAACATTGAACAATATTATTTAATCTAGTACAATACAGTATAGTACAACCTGACACATTTAGTACAGTACTATCCAGACTGTCAAACGAGTGCTTAGGACTTGTTTGGTAGCTCGTATTGTACAGTATTAAAAGCAGGACGATACTATTTTAGTATTGTCCGACGTTTGGCATAAATATGGAGCTCGTACTAGTTAATACGGTGTGACTCTTTAGTCCCTCCCACATGAAATAATTTAGTCCCCTCCTTTTAGGGGGACTACACCGCACTAAAAAAAACAAAGTTATTTTTTAATTTATATCTTAAAATGATTTGTTTATTAAATATTTTTTTTAATTTATATCTTAAAGGAACTTCAGTCGCTAACAAAAATATTTTGTGAATTTTTGAAATGTGCAAAATTAATTACTTATGACTTAATTTTACCAATTTTCAAAGTCATCTACTATCTTTTTCTTCATTTTCTTTCTAAAAATTTAGAGCCTCTGAATCATATGGGTAGTTCAGTAATTATTTATATATATTAAATGACTTATTTTGTGTATTAAAAATTCAATGAATTTTTTTTCTTCTAATTTTAATGTTTATAACTATAAATTATCACTATCTTAAAGTTTACGGGTATATTAAATTTACATTTTTAGTCAAAAAATAGAGAATTTACGGGGATCACATGAATTAGATAATTTATTTTATAGTTGAAAATGTAAAATAACATGTTAATGAATTTCAAATAGACTTTTGCGGATCGAATCATGACAAACAATTTTACAATCCGAGTAATATAAGGTGCCAAATATTGTATAAGTGTTACAGTTTTTTAACTAATACAGCACCAAACACTTGACAGTATTATTTAATCTAGTACAATACAGTACAATACAGTCCGACAGATTTAATACAGTACTATCCAATACTATCTTGACTGTCAAATGAACCCTTAATGTTTTATTTACTTATTAATAACTTTAATTTGAGTTTTAATTTAAATAAAAATTCTGTTCGTTTTAACAGAAGTTAGTGGAGATGGGTATAAATGACTAATCTACATAGTTTAGGGGTGTTTGATGTTAAAAAAAATAGTTCAGGGGTATAAATTGTCGACGGATTAAACTTTAGAGATGTAAATTAGATTTATCATTTATCCTAATTAATATCTAAACTAAATGATTTTTGAATTTTGAATTGAGGAAAGATTTATCCATTTTAAATTACTTAAGAATTAAAGGATTGTATTATTAGTTTTAATTACAGATAATAAATATTTTAATTATTTTCATATATATATATATATNTTTTTTACTATTACTTCTACACAAACAATAGGTTACATACATCTGAATATTAATGTATATTTTTATTATTCTCATAAAATTCATCACTATATTTTAACCGACACTTCTAAATATTATTGTTAATAATCATTTTATCATTTTTAATGTAATTTATTTACATAACTATTATCAGAGTAATGATGAATTTACTAAAATAATTATTATATATTCATAAATAGTTATAACAATCTCTATGTAAATAATTATTGCAATTCATATAAATATACATATTTCCTCATGTAAACAAATCTACGTAAATATATTGCCAAAAATATTTGCAATATATTTACTTCAAAATTATATTTACTTATTTGATTAGCATACATATATTTACCTAAAAATCACTACTGATTCCCCTAATAAACAAGGAGTTGCTCACTTTTCAACAGATTAAAATAATTTACATAGTGTATGAATAATACTCTTTGTTTATTAGGGGAATCAGGGTTGAAATCATGACAACTCCTCCATATACTCTTTTTCTTAATTATTTACATAGTGTAAAAATATTTTTTTTCTTGATGTATAATACTCCTTTTCTTAATTTAAAAAAAATTAATAAAATAAGTACATTGTGCGCTGTTCACATCAATGCATTATTGAAAAAGTTTTTTTTAAATGGCGTCGTGGACGTTCATGATGCATGTGTTTGCATCGTGAAAGGTGCCCACGTGGTGTTATCTTTTGAAACACGTGTCCCTATAATTTTTACGGGGATAATATAATAAATGTCACTTTCTAAGTAAGGACCACCAGCCATATTTACTAAAAAATATGACAGGCTATTTTAACTATATAAATGTTCTAAAAAGATCATTTACGTAGTTCTCCCTAAAATTTTCTACCAAATAACTAATCACTATTACGGAAGGTGAAAAACGTTGGGCCATGAGTTTTTTTTCCTGAGTGCTAGTGCTCAAACTCGTGTCTTTCAACTCCACTCGAGTTTGTGACCGAGCCCTCTATCACTCAGTCAACCACGTTGAGTTAAGGGTGACAGCATTGTTGTCTACATGAAAATTAGTTTCAATATTTGTTTAAAGAACAGTGTTCATGTGTCATGGCAGGCAGTATATATAGTGTGAGACCACATATCAACCTCAACTTTTGAGTTTATTTATTATCTCTTATATCGATTTATAATATTTAGGGTACTTGGGGCAATGCCATAAATATTTTTTAAGGGAGGTAAAACAATTAATAATAAAGATAGAATGAAGTACGTTTTACATTGGATCTAAGAAGAAAAACCAGCATAAGAGAAGAAAATAAACCTAATAATTTTATATCGTATCATACTTTCTTATAAAATTCATTTACGAAACACTAAAAAGGTTTTTAGAAACTTTTCGATGCTACAATTTTCCTCTAAATTATACAATTAGTTATCTTTACTTGAACCTTTGTGATATTGACATATACATGCTCTAGTAATTGGGGATTTCATGGTTTGAGAATAAAGCGTTTCTACATACCCCAATATGTTGGAATAAAGAACTAACGAACTTTGATTATTCATTATACATTTGTTTTTTATGTTTTTGACAATGTGGAAGGAGATTTGGTAGGTTTGAAGCTCTGTACAGGTTGAAGAATTTCTGATGAACACTCGACTAAGAAACCTTGGTCCGTCGTTTTATAATTCAAAGAAAGCACTATATTTATAATAACAACTGAGATTAAGGGGGCAAGATGAAAATCAAGGTGATACTTTCAAAAATTAAGAGACACAAATACATATTTTTTTTGCTTGTTTAATCTATCCTATAAATAACTATTTAGACTTCTGTCAGTTTTAACTTTTTTTACTTAAATATTTTTTCATTAGACTTATTGACCCTTAGTTTAAAATTGACAACGGAATTTACAATTGTTTTACAACATTAAATGCTAATCCATTAAATTCTAATCCTTTAATGTCATAAAAACAAACCATAACAATCGGGATTTTACAACCCTGTTTCCTAATGAAAAAAATTGCACTGTCTCTCCTAGACAAAAACAACAACAATTAAAACTAAACTAAACTAAAAATCATCAAAATCGTCTCCTCTCTAAAAAAACCTTCACACCCGCAAGTCTCTTCTCTTTAACCTCTCATTTGCCATTATCATACCTGAAAGAACTCATTTGACGTCAACAAATCTTTTCCGGCAGCACATAAGCTATCACGTGGGAGATCGACATTGCTTTCTTTCTTATTTAACGTTATAAGATTCTCACGATCACAAGTCAATCTCTGATTTCATTTTAAAAGAGAACCAATTTTGTCCAAGTCCTCCTAAATGTATGAATTAATAATTTAATAATAACGCAATTGATATAAATGCTTAAATCTTTTTACATGCTCAACCCCTGTGCTTTTGGATTGTCAATCTTAATTAAAATAGAATTTCTATATATGAATTACATCAATGGACAATTAGAGGGAAAAAACTTCAGAAACAGCAAACAAAAAACATGGAGGACACTATCCATGAATTAATCAAGCAATGTTAATATGTATAACAAGGTAATGACATGAATTGTAATTAACATTGAATTGGTTTGAGTATCAATGTGTACGAACATGTTAAATATGTGGATTTCATCTATATGTATCTATATATTAACATGAATATAATGTACTTATATGGTAACAATACATTTTATCGATGTCAATATGTATTTAAATTGATTAGAATATTTAGTTGAACGATATAAATTTTTTCTCTGAGACAATATCAATTAACATGACTAATGTCATTATGAATTAACTAGACATATTCTCATTGTCAATTTTTATTAATACCTGAAAAATGTGAGCACGTTTATGAAGAATAAAATGAAAATAATGTAAGGAAGTTTTTTCATTGCATAAATATAATAAAAGGAAGTAAAAACTGTCAAAATCATTCAAAAAAAGAAAAAGAAAAAATAAAAGTTACATGGTGTTTGCGTTGTTTTTTATAAACAAAGGACAAAGAGTAATCGATAGATAATGACTTTAAATACTCATTTATTATTTCATACCTTTTTAATATTGTAGTGATTTTGTGCGCGTGAGAGAGAGGGAGAGAGAGAGAGAGTTGTGTGTGTGAGGGATTTGAGTAGATCCGTTGAAATCTAAAATAGGAAAGAGAAATATTTGATTGATTGATAGATGTTTTTTAAAAATAGTAATATTTGTTAATAAATCGAATTACATTAATTAGAAGATTACTTAGGAGAGATGCATTTTTTAAAATTATAAATTATGGGATGTAAATTCCTTATTTCTTGAGAGTTTCCTATTCATGATTTCGAATATATGAAGAAGGACATTTATGGTACATAAATTAAAAAAATCTAGAAATTTAAACAAACTTGACAAACATCTAATGTTTTCAAAAGCTTGATAAAAATCTAATTAGGTATTATAGTTTTGCTAGTTGTCTAAAAATCACAAGCAAAAATGGGCAACTGTCCCGCTTCCTTTCAACATGGGCTTACGCGTATAAAGTACAAAAATATTATTGTCAAGTCAGAGTAGTGTTAATCTTAATAGTGTTAAAATAATAGTGTTCAAGTATATTTGGCTTTTGAAGCAGAAAGGGTTTTTGGGAAACTATACACTTTTCAATTTGGGTTAGGAAATTGTAACTCTTTTCGAAAACTCGGAATATTATACCCATAACTCACCAATTTCACATCGACCACTTTGTGACCATTCCCTCCGTACTTCATAGTGACTAAGACAAAATTCATTGATAAAAGCAAATTGAAAATATGATTAAATATGGACTAGTCCAGTTTAAGACTTTAATTAAGAAAATAGCTGAAAATTTAAGCAATTGCAAAAATGTCCAAATTGTAAAATTTTATATACACATACATATCAATGTATCGCGTCTACGTATTTGTAGATTGTATTTTTATGTCTCAATATTAACCTACGAAGTGTAAATATTGAGAACCCTGCAATAATGACTTATATGAATCTTTTGGGAAGAAAGCCCATTAAGTGAGCAGTGAGGCTTATAGAAATTAGCCATTTTTGCAACTTTTTTAGACCATTTGTAAAGTTGTTATTCAAACTCCACCTCAGAACCATAAAAATGATCAAATTTACAGCTCAAACTGTAAAAATTGTAACATAAATTTTTTTTTTGTAAAAATGACCAAAATAATATAAACAATTTATTTACATCTGTGTATTTTTTGTAAATAATGATTTACTTTAGTCATTTTTGCAAAGAAAATTTTTTTCAGTTATTTTTGTAGTTTGAGTTGAAAAGTTGACTTTTCTTATCATTTTCCATAAAACTTGCCACTCTCTATGTCTAAATAATGTTATTTAGGATCTTGCATGTGTAGTTGGAGCAATCACCACAATCGCAGCCGTGATTGATGGTAAATTTGCAAGATTAAACTCATGTAAAAGAAGACTTCATGGAATAATTCATGGTCGGGTTAATTAGTTGTTTATGACTAATTAAAGGATTCAAGTAATCAGATACACTTACTTGAACCCTTTAAGTAGTGAATATATAACTACTTGAACCCTTTAAGTAATAACTTATTTTGACTTTCAGAATCGAAATCACTATTTGAAAGGTTCAAGTAATTAGACACAACTACTTAAAGCATTCAAATAGTTGCTTATTTTGACTTTTAAAATCAAAATCATTACTTGAAGGGTTCAATTAGTCAAATACAACTACTCGAACCCTTCAAGTAGTTACTTGTTTTGACTTCTAGAATCAAAATCACTACTTGAATGGTTCAAGTAGTTAGATACAACTGCTTGAACCATTTAAGTAGTTACTTGTTTTGACTTTGAGAATCAAATTCATTGCTTGAAGAGTTTAAGTAGTCAGATATAACTACTTGAACCCCTCAAGTAGTGAACAAGTGACTACTTGAAAGGTTCAAGTAATTTTTTAGAACTACTTGAACCCTTCAAATAGTCATTTTGATACTTGCAATCAGTTATCTAGAGAGCATGTGACTATTTAAAGGGTTCAAGTAATTTTTTATAACGACTTGAACCCTTCAAGTATTTATTTTGATTATTGCGGTTAGTTATCCAGGGCATGTGACTACTTGAAGGGTTCAAGTAGTTTGTTATGAATACTTGAACATTTCAAATAGTTATTTTTTCTTACATCAACAACCCAGACATTGGTGGCTACTTGAAGGATTCAAGTAGTTATTTGTGATTACTTGATTCGTTCAAGTAGTTGGTTTTATTCTGCCATTACTTGAATCATTTTATGCGTAAAAAATAAGTGAAGAATGGGTACCAGAGTAGCTCTCGTTGAAGAAAAAGAATGAGTCGGGTCTCGCTGAAGAAGAATGGGTCACGGGGTCTCGAAGAAGTCGAAGAAGAAGAAGGATGAGGAGGAGGAGGAGGAGGAGGAGGAGGAGAAGGATGAGGAAGAGGAGGACTTTCGTTGAAGTTGAGAGAAACGATCTAAAATGATGAAGTTGGTATTTGTGTTTATTTGATATTTGCATGGGGAAAGGAAGAGAAATGATGAGGGAAGAGGGAGATTGCAAGTGGTTGATATGAAGTTGGTGAGCCAAAGATATAATATTTTGAGTTTTCAAAAATGAGTATATTTTTCCCAACCGAAACTGGAATGGGTATAGTTTTCGAAATAACCCAAGCAGAAATTACTCCATGAAGTCTTCTTTTAAATGAGTTTAATCTTGTAAATTTACCATCAATCACAACTGCGTTGTGGTCATTGCTCCAACTACACATGCAAGATCCCAAACAACACTACTTAGACATGGCAAGTGGCAAGTTTTTATGGAAAATGATAAGAAAAGTCAACTTTTTAGCTTAAACTGTAAAAATGATGAGAAAACTTGTTCTTTTGCAAAAATGGTCAAAGTAAATAATTTATTTACAAAAATTACACATATGAAAATAAATTATTTACATTATTCCAAACATTTTAAAATCTTACCATTTTTACAGTTTGAAGTGGAAAGTTGACTATTTTATAATTTTCCTATTGAGGTCCAGTTTGAATGAACAAACTTTACAAATGGTCTAAAAAAATTGCAAAAATGATTAATTCCCTATAACCCTCACTGCACACTTAATGGGCTTTCTTCCAAAAAGATTCATATAAGCCGTTATTGCAGGCATCTCAATATTTCCACTTCGTGGGTAATATTGAGACATGAAAATACAATATACAAATACGTACACATGGTACATTAATATGTACGTGTCCATAAAATATTTACAGTCTTGAACTTTTTTGCAATTTCTTATACTTTTAGCTATTTTCTTAATTAAAGCCTTAAAATGGACTAGTCCATATTTAATCAATTTTTCAACTTTGCTTTTGTCAATGAATATTGTCTTAGTCATTATGGAGTAGGGAGGGAATGGTCACAAAGTCTCTTGTTTGAGCAAACTAGAGAGGATTCTATTATATCTGGGTCACACAATTGATTTTGAACGACTTTTATCTGACTAAATTTTTTTTATTTTTTTTCTATTTCTTTTGTATTTTAGACATGAGTTGTTTTTACAATACATGCGGAAAATCTACTTGCATTTACTATCGAAATGACACTATAAGTCGTCCGGTGATTCGTCCAAGGATCTGTAAAATCAATAATGACCGTGAAAAAACAGTAGACGTGACACTTGATGTGGGGCATAGTGTCCTCAAAACATGTGTAAAGACATTTTTAATTTGCAAATTAATAAAATTATACTTTTCTTATAATTGTCCTTTTGAATTATTATTGAATAATTTGTATAAATGTCTGAAAATTCTATATTCATTAGTACAAGAGGATTAAGATCATAGATAATTAATAAAATAGTCTCCAACATATTAAAGTATGAAATCTTTAATGAATGATTGCTAGTACAGTTCGCTGAGCATCTTGAATGCAAGTGATCTAGATCCGGATCACTGATGTGGATAGATATATTAGTAAATGTACTTTATATAATTAGATTATAAGGACATGACCGATGTGAATTGATATCTTTATTAACTTACCGTTTATCATAAAGATTTAATATACATCAATTTACTGATCATATGTAGATCGGTCGAAATTTAGAGTAGTCATGAACTCATATACATGTCTGCTGGATCTTTTGATTCACTCGTTAATATTTGTTTGTAAAACAGATAGTGGCTTTTATTTTAAAGATTTAGTGATATGAATGGTTATGAACGTGATCTTACAAGATTTGTAATCTAAACTTTCCTAACGGATTGTATATTGGTTCCTTTAAGTTTTAATTCTGAAACTAAATTGTTATTGAGCTCAAATTTATAATACGATTATAAATTGATCATTCACTAGTGAATTAATTGTACTTAATGATCAGGAGGCAATTAGAAGAATAAAACAGTAATTTTGATCAGTTCTAATTTACGAACCAATAATTGAAGTGATTATATCAATGGACTACACAAGATTATTCTATAATTACTAAGACTACAATTTCATATTTATAGTGGGGTAATAGTGAAATTAATAAATAAGATTAGTTAATTAAAAAGTTTAATTAATAATTTAGTTTATTGGAGCTTAGAATTATGAGTCCATGATCCTCGACACACCTCTGTACTACACAGTTTAGGGTGTGAATGTTTCAAGACATAAGAAAATGACTAGGTTAAAATTAATTAAATTTATGGGGCAAGTATATAATTGCGAGATAATTATGTGAAATTAGTTAATTAAATTATTTATTATAATTTTCAAAAATTACAATTAAATAATTATATTGATTAGTTTTGTATTAATCGATAAGTGAGATGGTATATTTAATTTATGAAATTAAATAATATTAAATTATTATGTAATAATAATTTGAATTTGAATTAACTAGTATATTATTTTTGAAATAACTGATTAGTTAGTTGATAGACGTGATCAGATAAGTTAATTTAAATTAACTATTATCTAGATATTTATCTGATTAAAATAAATAATAAATTTAAAAAATTGCCATGTGGCGTGTTGGACTGCCCCATGCCAATCACTGATTTTTGGATCAGGAATTGACATGACACACTGTAGTGTCACATGACACTACAGTGGTACGTGACATACTGTAGTGCCACACGGCACTACAGTGGTGCGTGGGACTTTGTAGTGCCTCACGGCACTACAATCGTTCACGTACTCTACAGTGCCACACGGCACTGCAGTGACATTTGTAAATAGTTTATTATCTTATGTAAACCCTAAAACCTAATGAGGCTTAACCTAGAATATATATAGACATTATTCCATTGGCCATTGAACCAATTTGTGTGATTAATTGTTAATCAAAGGCTATGCGAATTCTCCAATTCTCTCTTACTATTCTGTCTCAAAAAATCATTCTCCAAATCTCTAGATCTTATATGTTGAGTATATCAAAAGACAAAAAAGTATTCTTGAATTATTCTACATGCCACACATGTCCAAATGTGTTCGAGGATTGGTTCAAAAGATATTGGTGTGGATCTCACAGTCCGTTGTTCGTGGAATCTCAAGTTCATTGTTAGCGAGGACGCTTGATAGACTATAAGAGGTATAATTCTTTTATTTGTAAGTCTATGATTTAATGTTTAAATATATAATGGCCCGATGAGAAAAAATGTTTTTCATTGAAAATTATTTTTTGGAACTTGTACGCAATTGTTTTCAGATCGATAGATTTTTTAAACTAAACGCTTGTGCTACGCGCACCGCGATTCTAAACATTGGTATCAAAACGGTCTTTATATATGAATACATTAAATACTATGTGAGTTTTCTTGCATTATTCCGTATATATTTTGATATGAATGAATGAATTGATGGTTATGTTTTTTGAATATATGGTTAATGATGAATCGTTAATTGTATGGTGACTTTTGGGTTTGGGTTTTGTTCTTAATTTTTTTAGATCTTGTTTAAAAATGTATTCTTGAAGTCCGTTTTGTAATTAGTTCTATCTTTCAAAGGTTGTAAATTTAAAAATACACAATAATCACTTGGTTCATCATTTGATTATTTATTTATTTAAATAAATGTTTATTGATTTGATTAATAACATGATTATGCATTAGTCGATCACACGCCATACCTGAAACCCCACACAATTTTGTTTAATCATGCATCTATTTAGTAGAAACATGATTTATTAGGATTGTCTTAATGCGCTTATATGGATTGCTTTGCTAAATCAATTACTTATAAACTGCTAAGTTTTAATTAATTAAACTTGATAATAAGGCATGCATTTAGTTAGGCCTATAGGATAACCGACTTTATTAAAAGTGTTTTTATTAAAGTTTGATGAATGTAATTAATTAGTTATTCTAAGTTCACCTAAATTTGTCTTAGGCTCTTTATAATGTTAAATGAACTTAGACCATTAAGTTTGGATTAATAATTGATTTACATTCATAGAGTTATTTTAATTAGTAATTAATTGATTAATTAATAGAAACATATTAATTATAAAATAGTGAGTGGGAGAGGTTGGCATGTCAATGAAACCTATGATCTCCATTATTAGTACAATAACATGAGATATGATGGGTGCCTCGAGACGACTATGTTTTCAGCCCCCTAAGGAAGGTTTCGAAATGTATCAATATCAAAGTTAACTTCTTTAGGAGATAGGACTAACTGATGTACTTTAGACTTGACTGACCCTAATGCGACATTTTCTGAATTAAGTCATGGAATCTAAAATAATGACTTACACTCACAAAGTCACAATTAAGCTTTGAGTGGATAATTTTAACTTGACCAAATAAATTGTACCTTATTATTAAAAGAGAAAATATGAGATATTTTAAGTTTTAATTAATAAGGATGGGAATATCTCATAGACAGTTTAAAATTAATATGATCAACTCTAAGACGACACATTAATTATTAGGTTTTCTTACCGTGAATAGGTAATTGTTAAGTTTATGTGTTTGATATATTGCATTCATGCATCATATTTACTTTATGAATGATTTTATATTTATTTCAATTATATTGAAATAATTATTATTTCAATTCATGTATATTTTATTTCTTTTCAGTTTTTAATATGTCTGCCATGTGCTACCCCATTCCTGCTTTTCATACACTCGAAAAACTCAATGGTGATAACATTATAACATTATAAGAGCATGACCAAAGAGGGAGAGGTAAATGTTGCTACGTAAAAGCCTTCTTCCACTGTTGTTAATAGTAACAAAAGGAAAAATAACAATGGTAAGGACAAAAGTAAGAATAAGAAAAGAAAAAAAGCCGAGAAGTCACCTAAATGCTAAGAAGAATAAGAAAGATAACAACTCTAAGAAGAAATAACCAAGGAAAAATGTTTTCATTATAGATTTGGAAGTCACTGGAAGAGAAACTGTAACACGTATCTCTACGAGTTGAAAATAAAATAAATATGGTTTACTTGTACTTGAAACTTGTTTAGTGGAATATGAATTGTCATCCTGGATTATAGATTCATGAGCCACTAACTATGTATGTTCTTATTTGCATATGCCTGATTCGTCAAGGGAGCTTGCTGATGGCGAGGTGATAATGAGAGTTCGCAGTGGTGCACTCCTATCAGCAAAAGTATTGAAAACAGTCTGTGTTGAATTTTGGAAATAATTATCTGTTTTGAACAATGCTTATTTTATTCCTAGATCTTCTAGAAATTTGATTTCTTTATCCTTATTGCATGAACAAAATTTTGATATTTCTTTTAATAATATGTTTGTTATTTCAAAGAATGGTTGTAATATTTGTCATGTGAAAGTTTCAAACGGACTGTATATGCTTAAATCAATTGAACGAGCATTAAATAATTTTGAATTATTTAAAGTAGCGAATCCAATAAGTAACAAACGACAAAAGGTTTCTCAAGAAGATGATACGTATATTTGGTATCTTAGTTTGGGGAATATTAGTCTAGATAAAATAAACCGATTATCAAAACATGGTGTTTTGAGAGAACTAAAATTTAGGACTCTTCCGGTTTGTGAATCTAGTCAAGACGGTAAAATGACCAAGAGACATTTCTCTAGAAAGGGCCAAAGAGCTAAAGAACCACTTAAGCTAGTACATAGTGACGTCTGTGGACCGATCAATGTACAAGCTAGATGTGGGTATGAGTATTTCATCACTTTTATTAACGATTACTCAAGATATGGTTATACTTATCTAATGCATAGAAATTCTAAAACTTCTGGAAAGTTTAAAGATTTAAAAAATGAAGCTGAAAAGCAATTAGATAAATATTTGAAAACACTTCAATCAGATCGAGGTGGTGAATACTTGGATTTAGAATTCAGGGATTACCTGCTGAAGTATGAAATTTTATCCCAACTTACACCACCTGGAACGCCACAGCAAAATGGCGTTTCAGAAAGGAGAAATGGAACCTCATTAAATATGGATAGGTCGATGTTAAGCTACTCATCACTACCACTCACATTCTAGGGATATGCACTTCAAACGATAACCTACATTTTAAATGTAGTTGCTTCTAAGTCTGTAAGCAAGACACCTTTTTAGAGTTATGAAATGGCTCCAAACCTAGTTTATGCCATTTCCGTATATGGGGTGTCCAGCTCACGCACTTAGACCGAAGACTGAAAAGTTAGACTCAAGGTCTAAATGTGTGTATATTTGTTGCTGCTCCAGAAACAAGATGCGGGTACTTTTATAGTCAAAAGAATCAAAATGTATTGTATCGATAAATGTTACTTTCCTCGAACACGACTATATAAAAACTACAAACCTCGGAGGAAAGTAGGTCTTGAAGAACTAGCATCTGATGATATCACACCATATTCATCATTGACTGATAAATGACAAACTATAGAAACCAATGTTCTTGTTTAAGAAACCCCGGTGCAACGTCATAGTGGGAGGGTTGTAAAAAAATCTATTTGCAATGAACTAGAGGACATGTCCTAGTGTCATACACTGAAAAGGACGATCCATTAACCTTTAAAAAGGTGATGCAAGATCTTAAAAAGGAGAAATGGCAAGATGCATGAACCAAGAAATGGAATCAATATATTCCAATTCTGTCTGGGTACTTGTAGATACACCTGAAAAAGTCAAGCCCATAGGATGTAAATGGGTCTTCAAGAAGAAAAGATGTGCTAATGAGAAAGTAGAGACTTTCAAGACACAGCTAGTAACCAAATGCTATACTCAAATGGAGGGAGTCGATTACGAAGAGACATTCTCTCATGTTGCCATGCTAAAATCCATTCACATTCTTTTGTCCATAGACGTTGTTTAGATTATGAAATATGACAAATGAATGTCAAGATAGCCTTTGTGAATGACTCTCTTGAGAAAATATCTATATGATGCAACCAGAAGGGTTCGTGAAAAAATGACAATGTCAAAAAGTATGCAAGTTGCTTAAATCCATTTATGGATTAAAGCAAGCATCAAGATATTGGAATCTTATTTTTGATGAGATTATTAAATCATATGATTTCTAACAAAATTTTGACGAAGCTTGTATTTATAAATATATAAAAAATAAGATAATAGTTTTCTTAGTTCTTTATGTAGATGATATTCTACTCATTGAAAATGATGTAAAAACTTTGTCAAAGGCAAAAAAATAGTTAGCTGAGAAATTATAAATGAAAGATTTGGGATAGGTGAGCTATGTTCTAGGCATCCAAATCCTAAGGGATAGGAAGAATAAGCTCTTGTCACTTTCTCAGACATCTTATATTGATAAGGTGCTGGAAAGATTATCTATGGAAAATTTCAAAAAAGGTCAATTATCGACCAGACATGGAATTGTCCTTTCCAAGGAGTAGTGTCCTAAGACACCTTAGGAGGAAGGGAATATGAGAAAAGTTCCTTATGCTTCAGCCTTTGGGAGTCTCATGTATGCCATGTTATGTACGAGAGCGGACATCTATTATGCAGTATGATTTGTCAGTTGTTATCAATCAAATTCTGGTTTAGAACATTGGATTGCAGTAAAGCACATTCCCAAGTATCTTTGGAGAAAGATAAATTATATGCTTGTTTATTCAGGTGAAGACCTGAACCCCAATAGATTTACTAATTCTGGTTTTCAATCAGATAGGGAAAGTAAAAAATCGACGTCTGGATCACTATTCACACTAAGTGGAGGAGATGTAATCTGAAGAAGTATTAGACAATCTAGTATTGTAAATTCTACTATGGAAGTTGAATATATGGTGGTTTATGAATCTGTGAAATAAACGGTATGGCTCAGAAAGTTCTATACTGATCTGGAAGTAGTTTCCAATATGGCTAAGCTAATTTCAAGGACCCGAGAATTCACAAGAGGGGAAAAGCACATGAGAGAAAATACCATCTTATAAGAGAGATCATGCGTCGAGGAAATGTGACTGTTATGAAGATAGTGTTAGATCAGAACATGGTTGTACCTTTTACCAAGACACTTCATGCGAAGTCTTTTGAGGTTTATGCGCGAAATATGTGGTTGAGAGAGATGCCACATTTACTTTAGGGCAAGTGAGAGATTGTTAGGCATAGTGCCAATAAAACATGTGTAAAGACATTTTTAATTTGAAATGAATAAAATTACATTTTTATTATAATTGTCCTTTTGAATTATTATTGAATAATTTGTATAAATATCTGAAAATTCCATATTTATTAATGAGACTATGTTCTTGTATTAGTATGTAAGGACTAAGATCATAGATAATGAATAAAATAGTCCGCAACATATTAAAGTATGTAATCTTTAATGAATTGTTGCTAGTACGGTTCACTAAACATCTTCAATGCAAATGATCTAGATCCGAATCACTGATGTGGACAGACATCTTAGTGAATGTACTTTAAGTAATTAAATATATAAGACATGACCGATGTGGATTAATATATTTATTAACTTACCATTTATCATAAAGATTTAACTCACATCAATCTGATGATCGTTTGTAGATCAGTCTAAATTCTGAGTAGTCATGAACTCATATACATGTTTGCTGGATCTTTTAATTCACTCGTTAATATTTGTTTGTAAAACAGACTAGTGGCTTTTATTTTAGAGATTTAGTGATATGTATGGTTATGAACATGATCATACAAGATTTGGAATCCAAGCTTTTCTAATGGATTATATATTGGTTCTTTTAAGTTTATTTTTGAAACTAAATGGTTATTGAGCTCAAATTTATAATACGATTATAAATTGGCCATTCACTAGTGAATTAATTGTACTTAAGGATCCAGAGGTAATTAGAAGAGTAAAATGATAATTTGATCAATTCTAATTTAAGAACCAATAATTGAAGGACAAAACCACATGAAGTGATTATATCAATGGACTACACGAGATTATTCTATAATTATTGAGACTGCAATTCCTTATTTATAGTGGAGTAATAATGAAATTAATATATAAGATTATTTAATTAAAAAGTTTAATTAATAATTTAGTTTATTGGAGCTTAGCATTATGGGTCCATGATTCTTGACACACCTCTGTACTACACAGTCTAGAGTGTGAATGTTTCAGGACATAAGAAAATCACTAGCTTGTAAAATTAATTAAATTTATGGGGCAAGTATATAATTACGATATAATTATGTGAAATTAGTTAATTAAATTATTTCTTATAATTTTTGGAAATTATAATTAAATAATTATATTGATTAGTTTTGTATTAATCGATAAGTGAGACAATATATTTGATTTATGAAATTAAATAATATTAAATTATTATGAGATAATAATTTGAATTTGAATTAACTAATATATTATTTTTGAACTAACTGATTAGTTAGCTGATAGATGTGATCAGATAAGTTAATTTGAATTAATTAATATCTAGATATTTATATGATTAAAATAAATAATATATATGTCTACTGGATCTTTTGATTCACTCGTTAATGTTTGTTTGTAAAAAAGACTAATGACTTTTATTCTGGAGATTCTGTGATATGGATGGCCGGGAACATGATCTTATAAGATTTGGAATCCAAGTTTTTTTAACGAATCGTATATTGGTTCCTTTAAATGTTAATTTTAGAACTAAATGATTATTGAGCTTCAAATTAAAAATATGATTTTAAATTGAGCATACTAGTGAATTAATGGTATTTAGGATCAAGAGATAATTAGAAGGGTAAAATAATAATTTTGATCAGCTCTAATTTATGAACCAATAATTGAAGGACAAAACTACATAAAGTGATGATTATATCAATGGACTACACGAGATTATTTTGTAAAAATATTCTGTAATTACTAAAGTGTAATTCTATATTTATAGTCGAGTAATAATAGAATTAATAAATAAAATTATTTAATTAAATAATTTAATTAATAATCTAATTTATTGAAACTTAGAATTATGGGTCCATGGTCCCCGAGCCACCTCTGTATTACATAGTGTAGGTTGTGCATGTTTCAGTACATAAGATAAGGACTAACTTATAAAAAGAATTAAATTTCTGGGACAAGTATATAATTATGAGATAATTATGTGAAATTAATTAATTAAATTATTTATTGTAATTTTCAGAAATTAAAATTAAATAATTATATCGATTAGTTTTGTATTAATCGATAAGTGAGATAATATATTTTATTTATGAAATTAAATAGTATTAGATTATTATGAGATAATAATTTGAAATTGAATTAACTAATATTTATTTTTGAACTAACAGATAAATTAGTTGATAGGTGTGATTAGATAAGTTAATTTTGATTTAACTAATATCTATATATTTATCTTATTAAAATAAATAATAAATTTAGAAAATTTATCACGCGGCATGTTGGACTGCCATATGTGAATCACTGATTTTTGAATCAGAGATTGACATGACACACTGTGTTGCCACATGGGACTATAGTGGCACGTGATATACTGTAGTGCCACACGACACTATAGTAGTGTGTGAGACTTTATAGTATCTCACAGTACTACAGTAGTTCACCACATACTACAGTACCACACGACACTGTAGTGTGACGTAGATTGCAGTGAGTCCTACTACAGTGACATATTTATAAATAATTTATTATTTTATGTAAACTTTGAAACCTAATTAGCCTTAACCTAATATANAGACTGTGAATTCTCTAATTATCTTTCAGTGCTTTGTCTAAAAAAGTCATTCTCTAAATCTCTAGATCACATGTGTTTTGAGTACATCTAGAGACTATAAAAATGTTATTGAATTATTGTACTTGTCCACACACGCCCTAGTGTTCGAGGATTGGTTCGAAAGATTTAAGTGTGGATCTCACAATCCGTTGTTCGTGGAATTTCAAGTTCGTTGTTAGCGAAGACGCTTGATAGACTCCAAAATGTATAATTTCTTTTCTTTTTATGTCTATGATTTTATGTATAGATATATAATGTATCCGATGAGAAAAATTGTTTTTCATTAAAAAAAATATTTTTTGGAACATGTGGCGCCGCGAATTATTTTTTATCGATAAAATTTTTAAACTAAATGCCTCTATTGCGCACGCCGCGATTCCAACACTGGGGTGGTACCCACCTACTACAATCTGATGATCGAGTTAGTAAAGTGCTTATAGAATAATGATAGCAAGGAGAATTGCTTACAGTTTAAATGAGGGTCATCATATATTTATAATGATTCTAAATCAGTCAATTGTCCTGATTCAATGTATCTTCCTCCTTATTCCTATAAGAAGTGAATATATTTTTGGAGAATATTCCACAAATTAGAGAAAATTCCGTTATGATTTTATCCTCTTTAACAACTTTCAGATCGCCTAATAGAGGTGTTATGTAACTATCATTTCCTTGTATAACTGATTATCATATTTTTGTCGCATCGGAGAATGATCTCGACTATCTCGAGTAGCAACAGATATGGAAGGACCTCAATCATTTACGTGATCTCGGTAGTGTGAGCATAGGTTGGGACACGTCCATAACCCTGGTTGTGGCGTCGGTCGTGGAGGGGACCTCGATCATCATGATGACCTCAGTCATGGAGGAGGCATCGATCATCATTGTGGCCTTGGTCCTAGTAGGGTTGGTCCATGGTATAATGTCCATGGTTTGAACTTAATATGGGCCCTATCCTGCAGTAGGAGTATTACGTCGTGCTTGGAACTCTTATTAAGTGGCATTGGTTCATGATATAAAAGTCCTTCATTTGGACTTAATTTGGGCCATCCCTTGGAGTAGGAGTATTGGGCCTTGCTTGAAAATCTCATTAAGGGGCACAACCCATATGTTTTTTCTCCCCTACAGTTTGCCCTCACTTCTCGAGTCTAGGGCATAGCGTTAGATTTGAGAAGTAAGTTCTGGTGGGAGCCGTAAGATTTTACTCGAGACTCTGTCTGATGCTGATTCATGATGCCATCTCAGAGCATCTTTACTCTTGGTAAAAAAATTGTAATCTTGATTAATATTGGACTTCCTTATGCAAAGATGTACGTGACCGTACTTTTGGGACCTGAAGCTCTATGGTTCAGGTTTGTGCGAGTTATTCTGAGTAGTCATCGGGATCGAGTCCCAATGATTTTAACCTGGCTGTTAGGCAGCTTGAGCTGAATTGGTGGTCAACATAACTAAATCTTTACATCTCAGTATGAATGCATTATGGGAACCTATGGCTAGGATTGAATTTCTTTTGATTTGGTGTAGGTAATAAAACGGCCAATCCATTGAGATTATTTTATAGTGAGGTTAACATGATGTTGTGACGTTCTAAGGTCTTCTTAGGGATAGGATTTTCTCTCTCAAACTCTT
The DNA here is from genome assembly GCA_003255025.1 of Datisca glomerata. Lineage (NCBI taxonomy): Eukaryota > Viridiplantae > Streptophyta > Magnoliopsida > Cucurbitales > Datiscaceae > Datisca > Datisca glomerata. The sequence goes on from QANY01000733.1 coordinate 378,669, forward strand.
ACATTGCATTTACGTATTGCTCCATACTTGATCATGTAACTAGTATATTATTTTGGCATCTCATGTCTCATGGAAGATGATGAAGTTATTACACTCAAAAGCATGCATCTTAAGGGTTCTTCTTGTCATTTAGAGTCACATTCTTATAAAACCAAGTCGTGGCTAAGAATTAAAGGTTTAGACGCTTTGACTGTTGACTCTATCTCGTGACTCAATGTCTGAATTGTTTTTTCATCTATTGAGTCATGTGGCGATCTGTTATCCAAGTCGCCCGCTGCTTTGTTTGAAATTTATAGTGATTTTTTAGCGTAGGTCTTTGAGCTAGCTTAATGAAAATCGAGAAATTTTTCCTTTGAGAACGAAGGAATTTGAGCATCTATGGAGGGATTCACCCATGCTCTCTTCCTGGGTTTGGTAATATTTAGGAGTTACCTCGTCTTTAGCTTCTATGCCCTAGGGTATTGACCAATTGTATTACATCGAATAGTGGCTTTGTATTGGGTCGAGTTGTTTGACGTTCTCAAATTGAAATGTAATGCTTGCTCCGATGATCTTGTCGTGGCATTTAGGTGTGCTGACGTACACGTCTATATGTAACGCACGTAAGTCGCTAACGCGCTTGCTTTCTAGCAGTAGGTTTTGGAGCATTCTTTTCTTTGTCTTATCAAATCGCGTTTGATGAACCCTCAATGTCGAGCTCCTTTGGAGCCATCTCCAGTAGATTACCACGGTCCCCCTGAGGTTTGTGAGATTATATCTATCCATGGGTGCCATAGTCATCACTGTGACTCATGGTGCCATTGACTCTCGGGTACCATAGTTACCTAGGTATTTTCAGGTTCCGTAATCGTCTAGGTAACTTTGGGTACCTTAGTCAACTGCATGACTTCGTGTATCATAGTCATTTGCGTGACTTCGGTTGTTATAGTCATATGCGTGACTTTGGGTAGTGTAGTCATCTGCGTGACTTCAGGTACCATAGTCATCTATGTGACTCCAGGTACCATAGTCATCTACGTGACTTTGGGTCCCATATTCATCTATGTGACTTTGGGTCCCATATTCATCTATGTGACTTTGGGTCCCATATTCATCTGGGTGATGGTTATAGTCATCTGTGTGACTTCATGTACCATAGTCATATGGGTGACGGTCATAGTCATCTGGGTGATAGCCATAGTCATCTAGGTGACAGCCATAGTTATCTAGGTGACAGCCATAGTCATCTAGGTGACAATCATAGTTATCTAAGTGGTGGGCATAGACGTCTACACGACTTCGGGTACTATAGTCATATGCGTGACTTCGTGTCCTATAGTCATCTAGGTGACTTTGGGGCCCATAGTCATATGGATGACGACCATAGTCATCTGTGTGACTTCGGGTATCATAGTAATCTACGTGACTTTGGGTTCCATAATCATCTAGGTGACGTTCATAGTCATTTGTGTGACTTCATGTACCATAGTCATCTGTGTGATTTCGGGTGGCACAGAATGCTATCGTGGTTCTTTAGCCCTACGCAAAGTCTTTTCTCCTAGTTATCTTAGGTGAGTCGGAGGCCTCAGTGACCGTGGCCTTTAGCAAGGTCATTCAATCGAGCATATTTTGTTCTCTGGCACCACGAAATACTACCATGGTTCTTTTATACTATGCATGGTCATTTCTCTTATTCATCTTAGGTGAGTAGGAGGCCTCAGCGGCCATGGCCTTTATCGAGGTCTTTCATCCAAGCACCATGTGTACTCAGGCGCCATGAAATACTATTATGGTCATTTTGCCCCATGCATGGTCTTTTCTCCTAGTCATCTTTGGTGAGTAGGAGGCCTTGGTGTCCGTGTCCTTTATCGAGGTCTTTCATCTGAGCATCTTATGTACTCGGGCGTAAAGGTGGTAACTGGGGCGGGCCGGGCCGGGCCAAGGCCACCAGGGAGCAGCCCATGCGATTCATAGGGAGACTTGAACTTTGGTGGGGAGGAAGGTAATGTAAAAAAATACGACTAAGCTAAAACGAATTCTTGTTATAACTTTTTAATTATTTTCTTTTATCACTAGAATTTCAATAGAAAAAATTGTCATAATAAGTAAAATTATTATAAAAATTAATAATAAAAATAGAGACTCCAAGTATCATAATAAGTAAAATGTTAAAGTTATGTGTTAAAGTTACACCCGTAACAAAGAAGACATGAGACATTAGTTAAACAACTCATATAATTCTTATAGATACAACGATAAGTATTCACAATAGAATAAATAAATTAGATTTTTTGAAATCATACTTGTGTAGCTACACCACACCCTCGACCATACTCCACAATGTGACTGAATATTTCAGTTTATTTTTCAAAATGTTTTTGAGAACTATTTAATATCTTATAGTAATATCTCTTAGATTCATACAGAATAACACAAGGAAAAGAATGAGAGAAAAAGACTGTAGAAAATAAGTTAAATAAAAACCACAGCAGTCAAGTGTTTGTCAAATAAATAACAAATATCCACTTCCACCTTTACCAACCAACTCTAGTTTAATTAATAGTCCATAATAATTAGTTAGCTTGTTCGTACCCATCCCAGTTATCCTTACACTAATAAAGCATCTAAATTTTTGGTACCTTGAATGATTATTTATGTTTCTTATTTTGTTACTACATTGTGTTCTAATGTTAAATTATAGTATATTAGTAGTGTACTATAAAACTACATTATGTTAGATTTGGCTTGGGTAGCTATAGCTTATTGTGTTAGTATTTTTTTTACTTTTGTGTCTTGTTAATTGATCTTGGGGTATGTCCTTGGTATCTTTTTCTTTGATTGAATAAAACAACAAAAAATATATTATCTTTTTTATTTAATTAAATACATTTATTTTAAAAATATATTATATAAAGAAATTGACAAAATGTGTTGAAAGACAATAAAAATATATTATAAATAATGTTATAACAAAGATTGTCTTGTTCTAGTGGTAGGAAGTGTATTTAGTAATGGAGAGGTCAAATGTTCAAACTTCAATATACACGCAATTCATTATTTTTTGAGATAAAGATGGGGGTGTTAATGGGTCGGTCTGGTTCAGACCTGCGGGCCGAACCAGGCAGGTCCTTGTCAGGCCCAATATTTGGGCCGACCTGAGCTGGGCTACACGATCATATTGTAAGGCTTAGAAGGGACTGGTCTCGGTCCGCGGTTTGGATCCGACCCGATCTGTACAACACCAGTCTGATCCGGGTCTAAATTTTAACAGTCAACTCGACCAATTTTGCAGGCCAAATCGGTCCACTTATCGCCGCTATTTAGGCTTCATAGAATACTACAGTGGTTCTTTCTCCCTATGAAAGGTCTTTTCTCCTAGTCATCTTAGATGAGTCAGAGGCCTCGATGGTCGTGGCCTTTAGCAAGGTCTTTCATCCAAGCATATTTTGTACTCAGGCGCCACGAAATACCATCCTCATCTTTTTACCTATGCATGGTCTTTTCTCCTAGTCATCTTAGGTGAGTAGGAGGCCTAGGCGGTCATGACCCTTATTGAGGTCTTTCATCCAGCATCTTGTGTATTCGGGCGCCATGAAATACTACCGTGGTCTTTTTGCCCTATGCATGGTCTTTTCTCCTAGTCATCTCTGGTAAGTAGGAGGCCTCGACGACCCTGGCCTTTATCGAGGTCTTTTATCCGAGCATCGCGTGCCCGAGTTCTACATAATCTGTGACATCTTGATTCTTAATAATTATGTTTGTTCTCTCATAGGAGCATTTTTCCTGCTTCGACCGTATTTATATATATTTCTAGGAAATTTGCACCGTGATTTTTATTTCTAGTTTCCTACCCTACTAAGTGGTCCCAAGCAACTTATAGACCTCATGCTGAGGTGTTGTGGTGATATAATTCAGAGATTTTAATACTTATACTATGTCCTAGGATCTCGTCACTTATAATGGACTCAGACTTAACATCATACTAAATTAAAGTTCTCTTGAAATATCTTTTAAAAGAATAGTAAGATTGAGCATGAACAATAATTATATTGTATCTCGAAATCTTAATGGAGATTAACAACATGACTCTCGACTTTGAAAGAGTATAAAATTTTAGAATAATGCAGGTTTGAGCTATGTGGTCTGCATCTGAATCCTGAAATTTACTCTTGTCCAAGATGTTGAATAATATTGATGGAAATAATTGCTTTATTCTCCTCACATTAAGAGCACATCCAACATTGTAAATTAATCAGGGAGAATTGTGCAAATTATTTACAGAGAATTAATAAATGATAAAATGTATACGCAAATAAATCTTGTATTAATTGTTGTATTGAGTGTCTCAATATCAGCTCTGCAATAATTATTTGTTTGGGGCCAAAATTTAAATGGTGTTTAAGCAACTCATTTTCTGGAATTTGTATGGAAGGTCGGGGACGCAAAGCTCATAGATTAAATCTGCAAGAGTGGGCTATGAAGAGCATCGGGCTTGGCCCTTTAAGCTGTAGGCCAAAAGGAAGGCACGAGTGTTGGGGGTTATGCCCTCAAAGCATGTGTATTACTTTTTGATATAAAATTTAAAAAGAATTACATTTTTCTTATAATTGTTCTTTTAGTTTATTGTTGAATACTTTATAAATATCTGAAAATTTTATATTCATTAATGAGACTATGATCTTATATTAGTACGAAAAGATTAAGATCATTGATAATGAATAAAATTGTCAGCAACATACTAAAGTATAGAATCTCTTAATGAATGGTTGCTAGTACGATTCACTAAGCATTATGAATGCATGTAATCTAGATCCGGATCATTGATGTTGATAGACATCTTAATGAATGTACTTTATATAATGAGATTATATATGAGTGAGCCGATGTGAATTAATATCTTTATCAACGTGTTGTTTATCATAAAATTTTAATACATATCAATTCGATGATCATATGTAGATCAGTCTGAATCCTGAGTAGTCATGAATTCATATACATGTCTACTGGATCTCTTGATTCACACGTGAAAATTTATTTGCAAAACAGGCTAGTGACTTTTATATTAGAGATTCAGTGATATGAATGACTGAGAACATGATCTTACAAGATTTGAAATCCAAGCTTTCCTAACGGACCGCATATTAGTTCCCTTAAGTGTTAATTCTAGAACTGAATGGCTATTGAGCTCAAATTTATAATAAAATTATAAATTAGCCATTCGCTAGTGAATTAATGGTACTTAAGGATCAAAAGGTAATTAGAAGGGTAAAATAATAATTTTGATCACTTTCAATTTACGAACTAATAATTAGAGGACAAAACCACGTGAAATGATTATATCAGTGGACTACACGAGAATACTTTGTAAATACAATCTATAATCTCTAAGAGTGTAATCCATATTTATAGTGAAGTAATAATGAAATTAATAAATAAGATTATTTGATTAAAGAGTTTAATTAATAATCTGGTTTATTGAAGCTTAGGATTATAGGTCCATGGTCCCCAAGTCACATATGTACTACATTGTCTAGGGTGTGAGTATTTCATGACATGAGAAAAAGACTTACTTGCAAAAGAATTTTTATTATAGGGCAATTACATAATTATGGGATAATTATGTGTGATTAATTAATTAAATTATATATATATATATAATTATAGATTTTTTAATTAGCGATAAGTGAGATAAAATATCTAATTTATGAAATTAGATAATTAAATTATTATTAGATAATAATTTGGATCAATTAAATCTGTTATTTGTGAAATAAAAGATAATTTAGTTGATAGTGATAATCATATATGTTAATTTTAAATTAAATAATATCTATATATTTAATTTGATTAAAATAAATATTTAATATGAAGTAATTGTCACGTGTTCACTGATTGGATATCAGAGATTGACATGAACTAGTATAATACCACATGACCCTACATAGTATGTGTGCAACACTGTAGTGCCACATGACGCTATGCTGCCTCACGGCACACTGCACTGCCATGTGACGCTACAGTTGTGCACCATAGTAGTGGGTCCCACTGCTATTGATAATTTTATAATTAAATATTTTTTCAATTATTTTAAAATATCTGATACGCAGTTATCAAGAAAAAGATACATAAATTATTCTGATGGCCTCAGATCATGAATCAATCAAACAATTAGTTGAATGAGAGAATCAGTTCATCAATCAAGAGTTGTGAGAAGAACACATTTCCTTAAGGAGTGATTTTTTTACAATTAAGAGTTAATAAAAAATCTCTAAAAGAATCATCATCACATTCTTTAGAGAATTATCTCATAAAAGTCTTTTTCAATAAAATCTATAGTTCTCATGTGTTGAGTATATCTAGAGACAGAAAAATGTCTTTGTTATATTCTTCGTGTCCACACGTCCTAGTACTTTGAAGATTGACTTGGAAGATCTTGGTGTGGATCTCAGAGTCTGCTGATCATTGGAAGGTTTCGTGGGAATGGAGAATCGATCTAAATTAACAACCTTGTATATTGTTAATTTAATATATAAATATATAATAGATCCTGACTGATTTAAAAAAGTTTTCAATAAAAGGTTTTTTTGTTATCATAGCGTTAGACGATTTTATTTTATTAAAAGATTTGATTTTTATTAATAATTAATTTTAAAATAGTCACGTGCCATACGCTTCCGCCGCACACGCATTGCGATGATCAACAACGAGTCGAGTTGGGGGCGGGTCACACACTCATTCCTTGGGCCGCGTGCTAGGCGTATGTGTGGGCCTTCCTATGTTGGCAGCGTTTTGCTACGGCCCCAACAAAATAGTTGCTCGATGATAACAATCATCTTTTGACGGTGGTGATGATCCGTAACTCGAGGTGGCTTTACACCATTCAATATTTTATTCTTTATTCTCCAACAAATTCGATGTAATCATTTCACCTTTGTAGTGACGATCATGACGGGATAATTCTGTGCGATCAATTTTTGGAAGATGGGAGATCTATGATCCCACAGATGACCCAAAACTATTGATGCAAAAATCAAGAATGACTGTGAAAGTAATAGGCATGGCACCCAGGTGGTGCCCCACCTACTACACTCTGACGATCAAGTCAGTAAAGTGTTTATAAAATAATAATAATAATAAGGGTGAATTGCTTACCGTTTCAATGAGGGTCATCATATATTTATAATGATCCTGTATCAGTAAATCGTCTCAGTTCAATGTATCTTCTTCCTTATTCCTATAAGGAATGAAGATGTTTATGAAGATTATTCCCTAAACAAGGGGAATTCTGTTATGATCTTATCACTTGTAACAATCTTGAGATTACCTTATAGTAGCTATCATTTCCTTATATGGCTAACTATTATATTTTTATTGCGTTAGAAAATGGATCTCGGCTATCTTGAGTAGTCACCGCCATAGGCATGGGAAGACCTCAGTCATCCACGCGACCTCGATAGTGTGAGCATAGGTGGGGACACGTCCATCACCCTGGTCATAGAGGGGACCTCGATCATCATGATGATCTCAGTCATGGAGGAGGCATCGATCATCATTGTGGCATTGGTCCTAGTAAGGTTGGCCCATGGTATAATGTCCATGGTTTGAACTTAATATGAGCCCTACCCTGGAGTAGAAGTATTGGGTCTTGCTTGGAACTCTTATTAAGTGGGCCTCAGCCCATGTGTTTTTTCTACCATACATTTACCTTCAATGGCTCATGCCTGACCTAAAAAATCATCTCCAGTCACATCAAATTGACTTAGTTATGAATGGATGGGTTTTATAGCTTCTGAGTGCTAGATAAATAAATTTTACCACTTACATAGTAATAATTGGCTGATATAGTAGAGCAGGACTTCAAAATATGATTATTCATTTTTTAGGTTAAAAATATGTTTCACCTAAAAACTATCTCAAATTGATATTTTGTATCACATATTTGTAAGTTTTAGAATTAGGTTCCCATACTATTAAAAATTTCATTTTAGCTCTTCCATATATTGGTGTAATCTTTTTCATTTGAAGCCTCGCATACTTAGCCAGAATAGCCAAGCATTTTTTTAAGATAGATATTACATTCATAATCAAAGAAAAGATACAAACAACACCACAATATGACGTAAATGATCATATTTAAATATAAATAAGCGCTTACAAGTACTATATACGACCAATAAAAACCTACTTAAATTTAGGGTGAGAATCATGTGCGTAAACTACACACAAATATATAGCACAATCGGCTCGTTTCTTAAGTTCTCCATCATCCACTTCTAGCTCGGCCAACTAGCATAGCAAAAGCATATCTGTATGAAGAGCGAGATAACCTCGAACAAATCTGAAAAATCTGGTTGTGATGCATGCAAAATAGGTCCCAAAAGCTAAAAAAAGCCAGATCTAAAGAGAGAAAAACCACAAAGGATCATAGATCTAGTGGACCAAAGTGTACATAACCGGTAGACATAAAATATTCCATATCGGAAGAACACTACCTAGAAACAGAGAGAGAAGATACAAAAAATAGGGAAGAAACAAAAGAAAATGGAAGGAATATAGAAGATGGTGGAGGGAGGGAAGCAGAGAGGGGTGGAGGGAGGAAAGCAAAGAGGATCGAAGAGAGGGAAATATAAACAGAGGGAAAGCAAAGGGATGGGTGGAAGAGAAACAACAACATGGGGGGGAGGAAAGGAGAGCCAAAACAGAGGAATATGGGAGAAGGAAATAAGAAGTAAATGGGAAGGCAAATAGGGTCACGAGGAGAGTAAATGAGCTCTCCCCATGACTGAAAGCAGGAAGAAAATGGGGGTTGCTAGGGTTTGGAAAGAGAGAGAGAGAATGGGTGAGGGGAGTCTTTGGAAGAAGGGGATGTAGTCTACGAAAAAAAGAGAACAACCAAGCGTTGGTGTCAAAGTTTTCACTTTATGCATTTTCATCCATAAAATTTCATCTATATTATTTTTCTCACTAAAGTTTAGAATTTGTCATTTAATCATTTCATTAACTACGGTTGACTATCGTTGGGGTATGTGGCGCTACTTGTCTGATGATATTTAAAATTTAGTTTCATAATACATCTATACGTGTTTGATAATATCAGTCTATATGTCAGTTTACATATCATCAAACATGTGTGAGTCATGTAACCAAACAGAAGTTTAACTAAGGTTAAGAGAGAGACTATATTGACATCAATTTAAAATTTAAAGGAATATAATGATTGACATAAAATTTTAGAGACAAAATCACCAAAAAAAAACTTTAATGGTATAATTTTTATATAAGAGAATTTCATGAGCCCATTGACAAAGAAAAAAGAGAAACTTTTATAAATGGCCCATTGTAAAAAATAAAACGGTTTTAACGCCCCTTTTGATTTTTAACAAAATTCAAATTTTTTATAGGGAAAAGTCTAAATTGCCCATTTAGTTTAAAAATTTTTGGTTAAAATTCATGACTACTAGATCATGGTCTAACAAAATCTTTTTGCTTGGCCCAAGGGCGAAGCCACGCAGACGAGGGTGGGTCAAGTGACCACATTAAATTTTTTATTTTATTTTTAAGTAGGGAATTTTTTTTTTTTACTTTTTTTTGAGTTTCTTAAGTTTTAACCTTTTACTTTCAGTTTTAACCTTAAAAATTTTATTTTTAACCCGTCAATAAAAACCCTAGTATTCCCCAAATCCTAATTTTCTCCTAAACCACATCCTTCTCCCAAGCCCCACAATGACGACTACGCTCAAGTTGCGACCGAGCCCGAAGTCCCTACAGCTGTGAGCCGAGTTCACCAAGATGGAGCAACTGCGTGATGTACTCTTTCTCTCTCTCCATTGGTCGCTTCTGATCCATGATTATACGTGTTTAGTGTTTGTTTTTATTTTATAAGCTCGTTTCGGTTTATCTCCTTCTTCCTTTTCTGCTCTCTTTTAATCATCTTTAGCTTTTTTTCATTTGTTGGCTATGGATCCCTCTTTTACTCATAAAGTTATGGACCTATAATATGTTGGCTGTAAATGTCAAGAGCACGACCTATCAGAGCTTTCTTTTACTCAGAAAGGTAGCTCCCGAGAACCCATTTCCTTTTCTTTTTCTGTAAATTTTCTGTTTTTCATTGTGTAATGCAAATGTACTGCAAATTATTCTTGTTATGTTGTTTTGTCGTTGTTGATTACTTATTTAGTTGGTTGATGCAAATTTCATCCTTCACCGACTGGTTGATTACGTATTTAGTTGGTTGTTGACAAGCTTTCATCGTTGCTTTTGGTCCCCTCATGAGATTTAGGAGGAGAAACAATGTTTCCCCTCTTGCTCTTCCTTTCACAAGGGGAGATGGTTAGAGATTTGGTTCCTATTTAATGATTTGAGATTCAGAAAGGGTTATAATTTGATTCTTGATTTTGGTGATTCGAGACTCAAAGAGGTTTAGAATTTGGTTCCTGATTTTGATGATTTGAGACTCGGAGAGAGTTAAAAGCTTAGAGAAAGTTGTTTGAATTGCATCTTATTAGTTGTTAGTTGAGCTTCATACTCGAAATTGTTTGAATCTTGTTAGTTGTTTGAATTACATCTTGTTAGTTGTTTTGTTTGACTTGATCTTTGTACTCGAAATTACACCTTCTTAGTTTGAATTTTTTGCATATGCAAGTTAACAGGTATGTAAACTTGAATTTTAATGAAAAGTTGTCCAATATAATTTTATATCTTGATATTTTTATCTCTCTCTCTCTCATACATATGTGTGTCTGTGCATATATATTAGAATAATATAAAAGAACGTAAACAAAAATACGAGGGGCAGAACCAATGACCCCACTGAAACCGGATCCTTGCTCCACCCCTGGCTTGATCCTAGTATAGATTTTAACAACAAAACGTTAGGCGTGATCTAGCATGGATACATTTTAGTATTTTCTTATGTGAAAATATCTGTTTTTTTAAAAAAAAAGAGTAAAAAGTCTAATTTCATCTTTTATACTCTTAATTGTATGCAATTTCTCAAGAACAAATGACTTCTATAGTAATCTTAATAAATAGCCAACTTAAAAAATCATAAAAAATGGCCATAAATATAAAAAAAACATCAAAATAGCCTCTAGACGCGATTTTCAATTAAAATAGACTCACGCGAATAGTGAGTCTGGCGCGCACGCGCATCGGTGCTCATATTTTCGTTAGCTTATATAATATATACAATACATACTTTATATACTTGTGTAATTTTTGTAGTATATTTTATATATACAATATATATTATATAAACTTTGATGACATAAATACAAAACTTCACTGACGCGCGTAGGGGACGATTTTTTTTAAAAATTTGGGCGGCTATTTTTTATTTTTGTTTCATCTTTGGTCATTTTTGATTTTTTTTTCTTAAAATGACCTATTATTGATGATCACTTGTCCTGTACGGTGCGGTCGGCTCGGTAGAGAGACCCCTGAACCGTATTTGAACAAACAGTTATGCCCATCTTTCTTTTTCCCCCCGATCCTCTCTTTTTCCATTTTCATTGTTCAGCTCACCTTTCTCTCTCTCTCTCTTCGACGTTTACAAAACCTAGATCATTTTCATCCTGTGACTCTCCATTATCTGTCTATCTTCTCCTATGCGACGACGTCCCATCGTTTCCTCCGCAGTGAGTTGTATTTTTATTTTAATTCTACCATAGTCTTATTTAGGAATATGAGTGAAAAAATTGTTACCGAGCCGAGCTGAATTGAAAATGAGCGGTTTGATCAATTATTTATGTTACCTCAATTCGGTTCGGTATTTATGCAGAACCGCAAGTTTGGCTCGGTTCAAAAAAATAGCGTGATTTCGAACTAAACAGAACATTACATACAAAACGGTGTCGTTTTATGCTCGGTTTTGCCCCCTGATAATCTGTTGTCTCTATTTTTGTTCAGAGTCCAAGAGGAGCATCAAAATACAAGTATCTCCCAAACTAAAACGCAGCAGTTCTCTTCTCCATCCATCTCCTTCGCGATTTTAGGGAATAAGGACCTTCGTCTTCCTTCGCGATTCATCTGCTCTGAGTTCGTGAGTCCTCCTTCCCTGAGTCCGTGAGTCCTTCGCGATTCCTTCCCTGAGCCCGTCAGTCCTCCGTCGCGATTCATTCCCTTCGTCTGCTCTCGGTGCTCTACGTTTCGTTCTTCTTCTGCATTTAGAGGTTTGTGTTTATTTAGTCTCTTATTGCTCTATGCTTTAGATCTACTGCTCTGTTCGTTTAGATTTTTTGTTATCTTAGTCTTTGGCTGCTCTGTGCGTTTAGATTTCTTGTTATCTTAGTCTCTTACTGCTCTCGGTCCGTGAGTCCTCCTTCGCTATTCATTCCCTTCGTCTTCTCTCGGTGCTCTATGCGTTTAGATTTCTTGTTATCTTAGTCTCTTACTGCTCTCGATGCTTGATCTATGTGTTTATGAAATTCACTGAATCTTGCTCTATGTGTTTATGAAATTATTTATCAAATTCACTGAATACAAGTATCCATCTAATTAAATAAATAAAGACAACCATGTAGTTATTTGTCTTTCTGATTAATCAATTACGATTAGATGTTTTTTTTTGATAAATTACGATTAGATGTTATGCTTTCTCTTTTGTAGAGTTGGATATATGTCGTTCTCCTTTGGGCTTCATCTTGTGAATCCAAATAACTTACATGGGGAAGAATATGGGAAATGCTTAGGATTTTCATAATTCGATGGTCCTGAGTAGTTGCACCTAAATGAAAGTTTAAAAAAAAATGGAGATAACACAATTAATTTAGCGCTAATCTAGTTCTCTAATCTCGTTGTCATAAACACAATTCAGTGACAATCATGCATATGCTCTAATCAAATGCACCCGTCGTAGTATAGACGAGTCTAATTAGAGTTTAAAATTTATTTTGGGCATCTGTCATTTACTTTACTAAGAATTAGTGTAATACACACACACACACATCATTTTGGATTCTAATTTTTGTTCACACATGAAGGGATCATGAGACATTGGGAAGAAACTAGAAAATTGGCGGCTGGAGCCATATTAGCTTCCATGGGATATTTAATTGCATTACTCGAGCTTTATCAAGCCTCAATTTAATGTTATTTTTTATATATTGAAAGATTACTCTATTTCACATTTTATATTAGTTATGAAGTTGAGCGCATAATAATAAAATAAGTTTATCTCAATTCATTTCTTTTCAAATCCATAACCTTTCCAAACAAGGAGAATTAAATCCATTTAATTCCAAAGAACAATATTGATTTGAAATCATTTCATTTCCTTTCCTTATAAGGATTTGAAATCATTTCCATCTCAAAATTGGTTCCAAACGGACCATTCGTCTCCCAAAACGCGAACTACCTTCTCCCTTCTCATACCTTCTGAGTTCTGAGTTCGCGAGTCTGAGTCTCTACATCAGTTCTGGTCGTGGTCGTGAATCGTGACACTGCCCTTCTCTTTTGTGTTCTCCCTTCTCCTAAATTTGAGTTTTGAGATCTGAGATCTGGGTTCGTCTTCTCCTTCGTGTTCTCCCTTCTCCTAAATCGTGAGTTCGTCTCTCTCCTTCATCTCCAAATTGTCGAATCACTTCTGAAATCTGATTCGTTATTCGCTTATGAGTTCTGAGTCTCTACGTCTCCTTTCCCCTTCGTGTCTCTGACTTGGGGTTAGGGTTTTCTGTCTGAAATTTGAGATAAAGGTAAGTTTCGAATTCCTATCTTAGATCTGGTTTTTGTCTGAAATTTGAGGTTAGGGTTGAATTTGTTTAGGGTTTAATGAATATGATTCTGTCTGAAATGCTCGGGTCATTGGGAGAGAGAAGAGATGAGAAAGTTTGTGCAGAGATGTGAAAGCGTCACAATAGATAATTGAAGAACATGTATAGTGTTTTTTTGGATAAAGATAAATGTATTAACCAAAGATACTTACACACTTACAAGGGGCAGACCCCAAGGTCAAATGTATTTACAAAAGGTCATCTAAACCAAGTCTGAACAAATCAGAACCAAAAGGATGAGTACAAGATACTGACCTAAGCCTTTATAGTAGAGGCAGACAAGTAAACACTAGAGATTCGACACACATCCTTAATAAGAAAGGCACAAATTTAAAGGTCAACAAAAAAGTCAACCATCAAGTCCCAATTTTGGCAGAGCTTCCCCTGAAAATAGGCACTCCCACCACTAAAAGCAGTCCCTGTAAGATCCAAAAGCTATCCAACAGACCATCAAAGGAGCTATCAAACTAGAGAAGCTCAAAGAAACAAAGAGCAGAACTAAGGGCCTTTATAAGTAGGCTACAAGTTAACTCACCAAGTGAAGTGAGGGGGGGGTGGGGTGGCACATAATTAAGGAAATAAAAGATCATGAAATACAAGCAGGTTAACATAGACAGGCTAACAACATAGTATAAGCAAAGCACAACAACAGTACTTATAAGAAAATTTTGTGGTCCAGATTCCAAACTTCAGCAATATTCTTGCTCAACTGATCGCTGAGTGGAGCTTGAGTCTAACAGTTCTGTCAATAAGCTTAGTAATTACTAATTTGTCATTGATTTGCCCCTCCAAAATTCTAGAATTTCTCTCTATAGTGTTGTTATGGCTCCTATTGTATAGTTTGGATTTCTATGCTAATTCAACAATTTGTTCGGTACAGGGACTGAAATTATGTATGAAATTTGCGATGTTAATGAAATTTGTACCGAAATTCTGTATGAAATTTGCGATTCTATGTGAAATTTGGGAAGCTGTATAGGGTTTTATGAATTCACTGAACCTGCTGTTGCTTGTTTCTGTCTGCTACTGTTCTGTTTTTGTGAATTTTGGGTTGGGTTTTGTGAATTTTTACAGTACAGGTTTTGCCTCCTCCGAACCGTAGAACCGAACAGAACCTTAAGTCACGGTTCGGTTCGGTATAGTGCCGAACCGTGAGTTTCGATTTGGTTCGATTTTTGCCCAAATAACTGACCAAACCGAACCGTGAACACCCCTATTTAGGAACACTTCAATGATTATTATCTTCTCCTCTGTACATTTCTGATTTAGGGTTTCAACATTTCTTTTTATTCCCTGATTTTGGGTGGCTAAAATTTATGTTTTTCACTGATAAAATCCTTTTATTTTCCTGGAATGATCAATTATTACTATGGAATAGTCTCCGTGAGAGTGAGATTGTGGATTTAGACTTGAGACCCACATCGGAAGGTGTTTTAGGCTTTTACTCTGTGCTGATTGCCAATGCAATAAGAATTGGGAGTTTTTGCAATGGTGAATTGAGATGGGGGCTTGCGGAGGGACCCACACATCCAAGCTTTTTTCTAATGAAAACATTTAACACTCGTTTAACATCCTTACGCGAACTTGTACAAACTGTTTACTATTGACAAAATATTGACCGTATTAACTTGCCAAATAATACTCTATCTTGCGAATTAACTAACTATGGCTTTTCTGTTGTTCTCAGCTAATCCACTGAATTTGAACATTTGACGAACGAGTGAAGCTCTTATTGTTTCTACAAATTTCTGTTAGGGATGAGGAAGAATATGAATTCTCACTCGGGAATGGTATTTAGTGATAGGAAGTGGATTGTCCCATTCCTTGCGAGTCTGCTCATTTCAATTACTTTGTTTTTGACAGCCATTTTTGGGCTTTTCTCGTCTCCAAATAGTGGAGATCAAGTGCCATTTAACAATAAATCATTTGCTAGACAAGAGGAATCTGGTGGGTATTTCGTTGAATGGGATTTTAAAAGATCATTGCTTGCAGACAGGTTTACGAAGATGGAACCTCCTAGGCTAGCATATCTTATTTCGGGAACGAAAGGGGATACTAATAGAATGATGAGGACCTTACAGGCCATCTATCATCCGAGGAATCAATATATTCTACACTTGGATCTTGAGGCTCCACCTCGTGAAAGGTTGGAGCTAACAAATTTGGTTAAGGTTGATCCAACATTTCGTGAGGTGTTGAATGTGCGTGTGATGGCTCAATCTAATTTGGTAACTTACAAGGGCCCTACGATGGTTGCTTGTACTCTTCAAGCAATATCGATTTTGTTGCGGGAGAGCTTTGACTGGGATTGGTTTATAAATCTCAGTGCTTCAGATTATCCTCTTATGACACAAGACGGTCAGTACTTGGATTTTTCAATCTTGGATTTTTCGATCTTTGGATTTTTACCTTTGTCAATGTTCTTCTGCTTGCATGAATTCGTTTTTCCTGGTTGTTAGGATGACCTTACAGGGGCTTGACTATACTGAAACTGTACCTTCCTCTTAAATGATAGGACATAACTTGACTGTAGTTGTAAGGCTGAAAGAAGCACTTTACTACTGATATACTACTTTAGTCTGCCTCTGTCTGGATGAAATAGTAGTTGAGTGAGTCTTGCTGCGAACAAAGATTTGTAAATTACAAGAATGTATGAGGGATTAGTCTGTTTTATCTCCCATCATGCAGATTTGCTTCATGTTTTCTCCAACATTTCTAGAAACCTCAATTTCATTGAACTCTTGCAGCTCAATTCATGGAAATTGTAAGTATAATTTTAAGCTATTGCTTGTTTCAGAAGAGATTCTTATTTTCAGCTCTAACTTAGGGTTTATTTTTTAATGTCCATGTTTTCATACCTTTGTAGGAACAGCAGAGTGATACCAATCATCATTGATCCAGGCCTTTACTTGTCAAAAAAATCTAACGTTGCTTGGACATCGCAACAGCGTTCACTTCCAACATCTTTCAAATTGTTTACAGGTTAGTTTGTAGCAGTAAGCAGTAATTTGTCGTGTTAGTCCTGGTCGTACATCTTACTGTATTAGGAGCATCTGTAAAAAGATTTCTATCTCGTGCTGTCGATGTATCAAATAATAACAAACCATGTCTGAGATCTCTCCTTCGTCAAGTGCATGGGTCAAGGACGGTGGTAATTTTTAAGGCAAATAGTAGTGCCAATGTAAGACCCCCCCAATTGTGGTTTAAACTTGGAGGGACTACTTTTGCATTGAAGTACTATAATCGTCAAATTTCAAACTAAAGTAATATAACTGTCAAGGTTGCAAAAATACCGACCAAGAAAAGAATCGTCAAGTTTGCAAATTTAAAGCTAGGTAATACTTCTCGCTAAGGTAGCTAAGAAAAAAATTTCACAAAGGTGGCTTGGCCTTAGCTATTATTAAGAACCCGTCATTAGTGGGTGTGGATTAGCTTGAGTGTATGTTTTTCGAGATAGCTGTGTTATGATGCTAAAAGCGTCTCTTGGTGTACACAACTTCTCGGAAGCCCATATTTTTGCACATTGCGTTATTTAGATTATTCCATAATCATTAATGTTAAAAATGAATTCAAATATAACAATTAATGACTGAGGTGATCAGTGAACACGGTTTTATTTCATTGTTAAAATCGGGTTTTTTCCTTTCCTTGTACAGGTTCGGCATGGGTAATGTTAACACGATCTTTTGTCGAGTACAGTATATGGGGATGGGATAATCTTCCCCGAACTCTTCTAATGTATTACACAAACTTCATCTCCTCTCCAGAAGGCTATTTTCATACAGTCATTTGCAACACAGAAGAATTCCGACACACTGCCGTAAGCCATGACCTTCATTACATTGCTTGGGACTACCCTCCAAAGCAGCATCCTGCCACTTTGACAATTAAGGACTTCGATAGAATGGTTAATAGCAGGGCCCCCTTTGCTCGGAAGTTTGCCAAAGGCGACCCAGTTTTGGACAAGATTGATAAAGAGCTCCTTGGTCGAACAAACCGGTTTTCTCCCGGGGCATGGTGCACTGGGAGCTCGGCTGGTGGGGCCGATCCTTGCTCCATGCGTGGTAATGATTCTGTCTTCAGGCCAGGTCCTGGCGCTGAGAGGTTCCAAGGGTTGCTTCAGACACTGCTGTCTGAAGAATCTTTGAAAAAGCAGTGTAGATGACCAAGGTTGTAGCTGATATATACAAGTTGTAAATTACTAATTCTTAGGCTTACAAGGGTGACTCGAAATTGCAGAATTTTGTTTCTTTCGCCCCCTTTAATGGAAGGTGACTCGAAATTGTAGAATTTTGTTTCTTTCGTCCCCTTTAACGGAAGGTCCATCAATGATGCTCACTTATAGGTTAGTTTTGAGGTGCTTTTGTTCGTCAAATTACTTGGTGGCGTTCATTTCCCCACATAAATCTATCAAATAAAACTATACGAAAGAGCCCTTATACTGGAAATCTTACAACTTGGAACACTCGCAAATATTTCCTCGTTTACTTATTCTCGAATACCTTTTACTATATTTTGGTGCTCAATCATTCCATGCTTGGCTGCATGAGTCCCCTTTATATTCAAATTAGGTTTCTACATTTATTAATTGTAGGAAACTTCTACCATGACATGATTAAAAAACCCAATACCATACAATAATGTGTCTTATTTCATGTTAAATGCGTAGTACCTGTACGTTAATTTGTGTAGTACTTCATTCAAATGAAATTCATGCAACACAAATGAGGTACCTAAAATGAAGTGTCTATCTTGCATGTACACAAAAAATAGGGCTTGCAACACAAATGAGGTACCTAAAATGATTTATGTACAAAAAAATAGGCCTGGCCTCATACGGTTAACAGTATAGAAGAATAACATAGTATAATGACCTTGTAATTGTGACCTCAAGTGCAAGAGACAAATTACCATAATAGAAAAGGCGAGGATCTGATTTAAGTAAATACAGCAAAATAATCATAACTGGCTACCTTTTAAAATCTAGTATTACTGAAGTTTGAACTTCAAGAGTGTCTTTCATATTATTAATTCAAAGAAAGTGCATCGAATGATCAAATTTAAGGAAAGAGGACAAGAAAATGAGGAAGGATAATTGTCTTCCAACAATGCAATTGCCCTCAAGTCATCAACATTTGGTCATAACCTAATCAACAGCGAAGAAAATCCCATAACAGTCCAACTGAATACATTATTGTGCAGAATGTTTTATGAAAACATTTTCTTCAAACCTCAGTGAGATGCTTCCACTAGTTTCTGAGAGCAAACAGGAATATGTTAGGAGAAAGCAACATAAATAAAGTAAAAGAGCATGTTAAAGTTAAACTACAGTTTTGCCCTCTATAATTTGGGACCCTATAGTTACATTTTAATTCACGTTAGACCTTCCATAAGAACTCCGTTTAAAATTGTTAACGGACCGTCATGGTTTGCTGATGTGACAAATAATTTAACGCCACGTCAGTTTTTTAATTACCCAACAACCACGTGGCAGATAACTTAACCCAACTTCGAAAATTACCCCTCTTTGAAATCACTATCTTTCTCCCATAGGGAAAAAACTAAGTTTTAACCCCTCAATGAAAAACCCCAATATTCCTAATTTCCCCTAAAACACATCCTTCTCCCGAGCCCCACGGCGATGCTCGAGCCCGAAGTCCCGCGGCTGCGAGTCCAAGTTCTGATCGAGCTAGAACAACTGCGCGAGGTACTCTCTCTCCACTGGTCGCTGCTGATTGTATGTGTTTGTTTTATAAGCTCGTTTCGGTTTATCTCCCTTTTCCAATCATCTTTAGCTTTTTTTCATCTGTTGGCTATGGATCCCTCTTTTACTCAGAAAGTTATGACCTATAATCTGTAAATGTCAAGAACGTGACCTATCAGAGCCCTCTTTTACTTAGAAAGTTAGCTCCTGAGAACCAATTTCCTCTCCCTTTTCTGTTTTTCGTTGTGTAATGCAAATTATTCTTGTTCTGTTGTTTGTTGATTACTTATTTAGTTGGTTGATGCAAATTTCATCCTTCACTGGCTGGTTGATTACGTATTTAGTTGGTTGTTGACAGACTTTCATAGTTGTTTTTGGTCCCCTCATGAGATTTAGGAGGAGAAACAATGTTTTCCCTCTTACTCTTCCCTTCACAAGGGGAGGGTTAGAGATTTGGTTCCTATTTTAATGATTTGAGATTGAGGGAGGGTTATAATTTGATTCTTGATTTTGATGATTTGAGACTCCGAGAGGGTTAGAATTTGGTTCTTGATTTTGATGATTTGAGACTCAGAGAGGGTTAGAAACTTAGAGAAAGTTGTTTGAATTGCATCTTGTTACAACTAACAAGATTCAAACAATTTCGAGTATGAAGCTCAACTAACAAGATACAATTCAAACAACTTTCTCTAAGTTTTTAACCCTCTCCAAGTCTCAAATCATCAAAATCAGGAACCAAATTCTAACCCTCTCGGAGTCTCAAATCATCAAAATCAGGAATCAAATTATAACTCTCCCTGAGTCTCAAATCATTAAAATAGGAACCAAATCTCTAACCCTCCCCCCTTGTGAAGGGAAGAGCAAGAAGGAAAACATTGTTTCTCCTCCTAAATCTCATGAGGGGACCAAAAGCAACGATGAAAGTCTGTTACCAACCAACTAAACACGTAATCAACCAGCCAGTGAAGGATGAAATTTGCATCAACCAACTAAAAAAGTAATCAACAACATAACAAGAATAATTTGCATCACACAACAAAAAACAGAAAATTTACAGAAAAGGAAGAGGAAATGGGTTCTCGGGAGCTAACTTTCTGAGTAAAAGAGGGCTCCGATAGGTCGCGTTCTTGACATTTACAGCTAACAGATTATAGGTCATAACTTTCTGAGTAAAAGAGGGATCCATAGCCAACGAAGGAAAAAAAAGCTAAAGATGATTGAAAGAGAGCAGAAAAGGAAGAGGGAGATAAACCGAAACGAGCTTGTTAAACAAAAGCAAACATTGAACACATACAATCAGGCACAACGACCAGTGGAGAGAGAGAGTATCTCGGGCAGTTGCTCCAGCTCGGTTGGAACTCGGACTCACAGCCGTAGGGACTTCGGGCTCGGTCGCAACTCGAGCATAGCCGTCGCCGCGGGGCACGGGAGAAGGATGTGTTTTAGGGGAAATTAGGAATATTAGGGTTTTTCTATTGAGGGGTTAAAAATAAAAATTTTAAGGTTAAAACTGAAAGTAAAAGGTTAAAACTTAAGAAACTTAGTTTTTTTCCTATGGGAGAAAGACAGTGATTTCAAAGAGGTGTAATTAAAAAACTGACGTTGCGTTAAATTATTTGCCATGTAATGCCATATCAGCAAAAAGTGACAATCCGTTAACATTTTTAAGCAGAGTTCCTACGGAAGGTCTAACGTGAATAAAAAATGTAACTGTAGGTCTACTCTGCTACTTTTTAAAATGGAGGGTCTAAAATGAAAACTACCCTAAACTACAGGAAGCAAAACTGTAGTTTACCCTAAAGTTAATCAACTGGTTTTTCAAATTCTATCAACCTAAGGCCTGTTTTCCTTTTTGCTAGCTATTATGCTCTCGTGTTTCCACAAATGTTATAAACCAAATTTCTAGTAGTTCAATGCATCCAAGCATACGAAGTACAACACGCTGTTCTAATCTGCTACATATTTAATGTATCAGGGGGCTAGGAGGACACCAGCAACCCCGTGATCACTAATAAATGGCTAGCAAAATACAGTTATCTAAAGATTCTAGTTTGGCAAGTCTACTATGGGCTACCTGATCAATTGATTTACTATTTCATCTCTGATATACAATAGAATGATTCATGCAAGGATTACGGTTAGAAAATGTATACAGGAGCTCCATCAGGTAGCTCAAAAACGTCTCAAGATAATTAGTACATTATTTCTCGAGAACCATTATTGCTCCCAGTCTCCACAGCTCACAGTTGGAAGTGTGTATAAATGATAACGAAACTTCATACTGTAGTACTTAATGGGTTCAGTAGTAATCCTCGCCTTACTCTTAGGTTGTACTCCTCATACGTCAAATAACAAACAACAAAAACCACAATACGCTTCACTACATTCAGTAAAGGATAAGGCTTTTTCTCAAAACTTTTGTTTCTGATTGCGGTAACTCGAATAATGATGATCAGAGATCTTCCTAAGCAGGCCAGAAAGCAATAAACAAAGATGACAATACCTCTTCTTTCTTGTCTTTGCCACCTGAAAAGAACTTGTAACCTCCAAAGATTAGGAGACCCCAGCCAGATAAAGAGACGATAACAAACTGCAAAAAGCATAACATCCAGTTATGAGATGACAGTTTCTAGTAAGAAGAGACAGTGCTTTGGCTTATTATGTTATATCTGAACATGAGAAATCAAGATCCCGATAACCCTACAGACAGCATAAATCCAATATGATAAAGACAATCCACACTTTGGAAAAACAAAAGAAACAGAAACAAAAGCCTATATTTACTGCCTACGAGATGAAACTATCTAAAATGGCAAAACTACCAAATAACTAAATTTAGCCCCACTCTTCATTTACTCGGTTTCCGCTGCAACCAAAACAATGTTCCATTGTAACTATTAATCATGATAAAGTTGATAGACAATCCTAATGAACTTCTACGATCTGAAAGGTGTGAGCTCATAAAAAAGTTGGCCTACCTCCTAAACTACCTCCAAAATTGGGGTCGATTATAATATCTAACAGAATCCTAATTTCTAATCGATGTAAACATTACAAGTTCTCCAAGTACTACAGAAATAAAATAATTGATGATTACTATATGTCAGTCAAAATCATGCACACTACTCTATTGTACATAGGAAGAACAATGATATGGATAAAAATATATTATTTCTTGGTCCCAGTGTCAAGAGTTAACGAATAAAAAAGAAGACTTACATGCTCTTCCTTCCATTTTGATGGGCTCAGAGGGTCTTGCCAAAAGTTAACTTTAGGTGTCCCATGGTGATCTGTGAAGAATCAAACAGAACATGCTAAATTCAAAGAGGTTACATCTATGAAGAATGAATTAGATGCCTAAGTCTTGTACCTAGTCAGATATTTGTGGATTCCTTCCAAATTCTCAAATCAAATTATGCTTTATGTTCTATCAGTATTCTTCTTATTGAAATTCAATTTTCTTGAAACGGAAAATCCCAAACCCAATCTCAACTAAATTAAGTAGCAGAAGAAAGAACTAAGAGCCACTATGCGGCAAATGCTCCTAACCCATATCTCAAAAGCAAATTAAACCTACACTGATAATTTCCGATGGTAATCTTTCAATTTTCGTCACTCTCACAGCAACCAAGCAGGAAAGTTCAACTTTTTTCTTTCAAGTTTTTTTTTTCTAGTTTTACTCCAGGTTTTTCAATTTTAGTCGTGAATAAACTTAAACTAAGATGAAATAAAAAGAAAAACCAAAGTATTCTTCCACCAGGCCCCTGTAATTTCAAGATCAGAAATTGGAAAAATCGTCAACAACAGAACTGAGATTATGATCCCGGAGAAAGTGCGATCTGTGTTGGATGCATATGAATGTATAATTGCAATGAAAATAAATACCAGCGGCGCCGGCGAAACCGCGCCTGTGAACAAGGTTGGCGGTTTGAGCAGATAACTTTGGAGATAAAGTACGAGTACAAGCAGTGGCTTGACGAGCAGCGGCGAATGCTAGGGTGGCCATGGCTCAAAACTTCCTCGAGATATTTGCCGTTTGAGAGAGAGAGAGGAAGAGAGGGGGAGAGTGTTAAGGAGATCAGGGCAACGATGAAAGTTAGAAAGGAGTTGATTTGGACAAACGATGTCGCGTCACACGTTAACCGTTTCTTGCAGAACCAAAAATTAAACGCCGTTGCCGGGGATCGAACCCGGGTCACCCGCGTGACAGGCGGGAATACTTACCACTATACTACAACGACCTGTTGGTTAATTGGTCCAGAAAAGTCTTTATAGAGATGTTGCCGTATATTTGCCGGGCAAAACGTAAATTCACCCTCATACACTACTATAAATATTGTTTTTCACGATGGGAAAACCCGTCATGAATTAATGACGGGTACTCAACCGTCATGAAAGACAATTAACGATGGGTACTCACCTGTTGTGAAAGGGTGTTGTAAAAAAACATTCATTTTTGCGACTGTGAATTTTTTACGACGGTGGAATAATGAACCGTCGTGATGCACCATCATAAAAGTTATTTTTGTTTACGACGGTTAAATTAGCGTCGTAAAGTCATCTGGCACCGTCGCAAAAAATACATTTATGACAACGGTGTGAAATAACCGTCGTCAATGATAAACTATTTGACGACGGTTCATCGACTAACCGTCGTCAAAGATATTCATTTTAGAAAAAACCATAAATAGTTGGATCTCAAAGAATAGCATGAGGAATGGCTGGCTATTCTATGATTTTGTGTCCTAGTAGGCAAATTGTCATCAACAAGAGTTCAATAACCATTCTACAAAGAGAGGATGAAACCATTAGCATAAGCTAGCCTGTCAGCCCATTTAATATCCCTCATGCCTTACATCTCAAGTACAACCATATTTAATATTGGAACTAATAATGTCCATATTGAAAATCTTAGTTTCCTAGTGAAAAAATTACAGTAAAAAGGGAAGAAGAAAGACATACTAAATAGTAAAGAGATAAGATGGATGATGAGTTGGTTCGAATTTTCATTCATTGATCATAATAGAAGCCTGAGATGAAAAATAGTAATAATAAACAAAACCCAAATAAACAGAGGCTCTGATTGTCATCTCAGCATCTAGCGCGTTGCTTGCCTTTTGTGACAATGTTTGTTAGCATGAGAGCTCCTCTAGAGAAGGCATTCTCGACAATGAAAGGTCTTTCGTAATTTGGAGTCGACTTCACCTGGTGATCCTTTTAATATTGAAATATCTTTTTCAACATCAAGTCTCCTTCTCAGAAACATCAGGGACGCAATTTTTTGTCATATGCGTGCATCATTTTTCGTTGATATATAATGCAGTCAATCTTTTTTTCTCGATGAAATTCAATTGCTCATATCGTGTTTGTACCCATTTTGCTTCTTCTAATTTCACCTCCATTAAGACTTTCAGAGAGGGAATTTCCACCTCAATTGGAAGGACCACTTCCATGCCATATACCAAAGAGAATGTCGTTGCCCAAGTTGATGTTCATACTGATGTACGGTACCCATGTAGTGCAAATGAGAGCATTTTATGTCAATTTTTATAAACCTCTGTCATCTTCTCTATGATCATTTTTATGTTCTTATTAGCTGCTTCCATTGCTCCGTTCATTTTCGGACGATAAGTAGATGAATTATAATGCTTAATTTTGAATTGCTCACATAATTCTTTCATCATCATGTTATTTAAATTTGTCTCATTATCTGTGATGATCCTTCAGTAGGCTTTTTCTCCATCCTTTGTAGATCCAGACGATCAGGAGCCATATCTATGTTGTACTTATATTGTCTTAAAAAAGCATCAGCTAAATCTTTCCATCTCCGAATATGTTGGTTATCCAATTGGATATACTACTGAGATGCAACCCCCATAAACCTATCTTGAAAGAAATGAATCAGAAGCTTATCATCATTTACACAAACAACCATATTTTTGTAGTACATAATAAGGTGACTTCTCGGGCATGTACTACCATCATATTTTTCAAACTCAGATAGTTTGAATTTGTGTGAGATGGTTGCATCTGGGACCAAACGTAATTGGGTGGCATCAATGGTACCATATACATCTGAACCTTCAATGGCGTGCAATCTTTCCTCTAAAAAGTCCAGCTTATCTTTCGACAGCGGGTCTTCGCTTGGTTTAGTAACAGGCCTCTGCCCTTTTGGGTCATCAACATCGGATATAATGATTGGCCCATTAGCGATTTCACCTTGTGGAGTGAAAGCATGGTTGTGGCCAGGTGCCATTGTGGATGGGTTGTACCCAATTTTTTTTACTGCATCATTTCCCGGACATTTAGAAATGGATAGTGCTGGATATTTACTGGTGGTAAAGCATGCTGAAAGTGGTTGGTCTGATGACGTTGATAGGTTGGAGTGAATCCACGAGGGTAAGGTGGAGTATCGTTTGACAGTTGATTTTGTGATGATTGAGCCCCTTGCAGATTTTCAAGACAGGCTTTTCCCTTACTTGCGACGAGGAGTTCCAGGACTTAGGCCATTTGCTCTTTCAGCTCCTTAATTTCTTCTTCATTTCCTCTCACGATTGCTCACTTTCTTGCTCATCCATGACCCTAACTTGAGCTCGCGTTCGATAGGGATGTCAAAGTTGACGGGCTATCTTTGAAAAGTTTTCTAAAAAAAAATAATAAAAAAATAATGAGATGGTAGATTTTTCTAATGAAGAAGAATAAATAATAATAACAATAATAATAATGAAAGTAAATTTATGCATGGAAAATGATATTGCAAAAGTGAAAGTCCAAAAGTACTCAATTTCATTCAATTAGTAGAGTCATCCACTTCATTTGAGTATGTAGAATTCAACTACACTACTCCGAAATATGAGTTTATATAAAATGACCCAAATCTCTGTTGATTTCTTCTAAAAACTTAGACAAGTTCTCTCCATTAGGATGGATGGGCAAAACACTTTTTTTCGAAAATGATGCTTGTTCCGCCAAATTGTTCGCTCTCACATCCACGCCTTTAAGCCATTCCATAGCCTACCCTGATCATTTTCGAATCAAGTTGTGCTCTTGTTGCAGTAATTGGTAATTATATCTCAGTGCGTCGATATTAGCATCATTATTTCTTACCAATTTCTCTACCACGTTCTGATACGCTCTAACTTGGTGCTCAAGGCTTGCAATGACTTTCAATAGTTCTTCACTATCATCTGGTGACCCGGTCTTCCTAACTCTTTGATTCTCTAAATCAACTTGTAAATTATCAGCGATTCGTCGTAATGAGTCATATTGTTTTTCTGACTCAACATTGAACGCATTCTTTTTATCGACATCCCTTAACCTCTTCTAAACCTATTGTACAAGCTTATTTTTCCTTTCTAGCTTCATGATTCGATCCTCTTATTCATAGATTACCACTCGCAAATTCTCATTGTCCTCTGCCATCTTTCTAATTTTGTTGTTCAGTTTAGGAATGTCAGTTCTCAACTCTAAGTTTTTCCGCTTCAGATATTCTTGATCCTTAACCTTGTTTCTTAAATCTCTGAGTTCTTTTTCAGCTTCAATCCTGTGTTTGCTAGATAAATTCATCTCGACTATTTGACATCTTTTTTCTTCCAAGAGAGCTAAATTCTTTTGACGCTCCTCATATAACTCATTCTGCTCCTCCTTTTTAACAATCTCTTGATGAGCTTCTGGTAGCTTGTGTGATTGTAAATCCTCAACTGGTAAGGCAATAGTTATTTTGCCTCTGTTCTCAAGCCACGTTTCATACTCTTTTGTGCAATTCATGTGATTCTTCTCATTTCACACCCTTCTTGTTATTTTCCAAGCTCCAATTAGCTACTGCAATTTTTGTTCAATATCTTGAGAATCGTAACTGATCTCAATGTCCTTTAATGCGTGCGTGGCAAGGATAAACTGTCTCATGTATAATTGACGGAGCACCATTAGAGGAGCATAACTAGTACAACCCCATGGTCCTGGGAGTGAGACCCAATGATAGTCACCACATCTGTAGATCATTGATGTCAATGGAATTCATTGGGCTTTCCAGATACATCCTTATCTTTCAACTTTGATAGGTGTGAGAGCCACACCCCTTTTGTAGGAAACTGCGGATTCCATTTGACCATTCCAAATTCTGCAATGGAGATTCTCATTTTCATCCATGGACTTGAAAACTTAACTTGATGACATTTGAAATCTGGTGGACGTCTTAGATGGCTAAGAATCCAAATACACAAAAGAGATGTAGAGACGATGAACTTCTCTTTTCCAAGCACTCGTGTGTGATTTAAGGAATGAAAAGTCTCAGCTAGAATTGATAAACAGGGTTAACACCATGTTCAACTTGTAAGAACATTTTTTTCACTTTATCACCCACATAACCTTGAATATTTAGAAACAACACGGTACTATATATACACAGAGCATAAAGAGCCATACCCTTATCTTCCTTCAAGACATTTTGGGTGAGATCTAGGAGGTAATCCAGTGGCACACGCTCATTCTCTCCTTTAACTTTCAACCTTTTCTCAATCTCAGATGCATGGACAGTACCCAAGAGCTTGGATAAAGCTCTCTTCAATGTGAGCTTTTTGTCATAATTATAAACTTTATCCATGCTTTGCAGCGGGATGTTCAGTAGGGCTTGATATTCTTCAATTGTAGGAGTAAGATCAATTGTTCCAAAGGTGAAACATCTGTACAAAAGGTCCCAAAAATGCATTAAATCCTTAAGAACGAGAGCGTTGACTGTAATATACAGAAGATAAATGACGTGACTATATTTGCCGGCAAACAAATTTTTCTGTTCCGGTGAAAAATCCTCCCATATCTTATTCAACCTCTCCAAGTCAGTGTGTAAGAACTTTTTGAAGGTAGAAGAACGACATCCTCCTTTTTCAGATAATCTCCTTTTCGTTTTCGCGTTTCCTCTGATCATTGGGCTACTATAACTTGATCTTCTATCACACTCGAAGTAGAAGTCATGGTCTCTAAAATATGAATGAATTGAATACTTCTTTACAAACTCTATTACGCAGTATGATGCATGAATGCAAAAAAGAAAGACGAAGTCAGAAGTGAAACAATGGGAAAGAAAAGAAATGTTTAAAGAGCGTAAGACATATATACATGAAAAAAATTAGTCAAGATATCATAATTAAGCAGAATCTCTATTTCTATCAAACATTGGTCATGAGATGGGCCCTATGAACAAAATGCATGAGATGGGCCCTATCAAGAAGAATCTTAGGTTGTCATCACTATTGCCCGAACGGAGTAACATGGGCCCCCAAACGGTATCCTAAAAGGGTCAAACTGAGTAGGAACTTTCATGAGCCTGCATGGAAATCGCAGTTCCACGAAGACATTCCACTACTCATTCTCGCTAATCCTAGAGGGAAAACCCGGTACAGGGCTAGTCTATATGTGTGAAATTAGAAATTATGTAAAGAAATATACTTCGTTAAAAAAGAACTATATATAACTACAAGCATGAATTAGAAAAAAACAATGAATCGAATAAATAAACAAAGAACCACACAAAAGTATAGCATATGATGAAATTTTAGCTTGACTCTCTATCAATCTAAAAATGGTTAGACCGATTGTTTGTCCCCAGTGGAGTCACCAAGCTGTCGCAACGTGCATGCGACGCAGAGCGGCGATTGAAAAATCATTTTGAAAAAATAAAATTCGGAGTCGCCACCAATCATTTTAGGACGTGATTGATCACCCAATTTTAAAATAAAATATTTTGGTCTGTGAAAATTTAAAGTCGGTTCGGGAGTCATTTGCTTGTGGGGAAGATATTAGCACCCCGCAACTCCCATTATGAAAAATTGTTATCAAATTCTATCCAAATTATTTTTTAAAATAGTGTCATAGAAGTTCAATTTTGAATGTCCCATTTGGTACATTTTGCATCGTAAAAACGAGCAAATAAATGACTTTTACTGGGTAGTACAAAGACCATTGAAAAATTATTTTTGTTTTTTATATTTTTCTTAAATCAAAGTATTATTGGAGTTACTCTCGGTATCCTGAAAATAAATCCTCATCTCGGTAGTTCGAGAAACTTGGTATTCCAAAAATTTCAAAGTTCGTTATCAAATTTTTTTTAGTGAAAACTAAATAAAGAAATTAATAAAATTTAAATCAAATTGTTATGGTTTTAATTTATGAACGCCAATTCTGATGATAAAAAATGAAATAATAATCACATATAATTATGACGATATGACTATAATACATAAATAAATAAGAAGAGATAAAAACTATAAAAAAAAAGAAAGAATAATTGAAATAAATGTCTGAGATGATAAATATGTATGATAAATTTAAAAAGAATATGTAGAGTGAAAATAAGTAAAAAATATGTGAAATAAGTAAAAAGATATGTAAAAATAAATTAAAACAAACCGATAATATCTACTAATAAAAAAATTATAAAAATAAACAAAAACAAAAAATGAAAAAAGAAATAAAATGCAAACAATAAAAAAACAAAAAAACTCAAAGAAAAAATAAAATACAAAAAAATAACAAAAAAAAAGTTCCAGAGGGTGACATCACTGTTTTTTTAATTTCATTTTTAAAGATATATATAATTATTTAATAAATAAATTAATAATAAATTTTTTCATGGGTAAATAAATTAATCTATGAAAAAAATGTTTAATTTCATAAATAATTGGCATGAGCATGCTATTTTTGACTACATATTCTATTAATTATCATTTTTCATTTCTTCCTTCAATCCTAATAAAATAGCAAAAAATGATCATAGATTGTAACTAATTCAAATAAGTGTCACTAAAGAAAAATAAATAATTTTTGTTTGGGATATAAATATACTATTTTTTATTTTGGATTACTTAGTTCACTAATTACCGTTTTTTCTTTCTTCCTTCATTGATAATAATGATCATGAGTGTTAACTAGTTTAAAGAAGTGTTACTAAAGAAAAATCAATAAAACTTTCAAAATAAAATAATTTTTGTTTGTGATATAAATATACCATTTTTTTATTTTGGACTACTTAATTCACTAATTACCATTTTTTCTTTCTTCCTTCATTACTAGGAATGATCATGGATGGTAACTAGTTCAAACAAATGTCACAAAAATGATGAACAAAAATTAAAAAGAAAAGAAAAAAAGACTTGTAAGAACAAAAAAAATTCAAAGCTTAAATATTTGCATAATCTTGTATAGATGTTTTGTTCTCTATTTTATGCATTTTTATGTATGAAAAATTATCATAGGAAATCTTTTCATCAAATGTACACTTTCAACCCATTAAAGAGTTGATTCATATTGAGTTAATTTTACACCTCTCAAAAGCTTTATCCCAATCCTCATTGATTGAGTTGATGACAAAAACATCTCATTATCAAATTTGTAGAGAAAT
Source organism: Datisca glomerata (assembly GCA_003255025.1). NCBI lineage: Eukaryota > Viridiplantae > Streptophyta > Magnoliopsida > Cucurbitales > Datiscaceae > Datisca > Datisca glomerata. Next base: position 409,516 of record QANY01000733.1, read on the forward strand.
CAACAATATATGAAAATAAAACTTAAGATTAAGAGTAAGAGAAATGATAAAGAAGGAGCAACCAACTTATGTATAGAAAAAGAAACAAAGAAATATCAACTACATGCTTATGAAAAAGAGAGATGATGAATAATAATGAACATGATATATTGTAAACTAAAATACAAGAAATTTGAACTATCTTAATAAAAAGAATAGGAGAAGATGAAAGTTGAATAATAATGAAAACTCTTTTTTTTTAAAAGTCTCCTATTTTCTCAAGACCTCTCTTTCTCTTTCTAAAATCCCTTCTCTTTCTCACTCTCCAATCCCCATTTTCAAGTGAAGACCTCCTCTATTTATATGCCAACTTAGGGCTTTACTTTTTATTTTTAATCTTTTTATTACCTTTTTATTTTTTAGTCCTTGGACAATTCTTCTTATGTTTAGGCATTAGGTTATTTTTCAAATCATACACATAGTCTTAGACAAGTATATGAGTCAAAAAATAAAATTTATATTTTTAAAGTATTGGACCAGACAAAATACGGTATCTACATCTATATATTTCTCAGTCTGTACTATTGTTAAGGTTAATGAAAATGTAATTTCTCTCATTCTCTTACATGGTATCAGAGCTAAGCTTTTCGATGGCTTCTTCCTCCTAGCCTTTGATAGCCGCGTTCTTGTTCTTCCTCTTTCCTTGATTGCATTTTCCTGTTCGTTTCTTATTTTGTTCTTCTTCCTGATTTCTTTCTTTTCTAATTGAAGAAGTTCAAAATCAACCATTTTCATGGCTTCTTCGAAACAAACTCTGGAGAAGAAGTTGAAAATCAAGAGAATTAGAATGCTACTCGTGAAAATGTAACTCAGAATGTAGCTTCTGCAACGTCTGGTAATGCTACAATCTTCAATGTTTCCGTGCAGTCAATTGTAAAATCTCAATGTCAATTACCAAAACAACTTATTCCAGTAACTATTAGAGTGGATCGAAGCAACTTTCTTTTTTGGAGGTCTCAAGTTCTTACTACTATCAATGCTTATGGACTTGAAGATTACTTACTTGGTAATATTGTCTGTCCTGATAAGTTTATCACATCTCCTGTTGTCAATAGTGTAAACACAGTTGCACTCAATAATTTTGTTAGTCAAGAGGTTCAAGTCTTCAATCCTCAGTTTCTTATTTGGAAAAGGTATGATAAGTTTCTAATGAGTTAGTTACTCACATCAATCTCTAAAGCAATGTATGGGCATATTGCCGGATGCTCAAGTTCTCATGAATTTTGGGAAGTTCTTTAACGAATTTTTGCCACATAATTAAAGTCAAGGATTCTTCTGCTGAGATTTCAGTTACAGACCATTAAAAATGGTTCAATGAATGTCAATGAGTATATTCTTAAAGTGAGAAACATAGTTGATGATCTGGCAGCCTCGAGTTAGTGTATAACAGATGAGGCTTTGCTTCTTTACATCTTTGGAGGTTTAGGGTCTGAGTATGAATTTGTTGCTGTCAATCTCACATCAAGGTATGAACCTGTTAGTCTGCAAGAAGCACAATTTATCTTGTAGAGTCATGAAATGAGACTAGAGCAAGCATAATCAATTTTAACTGATCTTATGAATCCTAGTCTAATACTGCTCAATTTAACTTACAAAGTGGAAGAGCTAGATGATACTTTAATAGAGGATAATTTAACAATAAAGGAAGATGACAGAGGAAGGTAGGAATGGTACCCCTAGACCTATTTGCCAGATTTGCAAAAGAGTTAGTTACACAGCCTATCACTGCTACAAGAGGTTTAAAACTGACTTCCAGCAACCAGATTATGTCCAACAATCTTCACACCAGACATGAAATCAAAATTTTAATCCTAGAGCTTCAGCATTTGCTGCTACTTCAAATGCTCACAACTCTGAGAATGACTCATGGTAGATTGATAGTGAAGTTACAAACCACATCACCTCAGATCTGTCAAACCTTTCTTTGAAGTCAGAATACAAAGGTAAGGGTAACCTGCAAGTTGGAAATGGTAAGTCCCTAAACATCAGTCATGTTGGTACTTCAAAGATTAGAACCAAGCTTGTTTCCCTTTCTTTAAACCAGATTCTTTGTGTTCCTTTCATCACTAAAAACTTGCTAAGTGTTTCACAACTAACAAAAGATAACTCTGTTATAAAGGAATTTGACTTTTATTTTGAAGGTGGTTTGTATCATTTCAGGCTCCCAAAGATTCACTCAGGTCTCACTCATTTGCTTCTTCTGTCTATCTGTCAATCTTCAAAGCTGCTGCTACAATCCCTAAAGTTTCAAATTCTGTCTATTCTGTATCAAAGGTTTCAGATTCTGCTATTTTACCTTCATGTTTTCCTTCTTCTAAAAGTAGCACTAATACTGATAGTTTAGTCACTTGGCACAGAAGGCTTGGTCATCCTTCTATCTCTGTACAAAAAAATCTATTGTCTGGTGTGAAATTGCCTCTTACATCAATAAAATAATATTTTTTTTGATGCCTGTTAGTTTGGTAAGCTTCATAAAGGTGTTTTCTAGATTCTTTAGCAACCAAAATCTTTGATTTAATCCATGATGATGTTTGGGGACCATCCTCAACTCTTTGAGCTTCAGGTTATAAATACTATCTTAGCATAATGGATGATTACTCAAGATACACATGGATTTTTCCAGTGAAACTAAAATCTGGTACCAAAATAATTTTTCTTTAGTTTTAACCAGTATAAGAAAAATGACATTCTACGAGAGGTGGTTATTCCCGTGAAATGTAATCCACAAGGATCATACGATGCATGTGATAGCCCCTCATATTAAAAGTATGTATTTTTCACGAGGCGTAACACCTCCTGTGAAGACCCCTATGGTATCACTTTTTACAGAGTTTTTTGACTCCTGTAGAACGTTGTTTAACAGAATTTTCAGACCCATGTTGAATGTATTCAACATGTGTTTTTAATACTTGTGAATTAACATTCATAGGTATTTTCTATCCTGTAAAGTAAGATACCATACGATTCATTATTATAGTCAAGTATTCATATTAAACAGTTTCAAAAGATAATTTTACATAACATAAAGAACATCATATAATAACTGACAATATTAATATTTAATCATTTCAACAAAGTTTTACATTATTTATTTGATCAACGTACAAATAACTCTAACTTGAAAACTAGCTTATCCTTAAAATATACAAGTAAACTTGTTCCAATAAATGAAAAATGAAGAACCTAAGTTGAATGGTAGTGTTTTACAACAGGGTATGCAGTGCCTTCAGACCTTCCCAAAGTCGAAGGAAAACACCATGAGCAGTTGTTAGTTGGTGAGTATAAGAAATAAACATAAGGAAAATAACATGAGCAGTTGTTAGTTGGTGGGTATAAGAAACAAACAGATTTGCACCATTAAAAATTACATAGGTGAGGCGAACTGTGGAATGAATAGAGTAGTGTTAATGAATAAGAATGAGAATAATCATCACATTTTAGACCATAATAACCAAGAAAAGATGAAATGTAGAATTGCATAATAAGGACAGTGAAATTTGTAGCTGATATGAGTTTCCCTGTAAACAAACACTATTCTAACAACAACAACAACCCAAATGGTGAAACAGAGAAGCTACAACTTGAACAATGAAGAAAAACAACATTGATTATTAAAAAATGGTGAGCTTCACCAAGAATAGTGAAATTACACCCCTATACTAAGATGTTTGAGAGCTTGGCCTCTCTTAAAATAACCACTACCCAACTGACTCCCCCTATTCAATTCTTGTGATTACAAAATTACATTTGTTATGGTCTTTGCCATCCTGATAGCAAGATAGTTTAGAGTTCAGTAATTGTGCACACATCCTCCATAAGAAAGTAAAGCATCAACCAAATTAAGGAGAAACTAGATGGAGCAATACATTATACAATGAAATAAGGCAAGAAATAAGTCACAATTACTAGGCCAGTCAAGGTATCAACAACACTTATACATATCATTCAGTTAATCAGAATGCTAGAGTTTAATTATGACTTGGAACTCATTTTTCCAACCCGCCAATGACATTGCCTCAAAATCACTCTCTCATCACAGCTACTAAGTACTATATCATAATTGCTAAGCAATGTTATAATAGTTGATAAAATCTTTTTTTATTGGTAATAACTGATACAATCTGAAAATTATATTGGAATAAAATGCGAGTACATGTGCTGACCACCTCTTATAGAACCCTTTGGCTTTAGAAAGGAAGAATATATGAATAAATAGGAAAAAGGCATAAGGTCAAGGCTTAACCTTATAAAATTTCATGAAGTTGAGAATGATAGTGAAATTAACAACGTCAGTCAACATTTGGTGCATTGAATGAGGTGTCAGCCATGTGAAGAGAACACAAAGCCCATGAAGATGGTTAAACTAACAATTACCTTAAGTCATCTGCCTGAGAGTCTGCAAGAACACATGAAGCATCATGATAATGCATACTGATAACGAAAGTGCCAGCGATTCAAACATATCACCTAGAAAAATACCTATCTGAAAAAGAAGAAATGAAGTATGGCATTCATAAAACCAGTTTTCAGCTAAAAAAAGACTTAAATGAAAATTATTTTATGTACTTCAAAACAATATATTATTCATATAATTATCAATTAGACTTTTTATCCATATAGAGATAAAGTCCTACTCAGAGGATCAACAATTTTAACAATTAAAAGATGGTTATTATCTAAGCAAATAGTTAATGGTACTACATTATTCATAATTCATCCCAAGTACCATTTGAAGTTCAATAAATTCAGAAACTACAATTTGATAGTTGAATTGCTTTCAACTAACACAAAGATAAGTCGTTTGTGGTTCGTAATATCCATTTTAGGATATAGCAAATTAGAATATTCACAGTTACCAATCAAACCAATTTCAACAGAGCTAAAAAAAGGTTACATGCCATTTCATTTCTTTTTTAGTAACCCAACAAAAACATGTAATAAACATATCACTTACAAATGCAAAGAATTTATGGTCTTTTCTCCCCTTTTGAGAGCTACCTCTTATGTCCTATCAGATAGATCTTGCAGACACAATTCCAAAGCTTTAGCTGCATGCATTTAAACAACACAATAAGAACCACGACCAATAAGAAGAATTGGCTTTGACTAAATGCACTATAAAGTGAAAAAGTGAGAAAACACAATAAAGACACCTGTGAAGGCAGAATCCTCTAAGCATGCACCAGTAGATAATGTGATATGAGCTAATAATATACCACTCATGCACATCAAATAAAATATAGACTGAAAAATAAAAACTATTATAGAAACATATAGCAGAGGTTTCACTGAAACAAGAAAACACAACTAAGTTATGCACTCAATTAGTCACCTCTATTAATTCAGAGATAAGAGAAGGCAAGTGAAAGCCCAAAATTCCCATGTTGCACTTTGAAGCACTTTTGGAGGACTTTGATACTGAAATTGATCTTGATAACCCAACTTATTCTACCACACTCAACAGAAGATCTTTCCTCTGAAACTAACTCCATATTCAGTAGAATCATTTCATATATATTGTGTTAACCACATAGTAGAATCATTTCATTGCATACATAGATTCTCATATGTATGAGTACCATATTTGATAGAAATAATTAAAGAATCAAAGACCTTACACTTGTCGATTGAAGTTCTATTGTAGGTGAATCCTCGTTCTCCTGGCATACAGACATGAAAATTCAGCTACTTCGGATATCAGTGTGTTTAAATCGTATATATGGATAACAGATAATGGAGTTGTAATACCTCAATCAACAAATCCTTCCGTGTCTTCACTGCTTGTAATGCATTAAATCACCCTCATAGCTTGCTGTCTTCACTGAGCTCTAGTTGTGGGCTCTCTCCCACTTATACTTCTGCAGCAGCAAAGACACACAAAAAGAAATAATTTTTCATTTTACTACGAATTAAATGAATATTAAAATTATTATATAACATACTCCTGAACTGAAGCTCTCACCTCATCTGAAGTAAGTAAAATCTAAAAATAAATGCATAACGACCAGTGAATGAAGACGGAAATCCATGAACTGAAATCTCACAGACCTCATCTAATCCAAATCATGAGAATTAATCGAGCCCTACCAGACACCGACAATGATACCATACATTGTATGGTGATTCATGCATCTTCGTGGAAGAAAAATCCAAAAAATTGAGAAAAACATCTATAGAAAGGACTTGAACTACGAGAATTACCATAATCTTAGACAAAAATAAATAAAATATTAGAGGCAGATTTGAGACGAGAGAGGTGAGGGAGACGAATAGAGACTTATCTGAGACGAAGAGAGGTAGAACTAAGACGAGAAGGGCGTAGGAGACGAAGAGAGGCAGATTTGAGATGAGAGAGGCAATTAAGGAGAATAATGGTAGATTTGAGATGAGAAAGGCGAGGGAGATGAAGAAGAGGCAAAACTGAGATGAGAAAGGCGTGAGAGATGAAGTGAGGCAGTTCTGAGACAAGAGATGCGAGGGAGATAAGGGAGACGATGGCACTGACTTGCTATGAGATAGAGGATCTAAAGAAGAATCGAGAGAGAGAAGGACCAGAGGTTCTAAAAATTTGAGAGAAAATGAGAGAGAGAAACATCGATTTGAGTTTCTCTCTGAAAATCAACGATTTGAGTTTCTGAGAGAGCTAGAAGGAATCAACGCTTAAGTCTTAAATTACCTCGTCTACAATATTTCTTGTAGAATGTTATACCTAGTCTCAAATTACCTAGTCTCAAATTCCCGCGTTTTTTTTTACTTTAAACCAGAATTATTTTTACAAGATTATTAATAAATCTTGTTAATTTGAGTTTTTAACAAGATGAGACTGTAAACCCTGTATTTAAATCTTGTAGAATGTTATATTTCTTGTAGTTAACCTTTGTTGAAAGACAATTTAAAACTAAAGTTAAATGTGTTCAACTAATTTTGGAGGAGAATTCAGAAATCTGTTGCATGTGTTTAAACAAAACGGTATAGCCTATAAACATCATTGTCCCCATACTCACTAACAAAAAGGGAAAATAGAGAGAAAGCATAGGCATATTGTAGAAGTAGGTTTAACCTTACTTTCTCAAGCTAAAATGCTATTAAAATACTGGTGGGACTTCTTTCATATTGCCGTGTTTCTTATAAATAGGCAACCTACACCTATTCTAAATCACCAAACACCTTTTGAAAGATTGTATTACATAAAACCAAATCTTTTATCTTTGAGAATTTTTTGTTGTACTTGATTTCCCTATATTAGACCTTACAACACAAGAAAATTTCAGTTTCACACCAAAAAATGTGTTTTTCTTGGCTATAGTAATCATCACAAAGGTTTTAGATGTCTTGAACCTCAAACAGAAAGAGTTTCCCTGGTTAAAAGTGTCATTTTCAATGAATCTGAATTTCCCTACAACTCCTTAGTTTCTGAGTCCAAAATTCCTGTCTCAACTCAAATTGATTCACATTTTTAGTCTATTTTTCATTTTCCAAGTCTGTCAAGTCAAGCAAGTAGTAATGATGCAGATTCACCATCAAGGTTGTGCTCAGAAGGAAATTCTCTTTCTAATTCTACTTTTAATAATTTAGTCAATAATTGTACAAATTCTACTTTCGTTAATTGTTCTTCACATGTTCCTTCTACTTCATTACTTGTCCCTAAAATTCAACCTACTCAACCAGAACAGGTTTCCCTTCTTTGATAAATCAACCAACATATGTTTCTGTTATGACTGATGCAAATCCTAGACCTCCATCTTATCCAGATTAAATTGATCGACCTAGCCAACTTCAAATTACTCAACCTATGCAATCTGTTCAACCTCAGACATGTAATAATTAGTCTATGATTACTAGATCCAAAAATGGCATTTTCATGCCCAAAGCCTTAACCTCAACTATCTTATTTCCTGTTTCTGGACCTGAGACAGTCAAAGTAGATTTATCTTCACTTGATTGGAAAGAAGCTATGATTGAGGAGTTTCAAGCTCTCTCTAGAAATAATACCTGGACTCTAGTCCCTTACAATCCTCAGCTACACATTGTTGATAGTAAGTAGGTTTTATAAAGAGAAATATAAACCAGATAAGTCAGTAAGCAAGTATAAAGCAAGACTTTTTGCCAAAGGTTTTCAACAAGTACCAGGAATTTACTATTTTAAGACTTCCAACCCTATTGTAAAGCCTTCTACCATAAGAATCATGCTCACACTTAGTGTCACTTACATGTGGGATATTCAATTGGTGGATATCAACAATGGTTTCTTAAATGGGAATCTACATGAAAATGCTTATATGTTTCAACCTACTGGTTTTGTTGATAGCAAGTTCCCCTCTCACATTTGTAAGCTGAATAAAGCTTTGTATGGGTTAAAACAGGCCCTAGGAGCCTGTTAGGATTTACCAAGCTTAAAGCAACTTTAATTGGTTAGGGGTTTAAAGGATCCAAGTAAGATAATTCTTTGTTTATCTATAGGAAACATAATCATTTTCTTATGCTGCTAGTTTATGTTGATGACATAATAGTAAGTGGTACCAATAACACACTCATTCATAAGGTTATACCATACCTCAATAGCAAGTTTGCTCTCAAAACCCGTCATTTGGTTATTTTCTCAGTTTTGAGGCAACCAGAAACAATTCAAGTATCTATTTCACTCAAACCAAGTATATCTGATTCTAAACCATGTCCTACTCTCATGTGTCCCTCTGCTAAGCTAAGAAAAACTTGTGAAAGTGCTTTTGAAGATCATACCCTTTACAGAAGCACAGTAGGAGTTTTTACAATATCTAACTATGACTAGACTAGATTTGGCCTTTTTAGTAAAGAAACTTAGCCAATTCTTGCATCAACCTGCTAATGAACATTGGAAAGCCTGCAAAAAGGTCTTGAGGTACTTGAAGGGCACTTATACTCTTAGGCTACACTTCAAACCAACTTCTTTATTGACTCTGACAGGTTTTAAAAATACAGATTGGGCTAGTTTTTTTTATGATAGGAGGTCAACAATAGGATATTGTGTTTACCTAGGTGAAAATCTGATTGTTTAGAGTTCTAAGAAGTAAAATGTGGTGGCTAAGTTGAGTGCTGAGTTTGAATACAGGGCTTTGTCTCAAGCAGCTACTGAAATTCTTTGGTTGTAATCCCTATTTGCTGAATTACAGTTTTCCTTATCTCCTTGTCTTGTATTTTGGTGTGGTGATGTTAGTGCAAGGCTTCTTACTGCTAATCTTGTGTTTCACTCAAGAACAAAACACATAGAAGTGGATGTACACTTCATAAGAGAGAAATTTCTGAATAAGCAGCTAACTATGCAACATATCTCCATAATGCTCAGAATGATAATAAACTGACTAAGCCTCTTCCTTGGTCAAAGTTTGAGCTTTTGCGAGACAAGCTTCATATTTTTCAAACTCCCTTCAGCTTGAGAGAGAGTATTAGTAATATAGCTTTTATTTGTATAGTTAATTAGCTATTGAGCTTACCATCTCCTTCTTGTATCTATTAGAAAGGCAGTTACTGATATAACAATTACTAACCACCTTAAACTTGTCTACATATTTCTCAGTCTATACTATTGTTAAGGTTAATGAAAATGCAATTTCTCTCACTCTCTTACATGCCTCTATAATATATACCTTCCATTTGAAATGTAAAGCTGGTTAAGAGAGCTAGAAATCCATTTCCAACATCCAAGCTGTTTGCCAATGCATAGTTATAGTTAGCCCACCAAAGCTTGTAGTTTTTATACACAAAGAAGTTGAATACAACACCCACAAAAAACCAAGACCAGAAATTCACAACACCAAAGAGAGACAAATGAAAAAATATTAGAAAACTTAACAATCTAATCCATTTCTTTTAGGGAAATTTTCTTGAAAGAACCCAGACTAACACCGGTGCAACCACTCCCACAAGAAAGAAATAGTAGTGCTTTGAACATAAGTCATTTGGAAAGAAAACTCGGCTTGGACCAATCACGCCCCATAGTACAGAATTAGCATAATCCATGTGATCCAGCATGTCCATGGACTACCTTTTGGTAACTTTTCAAAGTCACAAATATTCTTTATAGTTGAGTGTAGCCACCATGTTGTTATGTCACTTACAAGGTTTAAACTTGACATCCCAATTATCAATGCAAAAAATCACCTTATAAGGAATTTTTCATGTAGCGTGCTAGTTAGAATTCACTTATCAATCTAAGAGCATGATACAAAGTGGATAAAGTATATATTTTAAATGTTGGAAATTAGGTGTTTAAACATCATTTTCATGACCAATTTTGAGAAAATTTTTAGGCAGGACCCACTACGTAAGAGTGTAAGGTCTTTGGAGATTTAAGTTCTCATCCGTGATTACATCAAAATCGACTATTAATTTGTCAAAATTGATTTTGAGATGCAGGACATGAAAGTTGGTCCAGAAAGCCCACCCAATATGGGCCACCTTTTGCTCCAGATTTATATTTTCTTCTCTAAGGAAGTCCAAATGTCACTAGAATATGAAATGCTATTTGTAAATAAAGGACCAAAAATGTTTTTTTTAATTAAAGGTAAAAATGTTCTTGGACTTTAAATGGGTTAAATGACCTTAATGGTGGCTCCCCACTATGAACACTGTAAAATGAGGTCTTTTCCTCCTCATTTTACACACCAACAAAGCATTAGCTCTTCTTTTTCTCTTTTTTTGTCTCTCCTCATTTTTGGCTTGTTTTGTTAAAGTTTTCTTCATTCGGTTTTGGCTAGGTCCTATTTCGATTTTCGGTTCGGTTTATTTTTGAGTCTTGGTTCTGCATCGTTACTCTGGTGGTAGAATTCTGACAAGTCAGTTCGACAAGGTAGTGAAGTCGAGTGCTCTTCAGTTGTTTCCAAACGTTTTATCTTGGGAACATACGTTATTACCAACCTTTAGTACTACAAGTAACGGTGCATAACTTTTTTAAGGAAAATATGAAAACATGACTCGGTTTGATTTATCCTCATTTTATATTACTGTTACGTTGTTCATATAAATTTATGTTGATAATTATATTATTTACATTTTGTAATTATTGTATCTGCATTGGTAATATTTTGTAATTACATTATTTACGTGTCGTAGTTATAAAAATACGTACTGAAAGCAGTAAAGGAGAAGAACAATACTGAGAAAGGTTCTCTTACTTAGTTTCTATATTAATGGTTTTTTACAATACTCAAAATCAGTACATGAATACGTAAAAGACTAGGTTAAAAAAGGGGAGAAGAAGAATCAAATCCGTTGGGAATGAAAACATCATCAACCAATAACAGTGCACAAGGAGAATATTCTCACTTAACCAACTTTATCATTTTGTAAGGAAAAAATCCGTTGAGAATAGAGAGAAGATAACCAAATGGCACCAATGAAGAGAAGCCACGATGCAACTGACATAGAAAAAGCTTGAGTCATAACAGAAAGGGGTCCAACGACTTTTAACTTGAAAATGTAGTGAAGTATGAGACTTAGTGACTTTTAGTTTGGACTAAGAAGTGAAACTTATCTTTAGAGAGCACTTTGGTTAAAATCTCAATAGTTTGATCAGGAGAAGGAACATATAGAACCTGTAGGAACTTGGACAGAACCTGATCTTGAATGAAATGTTGATCTATTTCTATGTGTTTGGACCTGCCATGTATGGTTAGATTAGAAGCTAGTGCACTTACACCAATATTGTCACACCAAATTGTGGAAGGTAGTAATGGAGAGACATGAAGCTCTTGTGGAGACCTGTGCCAAAGAAGCTCAGTTGTTGATTTGCCAATGCCCTGTATTCACTCTCAGTACTTGAGCGTGAAACCATGTTTTGTTTCTTGGATACCAGGAGATGAGAGAATGGCCAAGATAGACTGCATAACCTCTTGTACTTTTACGATCATTAGGATTACTTGCCTAATCTGTATCAGAGTAGGCTCGAAGTTGAAGAGTGAAGGCTGGCAGAATAGTTAATCCTTCAAAAATTATCCTTTTGAGATACCTAAGAGCTCTCTTGTAGGCTTGCCAGTGCACTGAGGTTGGTTGATGAAGAAACTGGCTCAACCTGCTGACAATAAAGGAGATCTCTGATCTTGTTAAAGTAAGATATTGAAGTGCACCAATAGTGCTTCTATACAGAGTAATATCTGGAAATGGGTCACCATTATGCAAGGATAATTTGACTGAGGAGCTTCTTAGAGTAGAGCTTGGCTTAGCACCATCCATCTTTGTTTTCTTGAGAAGTTCGTGAATGTACTTAAATTGAGAAAGATGTATGGTAGAAGCTGTTCTTGTTACTTGAATTCCCAGAAAGAAGTGTAAGAGCCCAAGATCTTTCAGAGCAAACTTCTGATGAAAACTTATGACAAACTGAGTGATGAGAGAGAAGCTGTTACCAGTAACCAGGATGTTATCCACATAAATGAGTATATAAAGAAGAAGAGTGCCTTGCTTAAAGACAAAGAGGGAAGTATCTGATTTGGTGTGAACAAAACCGCACTGAAGCAAGATGAGCCTTAACTTATCAAACCAGGCCCTAGGTGCTTGTTTTAGGCCGTGCAATGCCTTTTTGAGCTTACAAACATGATTTGGTTTTATGGGATCTGTAAAACCTTAGGGACGCTTCATAAACACTACCTTATCTAAAACTCCATTGAAAAATGCATTATTGATATCCAACTATTTGGCTGGCCAATTGAAAATGAGAGCAAGAGTAAGGACTATCCTGATAGTGTTGTGTTTAACCACAAGGATGAACATTTCATTGTAATCTATGCCAGGGTTTGGTGAAACCCCTTAACAACCAATCTGGTCTTTAGCCTCTCAACTGAACCATCTGCATTCAACTTCACTTTGTATACGTATTTATTACCAATAAGATTCATAGAAGAAGAAGCAGGGACAAGAACCCATGTGTCATTCTTAATAAGAGCACCATACTCCTCCTGTATAGCTTGCTTCCAGAGAGGATCCAAAAGGGCTTGCTTAGTGGAAACTAGTTTTTCTAAAGGAGGTAAGGATGGAAGATGATGTTTGGTACTAAGATAAAGCTTAGGATTGATGGAGCCATTCTTGGTTCTAGTGATCATTGGGTGTTTTGATAGGAGAAGATTGGGAACAAGGTTAGAGGAAGTAGGCATAGACTGACTAGGATGATGAACCTCAATTGTGATAGGTATATAAAGGGCATGTGATATGTTAGGATACCTAGAGGTATGAGAATGAGAGTAAGCAGTAAAAATAGGTATAACATATGTAGAAACATGAATTTAAGGTAAAAGAGAGAGACTTACATCAGTAGTTACTGAAGGAGGAGTACCTGAAACAATAGAAGTTTTGGGATTTTAGAAAATTCCACTCATTTTCAACAGACTCATACCTCTCTTGCTTAACCATTACAGATTCAACACTCTTTTGCTTGCTTTCAGGATCTGAAGCTTCTGATGGAGCTTTAGTACCTATTAAACGTCACTTGGCAACAATGGCGAACGTAAAGGCCATCAAGCACAGAACCACCACAAGATCAAGAGAAGCATTCACATATTTAGACCCTCAAGCCCTCACACGTACTCCCTCCAAGCTAATAAATCCAAGCTCTCTCCTTTGGTAACCGACTGAAACGATGAGAAAATCGTAGAGGGAGAAGAAGTACCTTGATGATGAGAGCAAATGGCATGGAAAAAAGAATCAAACCAAATGGGAAAGATGAAGGAGCGAATAGGGAAGAGGACTTACACAACCTGAGTGAACTGTGCGGTGAGCTACTACACCTAGGGCTCGATAGGATGGGGAAGATTCGAAAGAAGGCGAAGGTTGAAACAAACTTAGGGATTGAGTACAAAAACTAAAGCTGTGAGTGGCGAACAGGGAAGAAGGAGAAAGGGAGAGGGAATTTGACACTGAAGCGAGACAATGATGGCATAGGCTAGGCACGAGTTTGAAAAGAGAGATTCTTAATAAGTGAAGGGTGAGAAATTGACGGAGGATTGATGTCTCGTCGTTTTTAAGAAGTTTACGGACGATGGGGTCTCCAAGCCCCATTATTTTATTATCCAAGACAGAGTATTGATCTACCATCGTTTTAACTCAAGGAATACTTTGATTTAATACGACGGAATGTCGAGACCCCTTCGTGTTAATGACACACCGTCGTATTTTATATCTTTTAATACGACGAGAATTTGGACCTACCATTGTAAAAGAAAAAAAAAACACCGCCTACTTTTAGACGATGGATTTAATTAATCCCGTCGTGCCTGTTTTTTGACACACATCGTGAAAAGGCACCGTTATAGTAGTGAAGTTCGGTCTCGATTTTGAAGGTGAACGTGTCATTCAAGTGAGAGCTGGAATATGAAGCTTAAAGAAGGCTGTCATTTCTCATCAGTTAAGCACTTGATCTTATCCTTTTAGTTACTGTTTTTTCATTAACTTTGATAATTCATTTGATAAAAGTGTTGTAATGCTTTAAATTAGAGGATTACAGATTCCGAGTGGAATGCATACACTCTTGTTCCTGCTATATGTCTTGTCTCTGCAATTTTGTGTGGGGAGTTTGTTTTTCACCGATAAACTAGGAGGAAGCTAAGCAGATTGGTTTAGTTGAAAAAACAAGTTTTAGTTAGAAGGAGAAAAAATAAAGAATGATTATCTGTCAGATACAATCATTGTAGAGAGGAATTATTTGTGGCATGTAGATTCTTAGTCTATTAGTTTATAAATAGTCCCGAAAATTATAAATAGGCTCTCTTTCTTATAGACTGAAGTTTACAATGCTCTTTAAAAGCATTTGTTTGTAGATTTCACAATGATAGAAAGCTAAGAGAGAGAGAGAGAGAGAAGGGCTTTGACAGCTGTTTCTGAATGGTTGGAGGGACATGGGCTTTATCTGTTCGATTAGGCTCTGTACTTTACTCGAGCTATTTAGAGTTCAGTTTTTCATCAAAATTGTTTCAGTAGGAGAGAAATTATTGCTCTAGGATTTACGAAATTAGTTCGAGCAGCGGATACTTTAATCAAATAAAGAATTTATACACTAGTATTCAAATGACGAAATTGAAATTAAAACTGCATTAAAATGCTTAGATAAGGAATTTTCATCATTTGTTGTGAATTGTTGTATTGTTCATTTGGAGACTATAAAATAGAAATGTAAAATTTAATGAAAAATTGTCGAATATGCAGTCTTATGTATAAATTGTCGAATGTGCATTTTTATATGTTGGTATTGAAGCCCACCAATTTTAATGAAAAATTATTAGGTCGCGAGAAGGTGAGATATTGAAGCTCTCCAACTAATGTTCTGTACCCTGTAGGATTAGAGAGAAGATGAGCATTAATATCATACATATTAGTTTTAATGGAGAGAGGAGGTTCGCAAGGTTTACCATTAGATAAATCAACTTTGCCCAGTAAGTCTAGTATATATTTTTACTGAAAGACAAATATATCATTTTGAGATTGATTTGTTTGTAATCCAAGAAAGAATTTACCAGAATCTAAATTTGTCATGTCAAATTCATTACTTAGGTTTGAGATCAAACTATCAATTAATCCAGCAATAGGTCCAGTTAGGATAATATCATCAACGTATAATAATAAATAAATGATAGAAGTACCCGATTTATAAATAAATAATGAACTGTCAACATTAGAAACAATAAAGTCAAGATTAAGCAAATATGATATAAATCTCTCAAACCAAATCCATTGAACTTGCTTGAGATCATATAAAGATTTGTGCAAGGCTCAGGATTGAGGAGCCACCATATATGTTTTAATCAAGATAATCCATTAGGCTTTGGAATGGGAGGCTATTTCTAGATCTTGAATGGTGGAAAATGACTATTTTGTCCCTGTCAGCGGTTACCAGTATCCAAGCATGATATTCTTTTTAGTATTAACTAGTCAAATTTCCATGTAATTTACAAAGTTTTAAACTATTCTTCGTATATTATTTTATCAGAAAATATTTATTTCTGTGATTGATGTATTTAATCAACTTATACTTTGTAAAACTAATACCAAATGCTTTTAAATCTATAATAATATTTAAGTACAGTGGTTTTGTTTTCCTTTTCTAGTTCAGAGTGGAGTTATATAAATATCTTTAACTTAAATATATACCAATTTATAATGTTATCTTAATTAAAAAAATTATTGAATATCACATGAAAATAATAAAGACATAATTTGTTAAACATATGTGTAAATGAAACTACAAACTTTTGGTGCCTAAGCCTTTGCCACTCTTTTTCTCCACGATTTCTCTATTGCTCTTTCATCAATTCAACTAATAACTTGTGTAAATTTTGCCCTTACACTAGTTTTAATTTTCATTTGTATCTTTTTGTTCATTTCCTAATTTTATTTTTCTTTGGTTATAGTAAATTTTATCTTTCAATAATAAAATGTCTTGTCTAAATAATATTCATCGAATGCATAATTGGATTAGAAAATACTGCAATCATTGAGATAATATGCATGTAAAAAATGTCCAAATATATAAAAAAACAACTTTAATATTTATAGCTATTAAAATTCAATATTTAGAAAATATTTCCTGAAGTAATTTATCCAATAATGATAAAATATGTATCTTAAACTACCTCTTAAACTTAAATCGTTTTAGGCTCTAATAGTTATATATTGTAGAGAATGCTCGATGAATAAAAGTAAGGGTAAACTATAGTTTTATGTCTTGTAATTTCAAATTTTTTCATTTTATACCATTTATTTTAAAAATTAGCAGAGTAGATTCTATAGTTATATTTTATATTCACGTTAGACTTTTAATAGTAGTTTTATTTATAATATTAACGGACTGTCACGGTTTACTGATGTGACATTACGTGTCAAATAATTTAACGATATGTCAATTTTTTAATTATCCATAGGATACATAACCCAAATTACCTCTCACCCCTCATCTCTCTTTCTTCCGTGAGTTCCCTCTCTCTCTTTTTTTTTTTACCTTTTCAGCTATTTCTCTCTCCTCATCCCTCTCTTCCAAAGACATCTTTCCCCATCCACAAACCCTCATTCTCTCTCTCCCTCACCCTTGGCTCCGTTTCCGTTCAATTTTTTCCTTTCATTTTCGTTCCATTTTCATTTGAGTGAAAGTTTCTATTTTTCCAAGCCTCCGTGCCTCATTTCTCCAAACCAGATTCTGAGAATGAAAAACCTGGCCTTACCTCTCTAGTTCTTTCTTGAAGTATTTGTGAGTTCTTTCCGAAAAACTGAGATTACCTAAAAAACTCAGATGACCTCCTTAGGTTTTTCTGAAAAACTTATAAAGATGAAAAAAAGCTTCCAACATATGCATCATTAAATAAACAGGTATTCATTCATAATGGAATCGACATATTACATAGTTATAAGAAACAGAGTTTGCGGCTTCCAGCCTTAAAAATTGTAGCCCCAATTCTAATTCACGCTCGATATCATGCTTGATTGAGCTCGGCTTATTAAAAGAAACTTAGCCCGGCAAACTAAAGTGAATTTATTTAAATTTCAATGGTCGTAGAGCTCAAATAACAAAAAATTAAAACAAAATAGTAAAATCATCCTCAAAGTGTCCACTGTCCGGGATAAATCTCCAGTGGAAATTATAAAACGAAAGCAACTCGCCGTCAAAACAAATAGGGTCAAAATAGAGGACCAAGTATCTGTGAGGAGGTCCTGGTAAACAATCATGGTTGCAGAGCTTTAAAGTTTCTTCCTATAGACAAAAAAGCTTCCAACATTTTGGACCTAAAGACCAAAATTGTGGAGAGATCAGAGAATTAATAATAAATGAAACGGAAATCTCATTTCCGTTATCAATTGGATGGATTATGTGAGGGAGTGATGAATTGGAACTGTTATATTGATTTTGTAGTAAATAAACATATGTTGGTTCGTACCTTAATAGTAAAAGTTTTGTATAAAACCTTGAGGTTATGGGTTCAAAAACCTAAGCCCTAACATAAAATATTTTAAGGTCTTTAATGGGGTCTAGGGCTCTTGGATTTCTTGGGCTTGATTTGCCTAAACCATTTTATTTTTTTATTATTTCGGTTTTCAGATATATTCAAGAGATGTTTTCATGGATGTGCCTTTGTAGATGTACCATAATGACAGTTTTGCAACTTCTACTTGTGACTGTTCTGGACAGTCACAATTCTAACCTTTGTGACTGTTTAAACAGTTTCAATTGCTTCTATATAAAGCAATTTCACGGGTATCATTGTATATAGAAAAAAAATTTCATTTTGTCAAAAGAAAAAAATCTGAGACAAACATTTCTGGTTCACCAAGGGAGAGAGTATTGTTGTGCTGCTTACTGCTTCCTACGAGACCATTGTATCCTGAGGACATGCGTCCAAGACTGTGAGCACCATCTGCATGGACTTTATTGTTCTAGCCCATTGCGCAATTTATAAGCGTCAGTCTAAGTTTTCTGTATAATCTTAATTTTCTGTATTCTGTACATTTTTATGTAATAGATTGTTTATTGTTAATAAAGTACATCATTAAATTCTTACATTCTAAAATAGTAACATTTCTAATTTCAGTTTGTGAAATTGTTGAGATGGCAAGTCCAAGTAACGTTAATACTGCTGTGAATCCTCCTCCTCTAAGCCATCAACAAAAATCAGAAAAATTTGATGGCAATAACTTCAAAAGATGGCAACAGAAAATGTTGTTCTATCTTACAATGTTGAACCTTATCAAATTTCTGAATAAGGAGTCTCTTGTCTTGAATGAAAGAGAGAAAGATAGAACAGTGATCGCCGCTGTTGATGCATGGGAGCATGCATATTTTTTATGCTGAAACTATATCCTCAACGGATTGGATAATTCCCCGTATAATGTATATAGTCCAATATAGTCCAATCAAGTGTGCGAATGAATTATGGGAGCCTTGAATAAAAAGTATAATGCAGAAGACGCTGGAACTAAAAAGATCATTGTTGCACGTTTTCTAGAATATAAGATGAAAGATTATGTATCTGTGACGAGTCAACTTCAAGAGTCGCAGATCCTTATCCATGATGTTCATGCTGAAGGTATGGCGGTAAGTGAATTATTCCAAGTTGCTATGATAATTGAAAAAGTTCCACCTTCTTGGAATGAATTCAAGAACTATCTTAAGCATAAAATGAAGGAAATTAAGCTAGAGGACTTAGTTGTAAGGCTGAGGATTGAGGAGGATAAAATGATGAATGAGAAAGCCACTGACATGTCTTTTGATGCAAAGGCAAACATGGTGGAGAAAAAACATACCCAAACGAAAACCTGTTACGAAAAACAAAGGAAAGAGACAGTTTGCTGCAAAAGGAAAGATCTTCAAGAAGATTAAGGAAAACTGTTACACCTGTGGGAAACCAAGACATAGAGATGTGGAATGTCGCGAAGGAAAAATGATGGGAAAGAAGCCTAATGCACAAGCAAATATGATGGAAATTGATGATAACTTTTCAACAGCAGTTACTGAAGTGAATCTTGTCAGTAACACTTCATATTGGTGGTTGGATACTGGAGCAACCAAGCATATATGGGTTGTCTAGAACATGCTTACGGACTATAAGAAGGTTGAAGATGGAGAGAAGCTACTTATGGGCAACTCGTTTACCTATGCAATACATGGCAAGGGCAAAGTGCTGCTTAAGTTTACATCTGGAAAAGTTTTAACTTTAAATGATGTACTCCATGTTCATGAGATTAGGAAGAATTTAATTTCTGGTTCTTTGTTGATTAAGAATGGTTTTAAGATTGTATTTGAGTTTGACAAATGTTGAGACCGCTTCTATGAGATTTAATAAGGCAAAATTCTATAGAACTCATTAAATCAAGATTTGTTCATTGCCAAAATGAACACAACCGCTAGAACATAATGTGTTAGGAAGTGAGTTGTGTAACATCTATTGCTAAGGATTACATCGACGGTTGATAAGTTCAATACATCAAGTTCACTTATCAACCAAATAATCCCAATAGTCTTTTACTAAGGATGGTTCAAATCCAAAAGCTACCACTCCCGATGTGGTATCATTCATACTGTGCTCAGATGAAAATGCTTTTTAGTTATCCATTCATGTGGGGTATTGTTATATTTATTTTGTAGTGAATGAACATACATTGGTTAGTAGCTCAGTGGTAAATGTTTTGTGTAAAACCTTGAGGTCATGGGTTCAAACCCAAGTCTTGACATAATATATTTAAGGGTCTTTGATAGGACCTTGGGGCCGCATGGCCTTGGGCTTTTAGGCTTGATTTGCCTAAACCGTTCTATTTTTTATTATTATTTCAGTTTTCAGATATCTTCAAGAGGTGTCTTCATGGAGGTGCCTTTGTAGAAGCACTATAGTGACAATTTTGTAATTGTTACTTGTGGATGTTCCGGACAGTCACAATTCCAATATTTGTTTAAACAGTCACAATTGCTTCTATATAAAGTACTTTCATGGGCATAATTGTATATAGAAAAAAAAATTTCATTTCGTCAAAAGCAAAAAATCTGAGACAAACATTTTCTGGTTACCAAGGGAGAGAGTATTGTTGTGCTGCTTACTGCTTCCTACGAGACCGTTGTATTCTGAAGACATGCATCCAAGACTGTGAGCACCATCAGCAAGGACGCTACTGTTTTAGCCCATTGCGTAATTTGTAAGCCTCAGTCTAAGTTTTCTGTGTAATCTTAATTTTTTATATTCTGTACATTTTTATATGATACATTTTTTTATTGTTAACAAAGTACATCATTAAATTCTTACAGGAACAATATTGAAAAGTACATGGATTAAATTGGCAATTTAAGAAGTATCTTGTAAAAATCTGAAGATACAAGGTTGTGTGATTTTCATTTAGCCTAAAACATCCCTGATAATAGTTTCACCTTCAACTAAAATCCCTTAAAAATAAATAAATCTAACAGCAGCACACAAAACAATCAAACTTCATTGCTTGCCCTGATTTGACCTACCAGGAGATGGAGTCGGGGTTGTTGCTCTCATATGAAAATAAGACGGTGGTGATGGGTGGTAGTACTTGATCGCAAAACATAGAGGGAAGTACTGGCACATTCGTGAGGAGATAACGTCTCTTTGAGGGAGGAGGAGGAAGAAATAAAGAGGTGAATTAAGGGTATTTTGGGCAATTCATCTCACGTGACAGTTGGGTAAATTAAAAATATGATGTGACGTTAAACTACTTGCCACGTAATGTCACGTATGTAGACCATAACATACCGTTAGTATTTAATTGCAGAGGTGCTACGGAATGTCTAACGTGAATGTAAAATATAACTGTAGTATCTACTTTGCTAATTTTTAAAGTGAAGAGTCTAAAATGAAAACTAATTCAAATTATAGGGGGTAAAACTGTAATTACACTAACAGTAATAGTGGTTGAGAAAGATTTTGGATTCATAAGACGTGCCCATTTCTATTCCATCAATTTCTTTTATTGCAATGTATTTAAAAGAACTTGAACGAATAATTGGTCGAAGGTTATTGTAAAGAAAAGGTATAATTGGGTCTTACACACTTACTTTTATTAGTTTATTGGTAATTTGTTTATGTATATTGAATGAGATATAATTTGTTCGCATTTTTTATACTTGTTCTTCTTTGATTGACTAAGTAGAGAGGTTTAATTGGTATTTGTTATACTTAGTCTTATGATTTATCTTTTCATGTATTGGAATGTCATTAACCACAATTATTTAATTGTAGAATGAAGCCAGCTAATTTAGGGATGAAAAATGAAGCCAGCTTGAGAAACCAAGATGGCATAAAGCAGAATAAAGCCTTGTACATTCAGCTTGGAAGCAGCTAAAGGCAACTGGGAAGCATGACAGTAGCTGCTTAGTCTACTTTCCCTCTAAAACCCGCTGAAGGTGAGTACTGTCTTCAGATAAAAGTACCTCAAAATAGAATTAAGTAGCACACAAATTAATGGTTTCCCCACAAATAATGGACAAGTCAATCCGGGTCTATATCCATGGAGCTAGAAACAGTCTTTATGGCGTCTTTATTGGGTTTGACGTCTAATGCTTCTTTTTGTCATATAATTTTGTAGCTTTTTATCTAGTTTTGATAAATGAAGAAAAAGTAACAACAATGAAATGCTATTTTCACCAAATTAACCATATCAGGCACCTGAAGTGGCAACCATCAACATTATGGGTGAAGGAGAAAATATATGTGTGTGTGTCTTCTATAATATTTCATTTTTTTTTTCCAGAAGATCAAACATTATTTGCTTCATTGCTTCTTTGAAAAATGGCGATAGGGTTTTTTAAATAAAAGGACCTTTCGAAAATGAATTTTGGAAACATAGACCAACAAATTTTTTTTTCAGAAGGAAAAAATGGAATAAAATGCCATCAACTTGAATAGACGAAGAAAGGGATGATGAGAAGAAAATGGGAAAATAACAAGTTTTGGGAGATTGATTGATAAGGAATGAGAGAGCTACTTGTCCTTAGAAATGGAGGAGTTCATGTGAGTGATTTTTTGGTGTACTGTAAGACTTTGTTGCGAAATAAAAAAAGAGTTGGTATATGGGTGATTAATTGAGATGTGGGGTGACAGAGTAGTTGCCCGGGAAAGGAATAGAGTTGTTATGAGGCATGTGAATGAAAAATGGAGGTGGTAGATCGAGAGAGTTAGGACGATTTGTATGTCCTACTTCATGAAGTGTTAAACAAGAAATTAAGTGAGGTGATAAAATCTTATCTAACAATAAAGTACTATTTGAGAAAATATTTAATATTTATGATTAACTAATATTTTAAAAGATATTGCATTCTAGTTATTGTAAAATATTGAGGGTTTTTATTAGAAAATAAAATATTGAATGTTAATTAAGAAGAAGTATCTATTTTTTAACCAGTAAGTAACAATCTATATAGGCTATTCAATTTTTTATTCAATTATGTACTAAATGTATGACAAATTAAATAGTCCACTCTAGTTTAGTACAATTCAATATAACATGAATTAGTATAGTTTAGTCCGGTCTGCCAAACATGCACTAATGGGTTTCCTTTTTCATTGC
Source organism: Datisca glomerata (assembly GCA_003255025.1). Taxonomy (NCBI): domain Eukaryota; kingdom Viridiplantae; phylum Streptophyta; class Magnoliopsida; order Cucurbitales; family Datiscaceae; genus Datisca; species Datisca glomerata. The sequence continues at coordinate 432,580 of QANY01000733.1, forward strand.
TCACTGCCATTAGCACAAAAATTTGCATAAAAGGGCAAATTGAAGACAATGACATGGTCTGAAAATGACCTTATCTATCTCATGATGGTTTGAGATTTCAAAATTTTGGCTGTGTATAATTACAAAAGTTTCTCTGCGACCACGTGAATTTCAAGAGTATGGATGAGTATTACCATAGTAAAATAAGCAAACAAAAAGAAGAATCATGGAATAGCATAACAAATTAGAAATATGAAATTTTAATGAGCTGTCAAAGTCACCCATTTTATTGTACATGGTGAACAGGAAACAATACTCAAGACACGTGTACAGAAAATGAATCTTGAGAGGACGCGTGGGTCATGAACATGGCAAGATTGGGGGCTAAGCGGGAAAGAACGCAGAAGCGGGAGATCTTGTTAGAGTGGGAAGAGCCCAGAAGAGGGAGACTTCGTCAGAACGGGGAAGAACATTGAAGCGGGAGATCTCGTCAGAGTGAGAAAAACTGCTGCAGTGGAAGACCTCGCTGAACCGGCAAGAGCCCAGAAGTGCGAGATCTCGTCAGAGCGGGAAAGAATGCTGAAGTCAGAGACCTCGTCAGAACAGGAAAGAACATTGAAGCGGAAGACCTTGCCAGAACGAGAAAGGAAGGAAGAAAAGAAGAACAGAGACAAGCAAAAAGACCAGAGATCACAAACAAGAGACAGTGATTGATTTAGTAAAACCTGAAAATACTCAGTTGATAGACATTGATAGACCACTAAGTGACTCTGATTGATTGGCTTGAAGCCATAAGAAATCACCAAGTGGTCGTGATTGATTGACGACTGAGCGAGATAGAAAGGAAAAAGAGGGCCATACCTAGCAGAATGACCCCACGAACGGGTGCGATCCCTAAGAATAATGGGTGCTTCATTTTGTATTGTTATTTTAATTTACACATGGGATTTGAGAAATCTATATAAAGGCCAATGTACTAGTGGAAGAACACATTCAATATACCTCCAAAAAATATGAGATTCTCTAAAAACTCCTCTTACTCTTAAATTCACCTCCCATTCTTTCTGATTAACACTTATAAAAAATTAGGTTTTATCATTATTCTCTTGGCTAAACAGAAAAATCCTTTACATTTTGGTACTTTCATTGAGAGAAGAAAAATAATCTCAAAGATACCCTTCAGAAAACCAAACCATGCCTCGAACCAAGTCAAACACCGCCCTCAACGAAGGAAACATGAATGAGGATGAACAAGTCAATCACCCTTCCCCCAACCGAGATGCTTCGGACCATCCTAGGCCGGATGCAAGAAATGGAACAGCGAAACGCTGAAACACTACCGAACGCATGGTAGACGATGCAAGAGCAGATCACTGCATTACATGGGACCTTGCACAGACGCGGGCAGAAGTCAGCCAACATAGTAACCATGAGGGAAGGGACAACTGCCAAGAAGGAAATGAAGCTAGATGGGAAGGTGACAATGAAAACAGTAGGAACGTACATAATGAAGACGGTGAGGTTCAGTCCAAGGAACATAGAAAGGAGGAGGCAGGAGAAATTCTCCCACCAAAAGTCATGACAGAAACTGTCATGGAAGAGATGATGGAAGTAAGGAGCCTAAGAAACACGGGAAAAACCAACCTAGATCACTCACTAGAACTCCACTATGTCCAGAAATCCTAGCCGCCTCGATTCCAAGGATATTCGCGGCACCTAAATTCAAATGTTATGAAGGGAAGTCGGACCCTGTAGATCATCTCAGATGGTTCAAGCAAGTCATGGCGTTATACCAGCATGAATATGCTTTGATGTACAGGATATTCCTCACAAGTCTAGACGGGTCTGCACTCAAATGGTATCACTCATTCCCTGCTCAATCCATTACCAACTTTACTGTCATGTCCACTGCCTTCTTGGTATAGTACTCTACTTACTGAGTAGTAATGGAGGACTCAGACTACCTTCTGACGATATCTTCTAAAAAAGAAAAAGAAACGCTTCGGGAATACACTCGCGGATTCAAGAAAGAAATGGCCAAGGTGGAAAGTTATGACGACAAAGTGGCGAGACAGGCCTTTAGATGAGGGTTGGATATGGAATCAGCATTCTTTGAAGATTTGTCAAAGATAAAACCCATGACCATAGCGGAGACTTTCCAAAGGACGCAAGCGTACGTCACGTTAGAGGAAGAAAAAAGAAGTTTATTGAAGCAAGCGGGACGACGGATTAATGAGACAAAAGAGGAAGAATGAAGCTCAAAGTAGAATCAGAGAATAGAAAAAGAAGATGAGCTGGAAGGCAAGCAGAACATAACCATTGCTCAAAGGAGACCCAAGGATGAAATCCATCCTAGAGACAAGGTCTACACCCCACTGACTGTTTCAATAAACCAAGTCTTGGAGATGATAAAAGACAAACCTTAGCTGAAAAGAACGGCCTCACTTACAAAGGAACTAGACCATGCGCACAAGGATAAATATTGCTCATTCCACAAAATCAACAAACATTTTACAAAAGACTGCTTCCAGCTGAAGGACTATGTTGAGAAACTAGTGAAAGAATGATACCTTAATCAATTTATGAAGAGGGAGGAACCACATCGCGAAACTGAAAGGGGGACCCATGACGAGGGAAAAATGGATAACAGGAAGCAGCCTCTCTGAATAGTTGACACCATCATCGCTTTAACCGAACTGGAGGGGACTACGAGAAAAGAAAGGAAAATGTACAGCAAAAAACCACTATTGGAAGGAAGCTGGAATTAGGATGCCGCCGCCAACGAAAACAGTAATCCCCTACTCATTTGTGATGACACAGACTTAGAACATGGAACACATCATAATGACGCCATTGTCGTCTCAATACAAGTCGAAAACTATCTGATGAGAAGGGTGTTGATTGACGATGGTAGTGCCGTCAACATTCTCCATCGATCAACACTTAAAAAAATGTCCATGGAGGAACGACAGCTACAAGGTCTTCCACAACCATTAGTGGGCTTCAACGATATTGTGAGCTACTCAGAAGAATTGATCAACCTCTCAATGAGCGCATAACCATTCAATTACCTCACCGAATTCGTGGTACTTGACACGTCGTCCCCTTACAACGCTATTTTGGGGAGGACTTGGGTACATAAAAGGAAGGCAGTACCATCCACCTACCAAGTGCTAAAATATCCATCCTTGAAGGAATTAAAACTATAAAGGGAGACCCAGCTGCTGCCAAAATCTACACAGTAGCCGCATTGGAATCAACGAAGAAACAGAAGACGGGAAGAGCAGAAGAAAAGCTGGTGGAAGGAGATGAGAAATAGCAATCACAGAAGCATGCACATGTGGGACCTAGTTATGAAGTAGTAGAAGAAATCAAACTTATTTGCTTAGATAAAGAAACACAGAAAATAACAAATATTGGGGCCCACATAGAGGAAAAGGAAAAAGAAAGGTTGACTGACTTTCTACGGAGAAACAATGAAATTTTTGCAACCATTGCTCAGAAGATGCGAGGTATACCAGAAAATATAATATGTCATAAACTGAATACTGACCCTTCAATTAAACAAGTGAAGCAACGAAAAAGGAGTTTCACGCTAGACATAAACCTGGCCATTAAAGAAGAGGTTGATAAACTACTAAAAGCAGATTTCATCAGATAGGTAGATTACACAGAATGGTTCGCTAACGTTGTCATGATGATCAAGAAAAGCGGGAAATGGAGGATTTGTGTGGACTTCACAAATATGAACAAGGCTTGCCCGAAAGACAAATATCCTTTACCTAGAATAGATCAGATGGTGGACGCCACCTCAGGAAATGAACTTCTACGCTTCATGGATGCCTTTTCAAGATACAACCAAGTGAAAATGTTCCAGCCTGACCAAGAGAAAACATTTTCATAATTGAACAATGTACTTTTTATTATAAGGTAATGCCTTTTCATTTGAAAAATGCAGGTGCAACCTACCAAAGGTTGGTAAATAGAATCTTCTGATAGCAGATTGGGAAAACCATGAAAGTTTACGTAGATGACATGCTGTTGAAGAGTCAAAAGCGTAAATATCACATCGAAAACCTTTGTGAGGCCTTTTCCATTCTAAGGAAAAATTTGATGAAGTTAAATCCGAAAAAATGCACCTTCGGGGTAGCGGTCGGAAAATTCCTCGGCCACTTTGTTACGCAGCGAGGAATTGAGGTCAACTTAGATAAAGTAAAAGCCATAATGGATTTGAAATCCCCATGAAACCAGAAGGAAATACAAGGTTTAACGGGAATGTTGGCGGCTTTGAATAGCCTTTCAAGATCAACCGACAAGTGTAAGCCATTCTTCACAAAGCTGAGGAAGAATTCAACAGACGGATGGGATGACGAGTGTGGGGAAGCTTTTAGCAAGATAAAATAATACTTGACAACTTCACCATTATTGTCAAAACCAAAGTCGTGGGAACCTTTGTACTTATATGTAGCCGTCTCATAGACCACCATCAGCGCCTTTCTGATCTGAGAAGAAGAAAGGAAGCAGAATCCGGTTTACTTCATCAACAAAAGTCTAGTGGCGGCCGAGGCCGTTACAAAATGATGGAAAAACTAATACCGGTTGTTGTAGTAGATGTAAGAAAACTAAGACCCTACTTTTAGGCGTACACCATAAAGGTACTGACAGATTCGCCAATCAGAAGTCTCCTCCATTCACCCAAAATAAATGAAAGAACGACAAAGTGGACAATCAAATTAAGCCAATACGAGATCCACTATGAATTGAGAAGATCGATCAAAGGGTAGGCCTTAGCCGATTTTGTGGAGGACTTTACGTTTGATGCTAAGGAGGAATCAGGAAGCGGGTGACAAGTAATTGAAAATGGGACGTGGGAATTATACGTCGATGGAGCCTCAAACAGTAAAGCAGCCGGAGCGAGAGTGGTACTACGAACATCGTTTGGAGAAACACTCGAGCACTCCATCTCATTCGGATTCAACGCCTCAAAATGAAGCTAAATACGAAGCCCTAATAGCGAGAATCACTCTGTTACGGGAATTAGATGTAAATGAAACAAAAATCTTTTGTGATTCCATGTTGGTAGTAAAACAGGTAACATGGGAGTTTGCGGCAAAGGACGAAAGAATGATCAGTTACCTACAGCGGGAAAAAGGATTGCTCAAGCAACTAAATAGTTTCGAAATCCACCATCTCCCGAGAGCAGAAAACGGGCACGCGGACGCGTTGGCTAATTTGGGGTCCTCACTACAAATCCCGTGAAAAAGAAATGTACCAATTGAGTTTCTAGAAAAGCCGAGCATCCTAGCTGAAGATGTAGCAGATGTGGAAATTAGACTGGAACCGAGCTGGCAGGATGACATAATATGTTGCCTAAGAGAAGGGATCCTACCCCGAGACAAACTTCACGCTAGGAAGATTCAACAACAGAGTGCCAGGTGCTGCATAATCAACAATTTACTGTATAAACGGTCTTTTTCAAGACCATATCTGAAGCGCCTGAAAGAAAAGGAGGTCGAATACGTGTGCGGGAATCATATAGGGGAAAATCTCTAGCACACAAAATACTGAATGAAGGGACTGGTCGAAAATACACCGGGATGCCAAACAATATGCAAAGAAGTGCGTCAAGTGTCAACGAATTGCCCCCGTAATAAAATTGGTCACAGGAGAACTCAACACCGTGACAAGTCCCTGGCCATTATGCAGTGGGCTCTAGACATCGTCGGACCACTCCCCATGGTACCCGCTCAGAAACACTTCCTGCTAGTTACCACTGACTACTTCACCAAAGTGGATTGAGGCGTAAGCTTTTGCTAGGATTCGTGAAGAAGAAGAAAGGGGATTCCTATGGAAGAATATAGTGTGCAGATACAAAATCCTTCGGGTATTAGTGTCTGACAGTGAACTTTAATTCACCGGAAGGATGGTGAGGACTTCTTACAAAGATCTGTAAATTACCAACCGATTCTCAACACCCTACTACCCACAAGGAAACGAGCAAGCTGAAAGATCAAACCAAATCATACTCGATAACATGAAGAAACACCTAGAGTCTGTAAAAGGATAATGGGTAGAAGAATTACCAGCAGTACTATGGGCATATCGAACAACTCCTAGAGAGGCGACAGGCGAAACACCATTTGCTTTGGCCTACGGAACATAAGTGGTTATACTAGTACAGATAGAAAACTCAACTCTCAGATTAGAACTGACTAAACTATAGAACGAAGAACTCATAAAAGAAAATCTTGATTTGTTAGAAGAAAAAAGGGAAGCGGCACTCGTGCAAACGACTGATTATAATAAAAAAAGGAAAGCTTACTTCCAGAAGAAAATTAGGAAGCGCGAATTTCAGGAGGGAGATTTGGGTTTGAAAAAGATCTTCCAAACATAAGCAAAGTTTGGTCCGTCTTGTAAAGGTCCTTTCATAGTCAAAACAGTAGGCATAAGCGACTACTATCACCTCATGATGGAAAGGGGAGCAGAATTGGCCTGGAATACTAGCTACCTTAAGAAATACTTCGTTTAAATTATTGGCTGCTATTTCGGTGGTTTTTTCCAAGGCTTTTTTTTACGTAAAAAGTTGATGTCAATTCTTTCCTTCTTTCTGACAATAAAAAAATGGATCGACAGCCAATAAGCCTAAACCCTTGAGAGTGGGAGAAACTTTCTTTGTAAAAATAAAAAATTTGAAATTGAAAAAAGACCGGTATCCTAGAAGGCTAAATCCTTAAGAGCGGGAGAAACTCTCTCTCTAAAATGTGGAAAAAAGGTCAGCGGTCCAGAAGCCTAAGCCCTTGAGAGTGGGATAAACCTTCTCTTTAAAATGTGGAAAAAAGGAATAATGACCATGATTTAAAAGCCTAAGTCATCGAGAGTGGAACAAAAACCACTCTAAAACGGAAAACATGTCAATGGTTTGAAAGCCTAAAACCTTGAGAGTGGGACGCCTACTCTCTAAAAAGAAAATCGAAGCTGAAAAACGGTCGACGACCTAGAAGCCTAAGCTCTTGAGAGTGGAAAAAACTTTCTCTCTAAAATGTGGAAAAAGGTCAGCGGCTCAGAAGCCTAAAGCCCTTTAGAATAGAAGAAACATTCTCTTTAAAATGTGGAAAGCAAGGAAATGAAACACAGTGGAAGCAGGAAAGACTCATCTGCTCTAAACGGGTTAGTGCTTTGAATTACTGAAGTGTAATCTTAAATAGCTGTTTAAAAAAAAACTTGAATTAATACTTTGAATTACTAAAATCTGAACTTAGACTACTGCTTAGAATAATTTGGAAACTTAGAAATTACTATGTGCTGAGTTACTTAATTTGAAAAAATAATTTGGTTGAAAAGTGTTGAAAGTATGGGAGTCCTAAGTTCTACTCACTCAAATCTTACTAAATATATAATAGTGTTGCAACGTACGTGCGACGCGGAGTGACGATTGAAAAAATTCATTTTTTTAAGGAAAAAGAAATTTGGAGTCGCCACTAATCATTTTAGGGTGTGATTGGTCACCCAATTTTAAGATGAAAATTTTTTGGTCTACGAAAACTCAAAGTTGGTTCGGGAGTCATTTGTGTGTGGGGAATGTATTAGCACCCCACAACACCCATTATAAAATGGTTACCAAATTTAATCAAATGCTATCCATTTTTTATTTTAAGGCAATGGTTAAAGAGATTTATTTTTGAATGTCCCATTTGAGGAATTTTGTATCATAGAAATGAACAAAATAAATTACTTTTAATGGGTGGTTCAAAGACCATTAAAAAATTACTTTTTTTGTATTCTCATATCTTTTTAAATCAAAGCATTATTAGAGTTATTCTTGGTATCTCAAGAATAACTCCTCACCTCAGTAGTTCGAGAAGTTTGGTATCCCAAAAATCTCAAAGTCCATCGTCGGCCTTTTTTAGTGAAAATTAAATAATAGAAGTAACAAAATCTAAATCTAATTATTAAAATTATAATCCACGCATACATGAACATTAATTATAATAATAAGGGAATAATGCAAGAATCGCATTATAAGCATGGCGATGCAAAAATGCTAAATAAATAAACATGTAAAGGAAATTAATGTTAATAATTACAATAAAATGGAAGTAAAAGAATAGAGATAAGCTATAGGATGTCAAATTATAGAAAACATGAAATGTTGAGATTATAAAAATGCAAGAATAAAGTAAAAGACTATATTATGTAATAAATGAAAAAAAAATATAAATATATATATATGGCTGCAACAGAGGAACACTTTCCTCTGTTGCATCACATTTATTTTTTTTTTTATAATATTATATATTATAATATAATATAATAATAATAATATTATTATTAAATAAATTTAAAAAAAATGATGAAAAATAAACCATATATTTCTTTAACATAAATATGTCTATTTTTTTGACTACTTAGTCCACTAATTACCATTTTTCTTTCCTTCCCTCATTAGTCATTGCTAATCAAATAGCAAAGGGGATGATCATTGATGATAATTAGTTCAAACAAGTGTCACAAAATGATGAACATAAAAAAAAAAAACTTTGTAGGAAAATTAAAAGTTTCACAACTTAGATATTTGCATAATCTTGTATAGATGTTTTACTCTCTATTTTATGCATTGTTATGTCTGAGAAAATTATCCTAGGGGATCTTTGCATCAAATGTACACTTTCAACCCATTAAAAGGGTTGATTCACATTTGATTAATTTTTTCACCCCTCAAATCTTTATCATCATCCTCATTAATTAAGTTGATGACAAAGATATCTCAATATCCAACTTGCAAAGAAATCATCAAAGCATAAAATTAAAATGTTAAGATTTAAATGAGGAGAAATGATAGGGAATGAACAATCCACTTATATATATAAAAAAATACAAAAGATATCAACTACATTCATATGAAAAAGAGAGATGAACAAAATATATTATGAACAAATGTACCAAACATTTAAGCTACCTTGAGAAGAAGAAATGGAAGAAGATGAAGATAATAGAAGTGTAGAACCTCTTCCTCTCTCTAAAATCACCTCTCTTTTCAACCCCTCTCTTTCTCACTCTAAAAAATGACTTCCCCCCTTTTTTTTACTCCCCAAAAGACCTCCCCTTAAGTGAAGACTTCATTCTTATTTATAGGTAAAATTAGGGTTTGCCTTTTGTTTACTTTTAGTCTTTTTTTCAATTTTTATTTTTTTTAGTCCTCTTTTTTCAATTTTTACTTTTTAGTCTTTGGACCACTTTTCTTATTTTAGTATTGGATTAGTTTTCAAATTATACATATAGTCTTGGATTATTAAAAGAGCCAAAATATAAAGCATGTATATTTCATGTATTAGGCCGGATAAAATACAGTATCTACAAATAGTAAACTAATGAAACACGTCAAGAAGAAAAGACATTTCATTACTAAAAAGGGAGGGTACAAAAAAAAGAAAGAAAATAAAGAAAAGCAAATTGCAGGAGGAAAGCTAAGACTCGTCGATACGAACGACTTCAGCAGCATGAGGGTTGGCAACATCGTCATTAGCAACCGGAATGGTGGAGTATTCAACAATAGGAATGGAGGAATCTTCAGCTACGGGAACTGAGGCATCTTCGGTAGCAAGATCATCCTCAAGAGAAACTTTTGGAGGGAGGTTTTCATTCCCATCCTCATAGCCCGCCAGATGTCCTCGGTCTCTCTCTCCGTCCAGCTTCCTCCCGAGCCACCTCAGCAGCACTCAACCTATCTTCCACGATCTTCACGTTCTTGTAGGAAGTGGTCTGACACCTCTTAGACTCTTCAAGCTCTTCCTTGGTGGCCTTCAAGGAATCCTCAAGCTTGGAGAATTCCGCTGTCGTAGTTGTCGCCCCTTGGGCTAAATCCTCAATTGTGCCCTGAAGTTCGCCTTCCCGCTTCATGAGCCACTCGATTTCAGTCCTCTAAGTCTCGAGGACCCCATGGCAGCCCTCAACCTCTCTCTTCCATTGGGCAATTGTCTGCTCATTAGCAAGAAAGTGCTCTTACAGGCTGTTGTGGAAAATGATGGCCTACAAAAAATAATAAGAGAAAATGAAAATGTTTAGCTAGTAAAAGAACAATAGCGAGTAAAGAAAGTTATAAAATGAATGAGTATACCTTCATCAAACCATGACTGAGCGAGCAGAGCTGATTCCTGATTGATAGAATCAGGAACTTATGAAATTTCGTAGAAGTTTTCCAACACCACAAAGAAGGATCCTCCCCTCCGCCCTAAGTGCCGGATGAGTGGGCAGGAGTCGAATCCGACTGAGGAGGGGGCAGACTAGAAAAGGACTGTTGCTGGGGAGCAAGCGCTAGAACAACAGGAGCGGGGGGAATAACTAAAGTGGAGGTAGGAGCAGCAAGAGGAAGACTCAAAACCACGTGGGCCTTACGTCTCGGATGGACGTTCCTTTCTTCCTCAAACACATCTCGAATAATGGTATTCCTCAAACGAGCATGCCTCGACATAACACTCACTGTAAGGTGTTGAAACATACGCTCCCGTTCTGTGTCTTCCTGTTCAGACCCAGAAGAAATGAAAGTGCTGGAAATAAAAATCAGAGACTGTGAAGTGAGAATACCTAGTGGGATTTTAGGAGAAGACGGAGGAGATGATGTGGATGGCTACGATGAAGGTAGGGGCACTACATAGAAGGGTGAAACTTGGTTATCTTCCGGGATGAGGATGACGCTGATTTCCCATCTCGGATTTTGGAGATCGTCCTAATCCCATCCACAAATGTTGAATGCGACTATGATCTTCTCTCTTGACTCCTGGGAAAGATAAGGGGTTTGTTCCTTTTATTATCTACGAAGACAAATGAGTAGAAATAAAGTCAGAAAAAAAACAAAAAGAAAGTAAAGAAGTAGGAACCGTAGCTCTGGCGTCTTACCATAGACTTCCCATCTATGGGGAATCATCCAGCGGCCATCACCGCTCCAGTTCCCTCCTATTTGGAGAACATCCCGTTCCTAGCCTTTGTCCCCTTTTTGGATCGCAGTGATCATTTTCCTTTTTTCACCACCAGGGCGAGGGGTCATATAGTAACAGTCAGACTCGGCACAGTACTTGATGATGTAGCACACCCTAAGTTTATCTACTCCTAAATCTAAGCCATACCTCCTATTCAAGGCTTCAAAACCAAGTAAAATTCTATACGAGCTAGGGGTAAACTGTAATGGAGCTAATTTACAGGTGTGCAAGAATTCTTGAAAGAAAGGAGAGAAAGGAAGCTTAAGCTCTAAAGCTATGTACATAGGGCTTACGGTTATTTGATATGGAGGACTATCGGGATGGCCTGCGACCCCACTTTTACCTAGACCGCACACTATGTCAAACGAAAAGGCGTCGCGATGGGAATCTAGGAAATGTCCTAGCTCAGCTTGGTTTTTGACCAAAGGTATCGGGGGCCTAAACTTAGAAGTATCGCCTCACACCATAGATGAAGAGGAATGGATTTCAAACAAGAAAATGATGAAGAAGAAGAAGAAGATAACAAGGGAGAATGTCTTACCATAAACGAAGATAGGAAGGAGTAAAATAAGAGAATCCTTAAATAGGCTCCAGGTTAAAAAATGAAAAAGAAGAAGAAGACAAAATTGAAAAGACGTTCCATAAATTTCTTTGAAAATGGGAATCCGAAATGAACTTTTTTAAAGGGCGCGATTGACAAAACATAACCGTCATTGACGTCAACGAATGGCACGATGAGAGCTAGAAAAAGGAGCAGAGACAAAGTACGCGTCACCCAAAACAATTGAAAATGGGAAACGAAGCGCCATCGTAGGTAAAAAGCGCGCCTCCCTTGATTTAATTAACTCTTATATATGTGTGTGTGTGTTTATTATTTCCAAAAAGTCTAGGTTCCCGAGAGAAGACAAGACATCTTTGAAAAAACGCATGCAAATCAAGGAGTCCTCATCATTACACATCAATAAAATTTATTGAGTAAAATGAGGGGCAAATGAACAGGAAAAAAACACCCAAGACACGTGTACAGAAAATGAATCCTGAGATGATGCCTGGGCCACGAACATGGCAAAATTAGGGGGTAAGCGAGAAATAACGTAAAAGCAGGAGGCCGCATCAGAGCGGGAAGAGCCCATAAGAGGGAGACCCCTCCAAAACGGGGAAGAACGTTGAAGCGGGAGATCTCATCAGTGCGGGAAAAAATCCTGCAGTGGGAGACCTCGCCGAAGCAGGAAGAGCCCAGACGCGCGAGATCTCGTCAAAGCGGGAAAGAAAGCTGAAGTGGGAGACCTCGTCAGAACCTGAAAGAACGCTGCAGCGGGACACCTCGCCAGAATGAGAAAGGAAGGAAGAGAAGAAGAACAGAGATAGACAAAAAGACCCGAGATGACAGACAAGCGACAATGATTGATTTAGTAAAAGCTGAAAATACTCAGATGATACAGATTGATAGACCACCAAGTGACTGTAACTGATTGGCTCAAAACCATAAGAAATCATCAAGTGGCCGTGATTGATTGGCGACTGAGTGAGACAGAAAATAAAAAGGGGGCCATACCTAGTAGAATGACTCCCACGAACATGTGTGATCCATGAGAATAATGAATACTTCATTTTATATTGTTATTTTAATTCACATGGGATTTGAGAAATTTATATAAATGCCAATGTACTAGAGGAAGAACATATTCAATACAACTCCAAAAAACTTGAGATTCTCTAAAAACTCCTCTTACTCTTCAATTTTCTTCCCATTCTTTCTGATTAACACTTATAAAAAAATTAGGTTTAATCATTATCCTGCTGGCTAAATAGAAAAAATCATTTACCCATAGTAGCAAGAACTTACAAGTAAATGTAAATTGCCTATAGCAATTTGATGTATAGAAAAGAGAATTTGGAAGATGACGTCGGTGAAATCAAATTAAAAATGATGTTGAAACGTAGCTATGAGTTTAGCTATCCATAACTTTTCTTGACATTGAAAAGGAAAATCACCAAAAGATGAAGAAGTCATTTTCGCTAACCAGTAAGTAATTAACATGAATAATCCTAATCAATAAAAATGTTTTTTACATGAATTTTTATATCTACTGATAATAGCATTGATCGGAAAAAGAAAAAAAAAAGAGGTGGAATGAGAAGTACGTAGCTAGCTAGAAAATAAAGAGAGTTGGCATGAGCATGTGGGTCACTTGGTAATTTATAGTGACTTTTAAGGAATTATGTGCGGCATTTCATAATTTTAACTTCTAATTTAAACTAGCTAGTAATGAAATTTATTAACATCCGATATAAATGTTAACTTTCAGTCTTGTTTTTTGTGGAGCACAATGTGATTATTTTTTCTTAAAGTTCTACTTACATTTTTCTACTATATTGATCATAGCTAGAATTGTGAAATTGGCCTATGATTAGCTAATTAGCAACTCAGCTAGTTAGCTTCTCTTCCTAGTTAGCAACTGAAATTTCCATGTCAGCAAATCTTCCGCACCAACACAAGAAGGCTTTCAATGTGAGCCATGTGGGAGTTTTTATTTGGATGCCAAGACCAAACCGGTTTCCTTTTTCATTGCACTCTGCCCTTGAACACAAAAATTTGCCTAAAAGGGAAAATTGAAGATTATGAAATGACCTGAAAATAACCTTATCTCATTAAGGTTTGAGATTTCAAAATTTAGGCTGTGTATAATTATAAAAGTTTGTCTGCGACCACGTGAATTAAGCTCCTACATTGCCTTAACTACTCTTGACAATGTTAATAAGTTTGGTGAATCAATAGATCATTCTGACATGATGTGAAGAAAAGGAAAATATCGTAAGTTTTGGGAGATTGATTGATAAGGAATGAGAGAGCTACTTGTCCGTACAAATGGAAAAAGAGTTCATGTGGGTGATTTTTGTAGTGGAGTGATTATAGAGTTTTTGTCGGGAAAAAACAGAGTTTGTGAGGTGGGTGATTAATTGTGCTATGGGGTGAGAGAGTAGTTGCCAGGAAATGAATAGAGTGCTATGAGACTTGTGAATGAATAACTGGGGTGGTAGAGAGGGAGGGAGGGCGATATGAAACTTGTAAATGAATAAATGAGGAGGGAGGGCGATTTGCATGTCCTACTTCATGAAGTGTTAACAAGAAATTAAAGTAAGGTGATCATAAATTACAACAAAATTATCATTAACGTTTCATATTTCCGCTAACTGTTCCACATCAACATTCTTATAGTGTTTTATTATTACTTTAACAAAAGACAATATTTAAAGTAGACATTAAGCCTTTAACGTATGATAGAAAGAAAAATGAAATGATTAGGTGAGTTGAAAATAGTATAGTGAAAAAGTCTTATATCAACATTATGAGATTGTGACTTCGAATCATAATATCTACTGTCATGCTTCATAATAGGTATATAATAGTAATAAGATTATAAAAATAAGGACAATTTAGACATTATACAAATTTGAGAAACACTATAAATATGGTCAGGATGCCACAAAACAAGTACGCAATTAGAATGATTTCAGCTAAGTTTGTGAAATGTGTTCTGAAAATCTTTTTGATGTTACTCCTCTTTGCAGCCGCAAAAGAGTCTCCCACTCCGTCATGTTGTCCGAGCATAAAAAGATGTTGTAGGAGCAGGAACCCATCGAAGATCAACTAGACGTACTAAGGCATCTGAGTCCTCCTCTCCGGTGCCATTGTGTGTGTGTTTCTATCAGTTTTAATATGTAGGGAAATACAGGGGAGGTTATTTGCTGGGTGACTTAGACTTATTAATGTTTTTTAATGTGTGACTTTTTTTTTGTCTTTTATTAGTAATATGTGCGTTGTTGTAGCTCCAATGGAGACGTATTGTTATGTTGTTTGATTATGTCAATAATGTAAAAGGTGTTTGTTTCGAATTTGATAGCCCCTTCTTCTGAATTTAAAATAGGTTTCTGAATTACACAGTACTTCTTATGAAAGATGGAGCACTACAGCAAGTAGTCTTGCCAAAAAAAGAAAAGAAAGAAAAATAAACAGCGAGGAGAGACCTCATAGATTGGAAACCGAATAGAAGGTTTGAATATGCCTTCAAATTGAAAATGTTGTCATGGCAATGTTTCGTATATTGACTCACCACATTTAAGCATAGGAAACTGAATTCAAGAGAGATCAAATTAAAAAGAATTGGGTTAAGAAGAGATTGCGATTCCAATGAATTACTAAGCACATCAGTCGTTAATTTGTATGAAGCAAAATCCAGAAGAAAAATAGGATTTGTAATTCATCCAACTCGAAAAATTTTGAAATAAATTACTACACTTTCAAAAGTTGCATGCTATGCGGCCTGGACCTCTTTGCTTCTCCTGAATCTCTATGTGTGTGAGAGAGAGATGTAAAAAATTTAGGAAGTGCAACGGATAAAAATATTGATGACAAATTGAGGGCAGATGTTATTGTTGTGTGTCGTAGCAGTTGGTTATTAATTATAGTAGATAATAATTTTATTGGATATAGGTTGGTGTTATTGGTTTCTTTATATCCCCCATGTATTTACGTCCAATTGAACTGTGCATGCGTTTATATGAGGAATGTGACAGCCAGCTTCATGGCCCTTCCATTGTATGAACAATTATTTTTTACCTCTTTGGAAACTTTTGTGGGCGTGATAACTGATTTGGGATCACAAATATAGCATGATTAGAGATCAGAGAAGGCAACTGTGGGCACCAGAGGCACGGCTGTGGTGTGGTTTTGGTGATCATTTCAACTAACGAAACAGCGCAGAAAGAAAATAACATTATGATTATTGATGTTGTCACATGAAAAAAATGATTTCAAGCCTAAATAGCCCGAACACAGAGAACATGGCGTAATGCATGGACACGTTTGGGGACACGATAATAATATATAACTGTGTTATCAAATAAAAGAAATATAAAAAATAATTAAAGTTGCTCAAAATATCAAAATATGACAATATTATTAATTTATATCAGTATTTTAAGTGCAAATATCAATAGCTGAAGAAAATTATTTTTTGATATTTACATATATTAAAAATGAAAATCTAACAAAACTGAGTGAAACTGGAGAAGACGAAAGATTTGTAAATTAACTTAATCACACAACACAAATAATGACATGATATTTTGAAATATTTTGCTTGAAATATCCTAAAACTGAAATTTTAGTATCATTTGTCGTTTTTCTTAGACGGTAGACATCACAATGTGTATTTTTTACTTTATTTTGAAAGCAGGTGTAGTATGGAGTACCTTAAATCCAATAATTCATAATGCTAATTGAAACACCATACAAAGACTAAAAAAGATAACTCGAGAGAGAAGGAAGAGAATCTTGAACAAAGCTTAGTTTTCTGTTATACAAAGTTCATACTTCTCCATTTAATTCAGCGGCTTACATTGAGATAACACGATTATATAGGCTTGTTTAACTAGTAAAGAAGTTACTTAACAGATAGTAAGCAACCTTTACATTATATCAACTGATCTCACCCTAACGGTATAAGCTCGAGCACCTTAATTGCCAACCTAGTTGGCTAATGACCACCACCAATCAACTCAGCAGTGAATAATTACTCACTTGCTAAGTTGTCGTGCATTCTATTGACATCCCCCCTCAAGCTGAAGGGTGAAGCTTTGACCTGAAGCTTATCTTTGAGATAAGTAAATCTTGGAATAGAGATTATCCTGATAAGTACTGCTAACTGATAAATTGATGACAAAAATCTAACTAAATTTCTAAGCTGGACTTTCTCTCTTATAAAATGGACATTCAGCTCCACATGCTTAGTCCTAGCTTGAAGAATTGGATTTAATACAAGGGCTAAGACACTGATATTGTCAGACCAAAAGATAGGAGACTTTGTTTTGAACAAATGTAGATCACCAAGTTCACTTAAACTTGTTTTGAACGTATTTCCGAGGCAGCACTAGAGAGAGCCCTATTTCACGTTATGTACTAGCTAGACATTGATACAATAGGTTGTTTCTTAAAAGACCACGGAGGTACTGTTGTGGTGTGGTTTGGCGATTATTTTCAATTAACCAAGTAGTGTTGAATGAAAAGAACAATATGATTATTGATCGTCACATGGAGAAATGATTTCAAGCCTAAGTCGCACGAACACGGACGCAACACGATAGAGTACGTTGCACACGATTTTCCAAAAAATAGGACATGAAGACTTAATAATAGGAAGAACTGTAAAAATGACGAGCTTTCCAACACAAACTGTAAATATATCAATATAACCTTTTTATTTCAAAAATGGTGTATATGGTGCATAATTTCTTTATGTATGTGTGTAATTTTGATAAATAATTTATTTACTTTGGTCATTTTCGACCATTTTTATAAACAAATTTTTTTTGGTCATTTTTATAGTTTTAGCTAGAAAGTTAACCTTTCTTGTCATTTTCGTAAATAATATATGTGCCTTATCAAATAAAAGAATCATAGAAAATAATAAAAATTGCTCAAAATATTAAATTATCACAATATTGTTCATATATATTAGTGTTGATTAGTAACAACAATTTATCTTGAAAGAACATCAAGAATATGCTACTTTTGAGGAAAAATAAAATAAAAACAACTAATGATAAATAAAAATCAAAATTAACCACCCTAATCTACAAGAAAAATTAGTGTTATATATATATGTGTGTGTGTGTCGGTGCCTATTTTTTATTTTTTATTTTTATAATTGTGCTCATTGTTTATGATTTTAATAGTTGAATAACCTATTTATGAACATTGCTAAGTTATCTTTAATGGTAGAGTTATCAATATTTTAAGTACAAACATAGATAGTTGAAGAAAATTATTTTCCGTTATTTACATATATTAAAATGTAAATCTAAAAAACTGAGAAGATACTATTACAAACCACATAAAAATATCAATGTCATGAAAATAAAATGAAAGAAAATTATAAATAAAGGTACAAATTAGATTTAGAATTTTACTTAATTTATTGTAGATAGCAAATGCTGAGTTATTTTTAAAGGCTATGGATTCTCTCCTTGCCTAATCCCCTCCTTGTTTAGCATTGACATTTAATCACAACCATCAAATAAGTCATCAAATGATTATAAGAAGTCATCAAATGATTATAAGAAGTCATCAAATGAGTTTGAATTATAGGACAATACCTCGGCTGTCAGGATCGTGATTCAACTATGTTAGAGTTGCGTGATTCATAAATATGGAACTCGTGGCAAGATTAAAAAGCTGCAATATCACCTTATGCTTTATTGATGAGTGTGTGAATAAATAAATCAGACCCGGTACTCAATGACATGAGTCATTGTATAATGCATGCTGAACTGTACGAGCCACTTCACAAATATGTCTTTCTTATTCACTATCAATAAAAGAATTAAAAAATAATAACTAGGGGGTAAAACGGTAATTTTATATCATTCTCTTGTTATTGATATTTACGAAGGGTGATATCATAAAATATTCTATGGATCGTGAAATATAAATGTTTATTTGCACTAACATAAAATGTAGCACGCATGAATCGAGAGTTCATTCGGCATCGAACCTATAGTGGAGTCGTACGATGTTAGGATCAAATAAGTCAACAATTTATAGAGATAAATTAGCCGGATATTTGAATTCCATAGCTTTGTTCATGTGGGTCAATTCGGACTTAGGAGTAGCTCATAAGTATATGAATAAAAAACAACGTTAGTTGGTCCAAAAATGTGTTTTGAACCAAGGTACACTTCCCGAACCCATATGAGATGGGTGTCATCACTATATTAGTATATACCAAAATTAATGTTCAAATTCATTATTTTGTTATTTTCTAATTATTAGATACTTAGTAAATAAATGAAATTAATTAATTAATTGATAATGATCAATTTAATTCATCAGTTTAGATGGATGAATTTGAACACAATTTTGGCTCCAATAGAAGATGTTAAAATTGCATATGCAGGTCAAAGGAGAGGGGATTTTCATTATGGTTGCATTTCTAACCTAACTTAAGTGTGTTAATTAGAGCAGAAAAATTTTCTCTCTCACTTTCCCTACTATTGCAGTCGAAATCTATAGGGGAAGAGAAATTTTTTTTTCTCTTCCACAATTGTTTTGAGAGCCCAAACTCAATTTCTATTAATATCTTTTACAGATATATGATTCTAACAAGTGGTTATCGTGCGAAGATCAATTACAAGCTCTGCGAATCTCAGGAACGAATAACACGAGATAGAGAATTGGATCCCGCCAAATCAGAATTTCTCAATTACAATTATGCATGTTCGTTGGTTGGTTGTGTTTAATTCGATTAAAAGTTTGCATGAAATTTTTTGATATTCCACCCATGAATTAGTCATGGTTCATTGACTTTCTACAAAATCTAAACCCCGATCTAACAATTGACATCAGAGCCTATGATTTTTTCGAATATGCGTATTCTGTATTTAAACGTGTGTATGGATGAATATGATGATTTTGGTGTATATTTTTGTATGGTAGATTCAAATAAGTTTGAATGTGTTTTATGAATGGATAACGATCAATTGGCTCTAGGTGTTATGTTTCTGTTTTATAATTGATGTACACCAAAATTGTGGTGTATGATTTTATGTAATTTAATTTTACAAGGGTTGTGCCGCTAAATTCCATGTAAATTCATCCTCGCGCGCATCCTGATGAACCACGTTCGCCGCGCGCAGTTGCCATCTATCGCATGCTACCATTCATCGTTACCGTCTGCCGCTGTCACGCCCGGTGGCTTACACGGCTGCGTCATCACCGTCAACCACTGCCGTCACATTTCTGCGCCATTCCTAGGGTTTAGAAAACTCTAGAGGGTGGCACTAGGGTTTTGGAAATCATAGCGCGCCTAAGACCATTTTGGGCCTTGGGCTGGCACAAACCTACCAAGCATGTTGAGGTTTTGGACTGAGCAAGGGTTGCTTGACCCGAATGATTCGCAGGGACTTGTAATTTGATCCCAAGTCCATTCCACAATTAAATTTATTTAATTTGATATTTTTTCAACATTGATTAATTAGTATTTATTTTGTAAATTATTTTTTTTAATAAATCAATTGATAATTTACTTGGTAATTATTCATCAAAGTAAAAATTATTAAAAAATTAGTTTTTAATTGAAATTGAAATTTTAAAAATGGGACTGGACCTTGGTGGGACTTTCTGAAGGAGAATGAGATGATTAAAGACACCACGAAGACTAGCATTTAAATTATTGTAATTTTTTATTTTTTATGGGTTATAATTACAAACACTATATAGAGGTTAATTATGAATGTATGACTTTATTATTAATCTCGCATCCACATATAACATGTCATATAGGAATAGAGATATGCCAATATCAAATTGTCATGTAACATGTACATGCATTATTGTAGTTTAAATTTATAATGTGTTATTTTTTTAAATACAATGTAATTTTATAAAAATAATAAATTATAAATTATGCTTTAAATTTTATAAAAATTATAAATTATAAATTATGATTTAAATTTTATAAAAGTTTATAATTTTTGAAACTTGCTATTAAAATTTATAAAGAGTTATGATTTTTGAAAAGCAAAGAAAAATCTATTTTTTCCAAAGATTAAGTGGGAGGGTCGTTTATGTTAAAATGTTCATAAGGTCCCCAACGCAAACTTGATCGTGACACGAGGAATGGTTTAGAGCCGCCCTAAAGATCCTCTCTTCTATGGGAGAAGCTTGAGAATCGTGTCATTTCGAGTCATCGAGTTGCTTGCGAAACTAAAGCTAGTAAAAGGAGTGGTGAGACGGGACAGTCCCTATACGGGCCGTTAGTTCATAGCAACCTTTAAAGTCGATGTGTTGATTAAACACTTAGATTGAAACACATTGGAATATCTCATAGGAGCTAGTTAATGGAGGTAAGGTGACTAAAACCATTGGTGATTGGTTGAGTTAGATGTAGTGACATCTTGAGAAACGTTAACCAACCGAGAAGAGTCTCAATGAGATAAGAGGTGTCTCGGGCATTGTCCCTAGATGAGACGAGATATTATTGTTGATCGTAACGTCATGGAAGAAATATATTTTTATCAGAGTTTTAAAATATTTAAGTATTTGTATCATGCATCATACTTTCCTAAATGATCAAATATTTATTTACCACTTTATTTATTCATTTTAGTAATCATGTCTTGATCTCCACTCTCAACAATCTTGAATGCAAACAAACTCACCGGTAGAAATTACGTTGATTGAAAATGTAACCTTGATATCGTAATGACGGTGGAAAAGCACAAGTTTGTGCTCACCACCTCTTGTTCCATTGAGCTTATTTCTAAATCGACTCAAGAAAAAAAAATGCCTATGCTTCTTGACTACATTCTAATGAGATCGCTAGATGTTATATCTTAGCATCAGTTAGCAATGTGTTGCAAAAATAACATTAGAACATAGAGACCCTCGCTGATATGATGTTGAACATCACCAAAATATTCAGATATCAGGGTCGAAAAGCCTAACAAGTCACTGTGCGAAACTTCATAAACTGCCAGATGAAACCCAGAACTCCTGTCAGAAAACATATAATGTTGATCATTTGTTATCTGAATGAGATGGATATCATAGGAGGTGAGGTAGATGGAGACACCCAAGTTGATATGATCCTTTAAACCTTGTCATATACTTTTGAGAACTTCAAACTTAATTTTGTACTTTTGAGATGGATATCATAGGAGGTGAGGTAGATGGAGAGACCCAAGTTGATATGATCCTTTAAACCTTGCCATATACTTTTGAGAACTTCAAACTTAATTATTCAATGAATAATTTGAGGTACTCTCTCCTAGAACTCATGAAGGAGTTGCAACTTGCTGAGATCCTATTCTGAAAGGCAAGAGAAAAAATGGAGAGGCAAACTTTACTGATAGTAAGTCTTCCACCTCTGGCGTAAAAAAGAAATATAAGAGAGGTCTGAAGAAAGCGAGAAGGAGAACTCAAAAGCTATGAAAGGCAAGGGCCCTGCGATAGTGGACAAGTCAAAAGGCAAGTGTCATCATTGCGAGTCACTAGTCATTGGAAATGCAACTTCCTGAATTATCTCAAGGAAATGAAATCCAAAGGTACTTTACTTGTAACCGAAGCCTGTTATGTGGACGACTCTACCTTTTCGTAGATTGTAGGCTCTGCGGTCACTAACCATATTTGTTGTTCCCTACAGGGGTTCCGGGAAAGTAGAAGGCTTAACGAGGGTGAGTTCAGCATTTGTTTGGGGAATGGAGCACTAGTTTTGGCAGTATCAGTTGGAAGTATTAAATAATTTTTTAGAACAAGTTTTGCACAATGTTTATCATATCCCAGTTTTTGAGCATTCTTTCAGTAGCTAGTTTAATTGAGCAATGATTTTCTTTAAATTTTATTGATAATGATATTTATATTTTTATAAATGATTGTTTGATTACTACTGCAAATATGATAAACAATATTTTTTATGTAAAACAAAAGTTCCAATGATATATGACACTCAGGTAAATATTGATTTACAAAGCAATAGTAAAAGGTTGAGGTCTGACACTTATGACACTTACGTCTTGGTCACATTAGCCTAAACAAGATTAGAAGACTTACAAAGGATGGTCCATTGTAAACCATAAGTGTGGGATCACTACCCGCATGCGAATCCTGCATATAAGGTAAAATGACTAAGAGACATTTTTCAGCGAATGGTGAAAGAGCCACTCAATGCCATGAAATCGTACATAGTGATGTATGTGGGCTATTGAATATCCAAGAAAGAGGATGTTATGAGTATTTTGTGATATTCACAGATGACTATTCACGTTTTGGGCATGTTTATCTAATGCACCTAAAGTCTAAAACCTTTGAAAAGTTCAAAGAATACAAGGCTATAGCTGAGAAGCAATTAGAGAAACAAATAAAAATACTACGATCCGATCATGGTGGAAAGTATTTGCTAGGAGAGTTTGAAGATTATTTTAAAAAAGAATGTAATCTTTCTCATCTTACAGAACCTGATACTCTAGAACAGAATGGTGTGTTAGAGAGAAGAAATTGAACTCTGTTGGATATGGTTAGATCTATGATAAGTTATTCCAGATTCGTTTTGGTGATATGCTTTGGAAATAGTGGCATATATTCTAAACTAAGTTCCATCAAAGATGGTGCCTAGTACATCATATAAAAGATGGAGTGGACGAAAGTTGTCCGTAAGCCACCTTAGAATATGAGGATGCCCGACAGATGTGCTGAGACTGAAGGCGAGCAAGTTGGCCAGTTGATCAGAATTATGCCTGTTTATAGGATATCCCAAGGGAACGAAATTATACATCTTTTATTGTCTGATTGACAATAAAGCATTTGTGAGCATGAATGCGTGGTTTCTTGAAGAGCATTACATAAAAGTGTGAAGTCGAGAAGCACACTTGTGCTAGAGGAATTATTGAGTGGGAGAACACCAACTCTCCAATCGGGACCTATGCCCAAATCAATAATGGAAGAACCACACCAGGAGTCGGAACCTATGGAGCCTCGACGTAGTGGGAGGTTGTGAGACAATCTGATAGGTACATATCTTATAGAGATGCCTTGACAGTAGTCTCAGATAAGGATCATGATGATGCAGGCCATGAATGGTCTTGAAGAAAACATATGGCAAGACGCCATGAAGGTGGAGATACAATCGATGTATTCGAACGAAGTTTGGAAGCTTGTATATCCTCTTGAAGGGGTAAAACCAGTAGGGTATAAATGAATTTATAAGAAGAAGAGAGGTCTAGATGAGAATGTAGGGACAATCAAAGTTAGGCTTGTAGCCAAGGGCTACACCCAAAAGAAATATATAAACTATGAGGATACCTTCTCATCGATGTCCATGCTTAAATATATTTGAATCCTATTGTCCATTACTGTTGCCCTTGAGTATGAAATCTGACAGATGGACGTCAAGACTGATTTTTTGAATGACAATCTTGAAAAGCGTATTTATATGGCTGAACCAGACATGTTTATGGAGAAAGGTCAAGAAGGCAAGGTTTACGAACTGCTGAAATCTAGTTATAGACTTAAGCAAGCGTCCCATTCATGGATGAGCTTAAGTTTTATATATGTGCTTAAGTTTCTTGGCTATCGATCTAATTCATTTTTTGGTTTTTCACTAAGGACAATATATCGACTTAAGAATATAGTTTTGTCTCATAAAGTTATTTCCAAATCGTTGACTATTTTCAAAGACTTTAGATCTATTTTTCCCATGTGTTTCTTTTAGCAGTTATTTCATGCCTCAAAACTGTATGCCATAAGAAACAGAAAGTCTGCAGAAGAAGTTAAAGAAATTTAGTTTTTGATTTGCATTTTCTTGCTACATATAAGTTATATAGGGTAGTTCATGACTGTTATAAAGCTCTTATGAGCTCTGATGATTGCAGTCTTTACACTTCCAGGATGTACCGCATTGATGGTTACTCTTAAATTTCTTGCCTGCAAGATATCAAGAGAAACTCAAGTGCAAACCTTTGTCTTTATGCCATGGTAATGTTCTTATCCGTGGAAGTTCTTAAGATTCTATTTGCTTGCTGGGAAGAGAACATAAGAGAATATAAGCATTCTAGTGAATATGGAATAAAGATTATACTGAAAGAAATATGTTTTAGAGAAATCTCTCTGCTTTATATTGTTTTAAGATTTTGAAACTCATCTTTAAGGTTATAATCACATTTGATATGCTCGTGAACATGGTTTTAGAGATTTCTCTGTTTTATATTGTTTTATTTTTTCAAAAATCCACCATCTCCTTTAATTTTTTTCTTACTATATATGCATACCACTACAATGACAGGTTCCTCGTGGACATTTCCCCCCTCTCTAAGGCATTTGGGTTATGCTTAGAGAATTATTATAAGTTTGATTTGAATGATATGAATATACTTGATTGTATAGTGTTTTTCCTCTTTTATAATTTAGTCTAAAATTGCTTACTATCAATGCAGCGGGTAAGACTCTGCCAATCAGAATTCAATTTATCAGGTTGGATTTGAAGTTGTTGGAATAAAATAGATGTAGTTAGGTAGATTTTAGTCTCTTCTTTTCTTTTTGCAAGGTTATTCAATTTTTCCAGCTTGATTCTGTGATCATTGATCTTTGAATTACAAATATGATTTTAATATTGATTTAATGGACGTGTCAAGATAAACATTAAGTAACAGAGATCAAAGCATTTAGTAGCACAGATTTGACACTAAAAAGTGGTGAAGTCCAATCATGGTTATGCTCTATTTTAACTTTGACATTGACAATTGTGAAGACTTAGACAATAGGAAGAGAGAGATAGTAATACATAGTTTACCTTCTAAAGAACAAGGAAGGAGGCTCCTCACTTCATTTCCTTCTTCCCTCCCATTACTTGGATTCATTCATCTTCCTTAATTTCTATTAATGAGTATTTCTAACACTAAACTACTGTTCTTTTGCTTTTTTGTGCAATGATAGTTTTTAATAAATATGTCGCATTAGTAGTATAATCTGTAGTCTTTATTTTTGTTTCTTACTAGAAAATGGTAAAATTAAGAGCCAACCAGCAGTATATAGGACTTAGGAGGGCTAATCAGTATTAGTTTACTCTCATTCTAGTTTATTTAGTATTGTACAACACTTTGTCATGGAAAGGCACTATTCAAAGAATGTAATCTTACTTTGTGTTTAATTCTTTTAGTCTGTGTCTGATCTTGTATGGCATAGCTCAGGAATGGGTACAATCTACCATGTTCTTGTATATTTAGTTTTAGAATTCTAAGTCAGCTCATGTTGGTTCTGTATTTTTAGTTTTAGTTTGTGTTTTGGTTCTTGTTTTTAAGACGTGTACATACATAAACTAAGTTGGTTTGCTTACAAACTCTCATTTAACATTTTTCAAATTAGTGATGAGCAAGCAAACTCATAATCGCCCAATTTTGAAATATGGTTTTGAATTATAAATCTTTCTATATTATTGAGGAGGTTTCATCTAGCTCATAGTTTAAAAAGCTCCCCATATCACATTTCACATTTGCAAAAGGCAGATGAAATGTGATCCTCTAAAAACTACATATGCATGAGATATGCCTATTAGATATCCATTACTAGGTTTAAATGTGTTCTAATTCTCTTTGACTTCTTATCTTGTAGGTTATACGTGAAAATCAGGTGGTGGTGGTGGTTGGATAAACTGGCTCAGGGAAGGCTACTCAGGTTCCTTAACCATCTAACATCTTCATTAGCATTAGACCCCCCCCCCCC